>CM045448.1:2351527-2443869 GCA_024666655.1 Dascyllus trimaculatus | reverse complement strand
TATGTTCCACTTCAACCCGGCAGTTCTGATATTAAGATGTTATTGCTTGTTTTTGAAGCCTTGAACGGCCGGGCTCCTGCCTTTATTCAGGAACTTCTAATTCCCTACGAGCCTGAACGCAGCCTGAGATCCTCTGGCAGGGTCTTACTGAAGGTTCCCGCTTGGTCACTAAAGGTGACCGAGCGTTTTTGGGTCAACTTACACTTATTGTTTGGTCTTTTCTTAACTGCTGCTTTTATTATTATTATTTTTAAGTTTTTACTGTGTTCCTGTGTTTTCACAGGCTCTTCCTGCTATAAAACGTTTTATTGTTTTAATTTGTGTTTACTGTAAGGCACTTTATTACTGTGTGTTGTGAAAGCTGCTATACAAATAAAGTTATTTTTTTAAAACTACATAAAAATCGTCCAAAATAACTCAATTTTTTCCCTAAATGACAAATACTGCCCATAGTTATTTAAATTGTGCCCAAAATAGCTTAAATTTATCCAAAACTACTTACAAATGTCCCTTTGTCTCTCTCGTGGTGTACCCCAGGGCTCCATTTTTGGTCCCCTTCTTTTTACTATGTACATGTTGCTTCTGGGATGTATCCTGCACAGTTATAACATTGACTTTCACTGCTATGCAGACGATACCCTACTATATGTTCCGCATCAATCCGGCAGTTCTGATATTAAGATGTTATTGCTTGTTTTTCAAGCCTTGAACGGCCAGGTTTCTGCCTATATTCAGGAACTTTTAATTCCCTATGAGCCTGAACGCAGCCTGAGATCCTCAGGCAGGGTCTTCCTGAAGGTTCCCGCTTGGTCACTAAAGGTGACCGAGCGTTTTTGGGTCAACTTACACTTATTGTTTGGTCTTTTCTTAACTGCTGCTTTTATTATTATTATTTTTAAGTTTTTACTGTGTTCCTGTGTTTTCACAGGCTCTTCCTGCTATAAAACGTTTTATTGTTTTAATTTGTGTTTACTGTAAGGCACTTTATTACTGTGTGTTGTGAAAGCTGCTATACAAATAAAGTTATTTTTTTAAAACTACATAAAAATCGTCCAAAATAACTCAATTTTTTCCCTAAATGACAAATACTGCCCATAGTTACTTAAATTGTGCCCAAAATAGCTTTGATTTGTCCAAAAGTACTTACAAGTGTCCCTCTTGTCTCTCTTGTGGTGTACCCCAGGGCTCCATTTTGGGTCCCCTTCTTTTTACTATATATATATGTTGCTTCTGGGTCGTATCCTGCACAGTTATAACATTGACTTTCACTGCTATGCAGACGATACCCTACTATATGTTCCGCATCAATCCGGCAGTTCTGATATTAAGATGTTATTGCTTGTTTTTAAAGCCTTGAACGGCCAGGTTTCTGCCTATATTCAGGAACTTTTAATTCCCTATGAGCCTGAACGCAGCCTGAGATCCTCAGGCAGGGTCTTCCTGAAGGTTCCCGCTTGGTCACTAAAGGTGACCGATCTTTTGCAGTTCGGGTCAAGTCACTTTTATCGTTTGGTCTTTTCTTAACTGCTTCTTTTGTTTTTTTTAAAGATTTTACTGCGTTACTGTGTTTTTGGGCTCTTATATTTTTAAAACATTTTATTGTTTTTATTTGGTTACTGTAAGGCACTTTGTTGCTGTGTTGTGAAAGCTGCTATACAAATAAAGTTATTTTTTTTAAAACTACATAAAAATCGTCCAAAATAACTCAATTTTCTCCCTAAATGACAAATACTGCCCATAGTTACTTAAATTGTGCCCAAAATAGCTTTGATTTGTCCAAAAGTACTTACAAGTGTCCCTCTTGTCTCTCTTGTGGTGTACCCCAGGGCTCCATTTTGGGTCCCCTTCTTTTTACTATATATATATGTTGCTTCTGGGTCGTATCCTGCACAACCATAACATTGACTTTCACTGCTATGCGGACGATACCCTACTATATGTTCCACTTCAACCTGGCAGTTCTAGTGTTACACGTTGTCTCTTGTTGGCGGTGGCGATGGTATTTTATGGTAAATTTAAAGGACAGTTTGTTTCAGTGTGTCCGTACTGTTTACTTTAATGATGTTTTATTATTTTGTGTTTCGTATTTTATGTTTTAATTTTGCCTGTAAATAACCTGTGTGTGATGATCTGCTGCAGAAATAAAGTCGCTTCTTGGTTTTTTAACACACATAAACTCACCTTCTAATCCCTTCATGCGACCGATGTGACCCATCAGGACGTCAACGGCCTCAGATCCTATAAAACAGTCGCTGTGAGACCTCAGGTGGACTCGTCTTCGCTTCACCGTCACCGAAGATCTGAGGTTGGAGATCAGGAGGCTCCACATGGACGAAGACGATGAGGAGGAGGAGGATGAAGAGGACTGGACCGACCTGCTGGTGATCACTGCAGGAGCTGAGAGGAGCAGAAACACGATCCAGCTGACAAATATGAATTAAAAAAACAAGAACATGAAAAGACACAATAGGAGATGAGATCAGGGGGTGAAGCTCTACTCGGACTGAAGAGGTGGATCTTCAGCAACGACTCAAACCTTCTAAAGTCTCAGCAGCTCTTACACAAAGAGACAAACTGTTCCAGGAAGATGTAAATATTCTGCTAAATAACGAGGGGCTGGCTCATGTAAAACCTGAGAACTTGGATCCCAGGATGCTTTAGGACAGATCTGAAGAGTTTACCGATTACATTTGAGGCCTTTTATGGCCTCCATTCCAGCAATATAGAAAACACACACACACACACACAAAAATGAAAAGGTCGTTTAAAATAGAACAGAAGAGAATAGAATAGAATGCTTTATTGTCATCATACATGGAGCATGATGAAATTTAAGATAGCTGCCATACTAGGGTGCATTGAGAATATAAACGTAATAATAAAAACAATATACAAGGGAACATGGCATAAAAAGCTGTAAACCAGTATAATATTATAAAGTTAGAGCAGTTCCAGAGGACTGATATTGCACAGATGAGAGAATGATAAATAGGTAAATAAATAAATGAATAAATATACAGGGCGTTGATGAAACAGAAATACTTACCCAGTTTGACTCGAAAAACGTCCAAAATAACTTTAAAAGCTTTCAAACACATTTAAAAGTTCTAAAAAAGTGCCTGGAACAATTCAAGATTCATCCAAAACGACACAAAATCTGTCCATGATCACAAAAACTGCCCAAATAATTCAAATTTATTGAAAGATACTGAAAAATGGCCCAAAATGGCTTAAAACTCACCTAAAGTGACTAAAATTGTGAATAAAAAACACTAAAAAAGTACCTCTTTATGATAAACATGGTCCAAAAAGCCTTAAATGTGTCCAGAATGAGTCCAAAATGATCCAAAATGACTCCAAATCTCTTTATTTAATTCAAAATTTTTACTGCGAGTGAAGTTTTCTTACATTGGATCCACATTTTATTTAATTAGAGCCTCATGTTTAGTTTGAAACAACCAGAATTATTAATATCGTAGGGTCTTAATGTTAACATCTAAGCTCCATGATTAACAACACTGTTGAATCTCAGCATTATTATGGATTACATTTAGATAAAGTCACATTTTACATCATTTTCAAGTGGTTTTAATCCTTATTATGTAGACTGATCCGGTAAATCTCCACTATAAACAACACTGTAGCCTCCATCTTTAAGCTGGTTTATGAGGATTATTAATGTTTTAGGGGCTCCATCTGTACAAAAACAACATAACGGAAGATATTTCCTGCCTTCATTGGGTGGGAAAAAGTAGAATTCGGTGCAAAGAGTCACCAGAATGCGGTGATCTAACTAAAGTTTCCTGCTAGAGGACGCCCAGCCGCCTGCTCAGGTTGACATGTTCGAGGCTACCCACAGGCAGGACGCGGCTCAGGTGAGTCAAACTGAGGAAACAGTCCAGGTGGAACCGTTTCTGAATCCTGTCGCACAACTTGAAGCGTGTTTGTGTTGCAGCTTAGCTCGAATAAACCGAGCCCGGGCCTCCGTCTCCTGTAAACTGCCGCCCCGCGTCTCTCCTCACCTGTCCGGGACTCACCTGGAGGCCGCGCGCACAGTTTCTCCGCGAGCTGCAGCGCTGCGGCGCGTTCTCGGATGGAGGTCATGATGCAGCTGATGGAGGAGGAGGTGGTGGTGGTCAGCCTGATGGAGGAGGTGGTTCTGGTCCGGAGCCAGGAGAAGGGAGTCCGTCCATGCAGGTGGGAGCTTCTGTTCAGCTGCAGCTTTAATGTTTCACCGCTAGATGGCAGCAAACAGCCAGAAACACCTGAACTTCCTGTTTCTACACCTGAATCCACTGCAGACTGGAAGATCAGAGATGTTATTTAATTAGAAACTGACTGTATTCAGATGCTAAATTAAGCAGATTTAACCACTGATAGCTTCTTCTTCTTCTTCTTCTTCTTCTTCTTCTTCTTCTTCTTTTTTTTTTTTCTTCTTCTTCTTCTTCTTCTCTGTGTCTTCATCTTGTAGAATGTCATGGAAAAACATCCCATACTACTTTTTTATTCTATTTTATTCAAGTCTAGTACGGTCATTTCTATGCCCAGCTGTGGACATTGTTAAAATCGTATTTTTTCTCTCGATCCCTCTTTTTAAAAAACTGCTGCCTTCATTATCACTGCAGTTTAAATTGTTTGCACAAGTTAATTCAGTTAATTTCCAAGCAGTTTTTTACACAGAGAAAGTTCTTTCCAGTAGAGAAATAAGATCAGCGTTAAAATTAACCTACTAAGTTTAAATATTGAGCTTAATACCCTGCAGTGTTATTTACAGTGTTGCTTTACCTGAGTGAATTAAATATTAACCAATAAAACCTTTGCTAAACTCAATATACATCAAATTCTACTGCTGTTAGAGGCCTCAAAAGGACTAACGTTAACTCAGATAAAGTGGAGAACAGCATTAATGTGTATTATTTTAATGGCTTTTTTTTACGAGGGCATTTTAGTCTTTAAGTCCTCTGTGGGACTATTTCAAAATACCACCAATAGGTTAAATAAAAGTAAACAGCAGTAAAATGTAGGTTAGATATTGCAGTAAATGTCCTGGTGTACTGACGGGTGTTTGATTATATCATCAGATCAATAACGGTCAATAATCAGTGGTTCAGCAGCAGGTGACTGTTGGAGCTGATCACCACAAATTAACAGGAGAGAAGAAGAAGAAGGAGCTCAGACGCCATCTTGTTAGCAGGCCTGGCTACTGAAGGTAACAACAAACTACAGTTTTTACCAGATAAATTCACTTAAAGCAAAAACACTTCAGTTCTCATCGAAGTTAACATCTTTACAAACCTATATTAGCACTACTGATCAAACTAAGTGATTAATTTGTGTTAACTTCACCAAATCAGAGGCTAGCTAACTGCTAGCTAACGGCTAGCTACTGCGGATATTAGCGCTAGCATCAAGCTAACGTTTAGCCTCGGTTTGTTCCGCCTCGTGCTCCTCAACTGAGCCTGGAAACACTTTCAGAACAACAGTAAGTGGTTTTAGTTAACTTTGTTTTTCCCCCAAACATTTCTGGTTTATTTAAAAGTAGTAAAATAAGAGTTAGCTGAAGCTACGTGGATGTGTTTGAGGGGAACAGACTGCTGCTAGCTTGAGGTTTAGCTAAAGTACGGGTCGTGGATTGAACTAGAGACTTGTCTAAAGTGTTAAACTAGTCTAAACTGTTT
The DNA here is from genome assembly GCA_024666655.1 of Dascyllus trimaculatus. NCBI lineage: Eukaryota > Metazoa > Chordata > Actinopteri > Pomacentridae > Dascyllus > Dascyllus trimaculatus. The sequence continues at coordinate 2,438,191 of CM045448.1, read as the reverse complement.
ACTTAGTTAAGTCTAATGTGTGTTAGTTTCACAAAGATAGATAAAAGTGGGTTTAGCAGATAATTAATAGACAAGGCTTGACAAATGAGATGCTCAGTGCTTCTTAAAGCCCCAAATAACATCCTCAAATAAAATATGAAAATAATGAAAATGAAAAATGAAAATATTTACATTTAAGAAGCTGTAATGAAAGAATTAACATTATATAAATTAGACTGTACAGAGAGAGAACGTTTGATTAATGATTATTTTCATTGTTATTTAATCTGTTAATTATTTCCTCGGCTGATCTTAATTAGTTCTAAAAAAAATGTCAGTAAATTGTGAAAAATATCTGAAATAATAAGAAGAAGAACAACAAGAAGAAGAACAATAATAATAATGTTATTTAAATTATAATATAATTTATTATATTATACTATACTTTATAATTTGATTTATGAAATACTTGTATTATTATTATTATTAACAATAATAATTTTATTATTTTATATTTCATAAATTGTAGTATTTATATAATAATAATAATGACAGTAATAAAAATACTACTTAAATAATAATAATATAATTATATTATATTATATGATTTTATTTGTAAAACAATTGTATTAATAATAATCATAATTTTATTATTGTTTTATAGTTTTATAAATTATATAATAATAATAATAATAATGACAGTAATAATAATACTATTTAAATAATAATAATATAATTTTAGTGTATTATATTGTATAATTTTATTGACAAAATAATTTTATTATTATTAATGATAATAATGTTATTATAATTTTATAATTTTATTAATGAAATAATTGTATTAATAACAACAACAATAATAATAATAATAATTTTATCATGATTTTATATTTTATAAATTGTATTATTATTTATATAATAATAATAATAATAAATATATTATTATTATTATTATTCTTATTATTCTTATTCTTATTCTTCTTATTATTATAAGAATGAATAATTATTCCTTAAAAAAACATTATTGTTGTAGACATATTTACAGGTTTGGCCTTTTTTTTTAACAGTCAATATGGAAATTAATACTGTTTCTGTGATTTTATGTTTACCCCCTGGAATTTAACAAACCAGGGAAAATCTGTAAAACAACAGTAAATTGTTCAAAAAATTACAGTAAAAAATGTGTAAAAGAAAGAAAAAAACCCATAATTTTTGGCAGCACCGTGAGATAACGTAAATAAACTTAAAGGTAGCTTTCAACAGGTTTTATATTAGAGCAGTGGCATCGCTCTGAGACAGAAGTCTACATTTGTGAACGTTGAATTCAGATTAAGATGCCTTTAATGTGAACGTACCTGAGAATACAGTGAAGTTCTGTTGGCTTTGGGTCGTAGGACGGATAAAGTCTAATCATAAATACAGAGGAGTTTACACAGATACCAGCAGGGATGTAAAGGACAGTAAGGGGCATTTCTAACAGTTACAGCACGTCTTTAAGGGGATGGGGTGGGGGGCAGTAGGAGTTCAGACTCTCCACAGCTCTGGGGAAGAAGCTGCTCCTCAGTCTGTTTGGCCGGGCGGATGGTTCTGTAGATGTGACACAGTCTGGAGTGGGTGGAGCCGACAACCCACTGGACCAGACTGTACACCGTAGGTCAGGATGCTCTGTAGCACAGCGGTAGAAGTTCTTCAGCTGCTGTTGTGGGAACCTGGTGGGTCTCAGAGTCCTCAGGAAGAGGAGGTGCTGCTGGACATCTTCTCCATGAGGTGGGTGGTGTTTGGTCTCCAGGTCAGGTCCTCTGAGATGAACCTGCTTCACCTCCACCCCACTGATCAAGGCCCCTGTGAGCCGCTTCGTTCCTTTTCCTGAAGAATTATTCAGTTAATTTATTAATTGATTATTCATTTAACTTATTAATTGATTATTCAGTTAACTTCACTGTTAAACCATCACATAATGAAACAACCAGCAGTGTCTCCTCACTGACTATGTTCCACTGTGTTCTACTCATGTTGTGTTGTGTTGTGTTGCTGCGACTGTTTCTACTGTTGATGTTTCCTCTGTCTGCACAAACACACACAAACACACACACAAACACACACACAAACACACAGACGTAGACACACAGACAGAGACACAAACAGATACACAGACACACACATACAGACACACACATACAGACACACAACCACACAAACAGTCACAGAAAAACACACAAACAGACACACAGTCACACAAACAGACACACAAACAGTCACAACGACACACAAACAGTCACACAAACAGACACACAAACACACAAACAGTCACACAGACACACAAACAGACACACAAACAGTCACACAAACAGTCATAGAGACACAAATAGACACACAGACAGTCACAAAGACACACAAACAGTCACACAAACAGACACACAAACACACAGACAGTCACAAAGACACACAAACAGACACACAAACAGTCACAGAGACACAAATAGACACACAAACAGTCACACAAACAGTCATAGAGACACAAATAGACACACGGTCACACAAACAGTCACAAAGACACACAAACAGTCACACAAACAGTCACAAAGACACACAAACAGTCACACAAACAGTCATAGAGACACAAATAGACACACAAACAGTCACACAAACAGTCAGAGACACAAATAGACACACGGTCACACAAACAGTCACAAAGACACACAAACAGACACACAAACAGTCATAGAGACACAAATAGACACACAAACAGTCACACAAACAGTCATAGAGACACAAATAGACACACGGTCACACAAACAGTCACAAAGACACACAAACAGTCACACAAACAGTCACAAAGACACACAAACAGTCACACAAACAGATACACACATACAGACACACACATACAGACACACAACCACTCACACAACCACACAAACAGTCACAGAAAAACACACAAACAGACACACACTCACACAAACAGACACACAAACAGTCACAACGACACACAAACAGTCACACAAACAGACACACAAACAGTCACACAGACACACAGACAGTCACACAGTCACACAAACAGACACACAAACAGTCACACAAACAGTCACAGAGACACACAAACAGACACACAAACAGTCACACAAACAGTCACAGAGACACACAAACAGTCACACAGACACACAAACAGTCACACAGTCACACAAACAGACACACAAACAGTCACACAAACAGTCACAGAGACACAAATAGACACACAAACAGTCACAAAGACACACAAACAGACACACAGACACACAAACAGTCACACAAACAGTCATAGAGACACAAATAGACACACGGTCACACAAACAGTCACAAAGACACACAAACAGTCACACAAACAGTCACAAAGACACACAAACAGTCACACAAACAGATACACACATACAGACACACACATACAGACACACAACCACTCACACAACCACACAAACAGTCACAGAAAAACACACAAACAGACACACACTCACACAAACAGACACACAAACAGTCACAACGACACACAAACAGTCACACAAACAGACACACAAACAGTCACACAGACACACAGACAGTCACACAGTCACACAAACAGACACACAAACAGTCACACAAACAGTCACAGAGACACACAAACAGACACACAAACAGTCACACAAACAGTCACAGAGACACACAAACAGTCACACAGACACACAAACAGTCACACAGTCACACAAACAGACACACAAACAGTCACACAAACAGTCACAGAGACACAAATAGACACACAAACAGTCACAAAGACACACAAACAGACACACAGACACACAAACAGTCACACAAACAGTCACACAAAAAGTCGTACAAACAAACACAAACAGTCACAAAGACACACAAACAGACATACAGTCACACACACACACAGACCCACACACAAACACAGACACACACACACATACACACACGGGGGGTCCATCCTTCCATCCCTCCTCTGAAGCCTCCTACCCACCTCTCCTTCCCTCCTCGCTTCCTTTCCTCGTCCTGCTTGGTGGTTAAGACCTGCTCAGCCGGATCACAGGAGGGGAATCACACGGAGGTTTACTCCCTCCCACGTGCACACACACACACAGGCGTGCACGGCGTGGCTTTGACACACTAACACTCCTCGTCTTCGGTTGTGGGGGGGTGGGTGGGGGGGTCACGGTGTCACTTCATGATAGCAGCCGATCCTGGCAGGGATCATTGAATCCTCCGGCGTGATTGATTCCAGCGGCGGCCAAATGGGAGGAAGGAGCTCGGTTCTATTAAGAGACCGGTGGCGAGTGGAGACCTCCCACTGAAACCGACCCGCTCTCCGCCGAGGTGTGTGTGTCTGCAGCGTCAGAGCGTCCACAGGTCACATGAAACAACCGAGATAATTTAAAAAGCATTGACAGTGCAATTTGTCCAGGCGGTGTTATTGCTCTGACCCCTATTAGTGTCAATGGGCCTGTCGAGGTGTAATCTGGAGCCTAATGGTCACTGAGGAGCCTCCAGTAATGGAGGAGCATCACCAGGCCTTAATGTCCAGCCTATTATTCCAGCCGCAGTCATTTAGCAGTAAAAAGTGCAGATGAGGAGGTAATTATGAGGAAGAGCGGCCGATTCTATTAACCTGGTTGTGCTTTAACAGGCAGCAGAGGCCCAGGAGGACGACTGGATCCATGGATCAGAGCAGAGACACCAGAACCTCCGGGAGGCACGACTCAGACTGGATGAAGACCAGCAGCTCTTTGGTTCGGAGCAGTCGCCTTAAAGATAGACTTAAACACAAACAGATACACAAACAGACACACAATAAGACAGAAAGACACACAAACACACAAAGAGACACACTAAGAGACACACTAATAGACACACAGACACACAGAGAGACACACAAACAGACACACAAACATACAGAAAGACACACAAACAGACACACAATGGGACAGAAAGACACACAAACACACAAAGAGACACACTAAGAGACACACTAATAGACACACAGACACACAAAGACACACACAAACACACAAAGAGACACACAATGGGACAGAAAGACACACAAACACACACACACAATAGGACAGAAAGACACACAAACACACAAAGAGACACACTAAGAGACACACTAATAGACACAGACACACAAACAGACACAATGGGACAGAAAGACACACAAACACACAAAGAGACACACAATGGGACAGAAAGACACACAAACACACAAAGAGACACACAATGGGACAGAAAGACACACAAACACACAAAGAGACACACTAAGAGACACACAGACACACAAACAGACACACAATGGGACAGAAAGACACACAAGGAGACACACATACAGACACACACACAGACACACAGTCACACAAACAGTCACACAAACAGACACACACAGTCACACAAACAGTCACACAAACAGACACACAAACAGACACACAGAGACACACAAATACACAAACAGACACACAAACAGACACACAGAGACACACAAATACACAAACAGTCACACAAACAGTCACTCAAACAGACACACAGAGACACACAAATACACAAACAGACACACAAACAGACACACAAACAGACACACAGAGACACACAAATACACAAACAGTCACACAAACAGACACACAAACAGACACACAAATTGACACACAGAGACACAAATACACAAACAGTCACACAAACAGACACACAGAGACACAAATACACAAACAGACACACAAAGAGTCACACAAATACACAAACAGACACACAAACTGACACACAGAGACACAAATACACAAACAGACACACAAACTGACACACAGAGACACAAATACACAAACAGACACACAAACTGACACACAGAGACACAAATACACAAACAGACACACAAAGAGACACACAAATACACAAACACACACACAAACAGACACACAAACAGACACACAGAGACACACAAATACACAAACAGTCACACAAACAGACGCACAAACAGACACACAAATTGACACACAGAGACACAAATACACAAACAGACACACAGAGACACAAATACACAAACAGACACACAAACTGACACACAAAGACACAAATACACAAACAGTCACACAAACAGACACACAAACAGTCTCACAGACCAAATCTTTCTACCTGCATGTTTCCTCATATCACCAGAAGAACAACTGTTTAACTGCAGTAAAACTACCATTAATTCACAGCTTAGAAGCACAAAACTGATGGATGTGTTTTGAATATCTGGATTATTCCATATAAAACCAACTAAATCTGACCTCCTGACCTCCTAGAATCATCTGGTTCTTCACCCACAGTAACTTTAATAACGACCAGAGTTTAACCTTTAATCTTCTTCCTCTAGTCTGTTGTTCACCCTACATGTCATGTGTCTGTCTGCTGGACCGGTGAAGGTGGCGTCTCCGCCCGGCCGTCCGGCAGAAGATGGAGGAACCATCCTGCTGCAGCTGCTGGGGTTCAGAACTCACCTTCTGGAGGCCGTGGAGGAGCTGCACATCCGAAGGGTGAGGCGGAAATCGCTAAAATACTACATTCCCTTGCATTTTTTTTACAATTCTGTGGTTGTTCAGAGCTGCAGATTCCATTGTTGTTGCACATTAGACGTGTAGATTCAGGATTTTACACCAGGACGTCCCACTGGGTCTTAACATATGTTACATCTGCTGATCCACGTAAATTAATAAACAGGGTGCAGCAGCGTCTGAGTGGTGACCCTCCTTGTTATGTGTGTTGTTTTCACACACTGTTGGTTCCCCGTTCGGCTCAAAAGCGGCGTCATTTTATAGAAATATCGTGCTTTTATGCCCCCCTCCGGCTACGCTCTGCACATGGCGTCGAAATGGGGGTCGAAAAAGTAAATTTGCTCGCGAGGAAGTGTGAGAGATAAATGAAGCTCCGTAGCCTCCGGCGGGTGTTTTGAACCCGACAGCGCAGTCAGAGTGTTTAAAGGTTAGAGGAGCAGGAGCTGGGGTGTTGGTCGTTTGGTTTTTATTGTTATGGCCGTGTTAACCGGGGCCTCGGACGCCAGACCTGGTCCTCCTCGGGCTGCTGTTATCGCTTTGCAGAGGAGGGTTGTGATGTCAGGATGCTGCCGGACATTCCTGGGCAGGTCACATTCCTGGGTTCAATCCAACCCGAGGACGCCGAAGTGAGGAGAGACGGGGCGTTCGGTGCGATATGTGAAGCCGTTTAGGATATTCAGATTAATACAAAGCATCCTCGGCAGCATGTAAATGAAGAGGGACGTGACATATATGTGGAAAACCTGAGGGTAAACTACGTCAAAGTCCTTCCAGCTGGACTGTTTCTATGCTCACAGATATAAAAGGACAGAACAGGAATAAAACAGGAAAACAGATAAAAAGATACGTGATGTAAACCAGTGGTTCTCAACTGACCAAAAAGTGGGTCGTGAAGCCGTTTTTAGAGGGTCGCAGAAGCAAAAAGTAGTGGTATAAAGTCTTATTTTGAAGGACGTGTTTCTTATGACACAGTTTGCTTTCAGTAGCAGGATATTTAGTGGTGGTGACACCAGTAGTTGCCCACTATTAACCTCTAGATTTGGCTTATTGGAGAAATTTATGCTAAAACGTCCCAAAAATGAACCAAAATGTGCTCAGAATCTGTCAAAATGGGCCAAAATATGCTCAAAAACTTGGCAAAAACGTCCAAATCTACCAAAAATGGGCAAAAAACCCCCCAAAATTTTCCTAAATTGTATCAAAATGCGTTGAGACTCCACCCAAATAAACCTTAATTTGTTAACAGGAACAGCAAACTTCAAAAATTTGGGTCACGACTGTTATTAATAGAGACATAGTGGGTCCTGAGGCTGGACCAGTTGGGAACCACTGATATAAACACAAGGTTTGAAGTTGACCGCTGTGCTTAATCACCACAAATATGAAAAACACAACTCGTAAGCTGATAATAATTATGTTGTTCCAGCTAGTTTTTCCACTTTATTCAAAGAGGTTTTTATTTGTATTATTTGTTCCCAATTTTTAGATGTGTTGTTGGGAATAACACGGCATTTTACAACACGCTTATAGGATTCGAATAGCACTGCCCGTCTGTACCTTCCCTGTTCGTCTTGTCTCGCCCTGTCCTTCATTTGTTTCCCCCTCAATTCACTGAGGTGCTGCACTGCCCCCTCTGGCTCATGATAGAAAAATTCAATAAAGAATGACAGTTTAGCTTCCAGTGGGGGCTGGTGATGGTCACGCACACACACTAAATATTAATATATTTTGCTGCAAGACTAAAAAATGCATTGATCTCATTAAAGTTGTACGGAAGCCCTAACCGGCCATGGTCCAACTTAATTTTTTCACTCTGTTTTCTCGTTATAACAACATAATTTTGTCGTTATAAACGACTTCATTTTCCGGTGAGGTACAAAGTGAAACCAACCCTCCAGACCAGAAGGAGCTCTTGATGCTGGAAGTCTGAATCTGTGAACATCTTTCCAACTTTAACAAACTCTCAGTCGGTAGTGTGCAGCGGTGGCAGAGCTCCTTCTGGTCTGGAGGGTTGGTTTCACTTTGAACCTCACCGGAAAATTACGTCATTGTAACGAGAAAATTATTTTGTTTTCTCGTTATAACAAGATAATTTTGTCGTTATAACAAGATAACGGATTTTGTTTTCTCGTTATAACGGCAAAATTATGTGGTTATAACGAGAAAACGAAGGAGCATTATCTCGTTTTCTCGAGAAAACGGAGCGAAAAAAATTAAGTTGGACCATGGCCGCTTAGAGCTTCCGTATATTTCCACATTATTTAAATGGAATTTTTGAGTACTATGTACTTATTTACCATAATTAAGAAAACACAAGTTTGTAAGCTCATAAAAATTAAGTTGGTCCAACTTGATTTTCTTTGTAATTTAAAGAATTTTTTTTAGGTGTTCTGTACTTAATTATCATAAGTTTTTGAGTTGGGTACTCATTAAAATTAAGTTTTTACAACTACTACATTAGCTGATTCCTCATAAAATTACGTTGGTCCAACTAGTATTAACGTTGTCAAAAAGGAATATTTAAGTGTCATTTAATTAATTACCTTTACTGTGAAAGGACGTTGACCATTCATAACATTTAACTTGGTCCAACTAGTATTTCTGTGTTCTTTAAACTGAATTTTCACATGTTCTGCCCTTAATCAACATAATTATGGACACGTTTTTAAGCTGATGACGCGTATTACTCATATAACTCAAATTAACTGGTATTCCCACCTTATTTAGAAGGGATTTTTATGAGTTGTGTAGTTAATCAACATAATTATGAACATTAAATTGTTAGAATGAAGTTGTTCCAGCTGCTGTTTTAATGTGATTTAAAAGGAAATAACCAGAATTAAAGCTGCAAGCAGCGTCGGACGGGCCCTCGCTCCTCACTGCACTCCTCTCCACACGACCTTGTCTAGGGGGCGCCGTAGAGCCGATTGGAATTTCGACTTTGCAAATCTGTTGGTCTTGGGATACTATATGTCTGTACCAAATTTCATGTTTGTAGGATAAAGCAGTGATTTTATATGAGTATTTGAATATTTGTAGGGGGCGCTGTGGAGCCGTTTGACCACATCCATTCCTGATTTGTATATTAAATATTAGGTCTTGAGATTAATGAGGTTTTGTGTGGATTTGGTGATTTTACATGGATCCCTTCACCTCCAAAACCCATTTCGTTCCATGTGGCGAATTTGTTCAAAATGGCCGCCATGCCATGAAAATAGCTGTATTAACTCCACGAAAGCCCAGTTTTCAAGGTGGCGCTATTGAGTCATTTTGCCATTCATATGTGTAATTCCACCAAAATATCAAATTTGTCGCCAGTCCTGATGTGTGTGCCAAATTTGGGGAGTTTTTGAGCACGTTTAGGAGGTCAAATTGGGGTTCAAAGTGGCGTAAGAAAAAGAAACCGCCAAACCGCCAAACACTACAGGAACAATAGGGTCCTTGCACTGTAGTGCTCGGGCCCTAAAAAAAGCCTATTTAGAATGGTAAACTGGTGAAATCAACTGTATTTGTGGAATTTTGCAGCCAACAGCAGAACATTTGGGGATGTTTGTTCGACACATTTTGGTTTTTCAAGTTTTTGTGTCAAGTTGGACTAACTTCGAGTGATTTTTGAACGCGTTTTCAATAGTTTTGGGTGCGTTTTGAGTCATTTTGCACACATTTCGGTTAATTTTCAACAAGTTTGGAGTCATTTTTGTCTCATTTTAAGTCATTTTGAAGACATTTCCATTCATTTTGAAAGACTTGAGTCATTTTGATCCTTCTGGGCAAGTTTAAGTGCATGAAGACTGTTGTGTTCACTCTTGCAGCCAACAGCAGAACATTTAGTGGGCTTTAGTCATGGCTCAGGCTCAGAAACACTAAGGGAACAATAGGGTCCTTGCACTGTAGTGCTCGGGCCCTAATATAGGGTCCTTGCACTGTAGTGCTCGGGCCCTAATATAGGGTCCTTGCACTGTAGTGCTCGGGCCCTAATATAGGGTCCTTGCACTGTAGTGCTTCGGGCCCTAATAATAAACTCAACTTTTTAGGTTGGCTATGCTGTAAAATTAAGAAGTTCCAATTAACATTTTGCACATTATTTAAAACAAATTTTCAAGTGCATACAAGTCGGTCCAACTAAGTTCTTCCAACTAAACTATCGAATCCACCGTCACATTTTTATGCTCGGATAGTTTTTCCTTTTTTTTATACCCACTAAAATGCAGCCGTTCAGAACAGCAATGAAAAGAGATAGAAAAAGAAGAAAAACACTCGTGAGTTTCCACATAATAAATAAAACCACGCCGTTGATCGGTAAAGTATAAACGTGGAGGCTTCAGTGCCCTCAAGTCTTGATACCCAGTGTCCTGTTTTGATTTAATCGCCGAGCTTAATGCAGCTCTGCGGTGTGTTTTCTGAAACCCTCACACACACACATGAGGTAATTATTCCTCAGTGGAAAAATAACAGCTTCATCTCCCGTCCACTCCTTCCTTTAAAACGCTGGTAGCATACTTTAATAGGAACTTATAAAACAAACTCGCCGAGCTGGCCGGCTCCCACGTGCGCATTAAAAAGTCCCCTGGATGTAGAGAGCAATTGACTTCCACCTGCCTTCTCCGGGGGAACGGGGAGGATAGGGATGGCTCTCCACAAATATCGCCTCCCTTCTAATGTTCCCCTGCAGAAGATACGCTGCACTGAACCCGAGGAAACTCACGGCTCTGGCTCAGGTCCAGGCTTTCACTGGTTCTCAGCCTAGAGCCCGGCCCGCCAGGATCGATCCGGGCCTTCTGTTTACCGTCTTGTTGTTGTTGAATGTTGAAATGCTCTGATGTTCGTTTCCGTCCTCAGAATGCAGAGGAACGATTCGAGGACCAGATCAGTAAACTGGCGCTGGAGAAGCAGGAGCTGGAGTGGGAAAAGGTACAAGTTGACATCTAGATACGAGAATAAAGTCATTTCACATAACAAATACTGAATGCACCTTAAAAATAATGAGGCAACGAAATAGTTTGCATCAGTGAATTAATTAGTTATAACTGGTAAAGTAAAAACACAAGTTTTAAGTTGATTATGCATAAAAGTAAATTGTCCGGACGAGTACTTTATGTAGTAAATTACTACAACTATGACTGCAGGTTGATTTATGCACTAAAAATAAGTGGTTCTAACTAATATAAACACATTAAAATGACTTTTTAAGTGTCATGTGCTTAATTTGTTAAGTTTTTAAGTTGTTTAATCATGAAAATTAAGTTGTTCCGTTTAATATTTTCGCCATATATACAACATTTTAAAGTGCTACATACTTCATTACTATATTTACGAACACAAACATGTTTTAAGTTGATTTCTCAAAAAAATTAAGTTGGTCCAATTAATATTTTCACAATATATACAACATTTTTAAGTGCTATACACTTCATTACTATATTTACGAACACAAACATGTTTTAAGTTGATTTCTTGAAAAAATTAAGTTGTTCCAGTTAGTATTTTTGTGTTATTTAAAGGCTATTTTTAAGCGTCATGTACTAAATTACTATAATTATGAATGCAAGTTGACTATGCACTAAAATTAATTAATATTACCTAATATTTTCACATAAAAAATGACTTTTTAAGTGTCATGTACTTAATTAGTTAAGTTTTTAAGTTGTTTAATCATGAAAATTAAGTTTTTCCGATTAATACTTTCACAATATATACAACATTTATAACTACTATATACTTCATTACTATATTTACGAACACAAACATGTTCTAAGTTGATTTCTCAAAAAAATTAAGTTGGTCCAACGAGTATTTTTGTGTTATTTAAAGGCTATTTTTAAGCGTCATGTGCTAAATTACTACAACTATGACTGCAGGTTGATGACGCACTAAAAATAAGTGGTTCTAACTAATATTAACACATTAAAATGACTTTTTAAGTGTCATGTGCTTAATTCGTTAAGTTTTTAAGTTGTTTAATCATGAAAATTAAGTTGTTCTGATTAATATTTTCACAATATATACAATATTTATAACTGCTGTATACTTCATTACTATATTTATGAACAGAAACATGTTTTAAGTTGATTTCTCCAAAAAATTAAGTTGGTCCAATGATTATTTTTATGTTATTTTAAGGCTAATTTTAAGCGTCATGTACTGCAAGTTGATTATGCACTAAAATTAATTAATATTACCTAATATTTCCGCATAAAAAATGAAATTTAAAGTGTCATGTACTTAATTAGTTGGGTTTTTAAGTTGTTTAATCATGAAAATTAGGTTGTTCCAATTAATATTTTCACAAAATACACAATGAATTTTTAAGTGCTACATACTTCATTACTATGTTTATAAACACAAACATGTTTTAAGTTGATTTCTCGTAAAAATTGAGTTGTTCCAATTAGTGTTTCTGTTTTATTTAATAAATTTTAAACTGCCATGGACTTAATTAGCATAATTATGAATGCAATTTTTGAGTTGAGTACTTATAAAAATTAAGTTGGTCCAACTCATTTTTCCACTTTATTTCAAATAATTTTTTAAGTTTTATGATTAGAATAATTATGAACACAACATTTTAAGTTGATTAAGTTGTTCCTACAAATATTTTCACATTGTTTACAAGGATTTATTTAAGTATTATATATTTAATCACCACAGTTATGAATGCAAGTTTTTAAGTTGATTACTCAAAAAAATTAAGTTGGTCCAACTAATATTTCCACTTTATTTTAGGTAAATGTTTAAGTGTTATGTACCTTTTTTGAGTTTTTGAGTTGATAACTCCCTAAAATGAAGTTGTTTCAAATACTATTTCCTCTTTATTTAAAGGGAACATCTGAAGTGTCGAGTACTGTCATATAGACGTAATGCACTGTAGGGGCGAGCATAGACATATATACGTAGACGCCGCGTTGACTGCTGCTGCCGATTGGAGCCGACGTGCCTACGCGGCGGCCATCTTGGTACAGTGCCACTCGCCCCTACAGTGCATTACGCCTATAGAGGAATGACATGTCTGCACTATAAAAGTGATCATAAATCCATCAGTTGTCAACATATATTGTTTGTTACAAACGTCAGACATGGAGGACGGACAGGCAGACATAAATAGAACAAAAGCATCCAAGCATCCTGTGTCAAAGCTACATGTGTGACGTTTTTAACAAACCAAACCGTTTGGAAATCGGTCGAAAATTCAGTGAATAATTCTACTTTAAGATTGTGGAGTACCTCTTACCTCCATAGACTTACATTCACTCCCCCCTCTGCTAGCCCTGTACCAAGATGGCGGAGCTTTAGGCACGTCCCTCCACAGTCAATGCGGCGTCTACGTATGTATGTCTATGGGGGCGAGTGGCACTGTACCAAGATGGCTGCCGCGTAGGCACGTCGGCTCCAATCGGCAGCAGCAGTCAGCACGGCGTCTACGTATATATGTCTATGGTGGAGGTGTTCTCACAGTGGAGGTCTGCTGGAATTCGGTGACATACATGCATTACTGGGGACTGCTGTGATTGGTGGAACTCACGGGAGGCGGGACAAAACCGCGGAAGAGTCGCGGTGATTGGACGAAGCTGCAAGATCGCGCAGAATTCATGGAGATTGGTTGAATTTGCGTTAATTTGTACGATCACAACATTGCAAATTCCTGGAGGGACTGATTAAAGATTAAATTACACACAATATTAAGTTGATACAACTTTATTTTGTCAACTCAACCCATCAAAATAAGGTTTATAACTTCAAAGCTTTGTCTGAATCAGTAAATTCGAATTTTAATCCCCTGATTTGTTTGTTAGAATTCAGGATCGTCAACGTTTTGCTTTTCTCCAGGAATCTCTTCAGCATCAAATTGAAACGGCGGCAAACCAGAACGCAGAGTCGCTCAGCGGCGTTAAGAAGCAGGTGTGTTTTATGTGTGTTTTACATTTTTATAATCGTAAAAGAAAAGACGTATCGATGCGTTTTGAGCACTTTATTCTCTTCTCTCAAGTTTCAGGCCAAATTACGGAGCAGCGAGGAGGAGAAGGTACGAGCAGCAGCGAGACGGTCGGAGGATTTTATTCAATTAATGCTTTTACAGGAGCAGTAAATTCACTCGTCTCGGAGGAATCCGCTCCGTTTGGCCCTCGGAGTGGATTCCTCTGGTATTTACTGCTGCTTTCTGACGCTCGCAGTAACAATCTGACGTTTCAGGGGAAGTACCAGGTCATCGCCGAGCTGAAGGACAAGGAGATTAACAACCTGAAGGAGGAGCTGAAGGCGCTGCAGGTACAGAACTCACAGGATCCTCTTATCACCGTGTGTTTTTTAACATTTCTGTTCTCTAAAAATCAGATTTAAACAGGATTCTACCAGCGAGGCGACCTAATGTTGGTGCTCAGAGGCCTGAGGTGATTTACGGCCGCCGCCACGGTCCGCTGCACTTTAAGAGCGGCGTTCGAGACAATAGGGACTGTTTTTGATATTCTATCTGGGGGACGGCACTGTTTGGATAGAATGAAGCCCGTTTGGGTTCAGTCTCCCGACACGGACGGCTGCAGCTCTTTAATTTAGCATCCTCACATGAGCGACAGTCGGGATTGAAGCCGTTTAATTGCCGCGTTCGTTTACGGCATCATTGGAGCTTTACGGTTCAATTAATCCACAATTAGAACCCAAATAATTCATCAGAGCAGCAGTGAATATAGTAATACGGCTATAGGCGTCTAAATCCATACAAATGATAAATAGAAGGGCATTATTACCCCCGTAATCATGAATTAAAGCAGCAAATCTGCTATTTTGATTATTTAAATTATTTATTTTAATTATTTTTATTTAATTATTTTTGTCATTGTTTTAAAATAAATATATTAAATTAAATTAAATTATATTAATTTCTGTAAAATGTAAGAAAATTTGTAAAAATAAATAAAAATAAAATAAAATAAAATAAAATGACAAGTTGTCATCAGTGTTTTCCAAAACCCAAGATAACAACTGTCTTGTTTGGTCCAAATATATTCAGTTTACAGAAATTAGTTTCTGTAAAATGTAAGAAAAATTGTAAAAATAAATAAAAATAAAAATAAAATAAAATAAACAAATAAAATAAAATAAAATAAAATAAAAAAATTATCAATCAGTGTTTTCCAAAACCCAAGATAACAGCTGTCTTGTTTTGTCCAAATATATTCAGTTTACCGCCAAAGAGGAGGAACAAAGTCATAAAATATTCACCTTTATGAAGCTGCAATATATTATTTTTATTGCTGAGTAATATGTGGATCGTTTTCTTAGTTAAATGACGAGTTATTAGGTCTATGAAATGTCAGAAAATGCTGAAAAATGTCCAAAATGACGTCCTCAAACGTCTTGTTTTGTCCAAATATATGCAGTTTACCATCAAAGAGGAAGAAAGAAACCAGAAAATATTCACATCTGTCCAAAAACACTTGAAATTTATTCAAAATAAGACGGAAATGGGCCAAAATGACAGGACTTGATACTCACTGGCCATGGAAATGGAGTCAAATGTGGTCTAGTGTCTCCATAAAGGTCCTGTAGGTGTATATCTATGGATGGATCCATGGTTCTACTAAAACACAGTCTTTGGTTGTCATTTCTTCCAACTGTTGAGGCTCTAACATCAGTAGAATCTGATTTGTGGAAAGTCTGACCAGCCTTTGTTGCACTTTTCCCCCATTATTACCAGATTATTTCGTTCACCCATGTAAATCCTTCACTCTCTGCTCCTCCGGCTCTAGTTTACCGATCCCTGAGGCGGACATGAAAACAGACGCTCAACCAACACAGATAGGAGTGTTTTAAAATCACACGTATAACCTGGAGTCCTGCTAATTGAAACAACAAGACAGTAAAAAGCAAATTGGCTGATGGCAGGTACAGTTTGATCCGAGCCGGCATGATGAAATGGAACCTTCTCTGGTCAAACTTTCTACACATCAGGTTCTACTGATAGAGCCTCAACAGTTGGTTGGAATGGTTTAGAACCATGGATCCATACATAGATGTACACTTACAGGACCTTTATGGAGACACTAGACCAGCCTAGTATGGAAATTTGATATTTTTTCCCATTTTTAAGGGTCAATAATTCTTCATTATGGGTATTTTGGACAATTTAAAGTCATTTTTGGACCAACTATGGACATTTTTGAATCAATTCTGGACCATTTCAGTCATATTTGGACAAATTTTAGAGAATTTTGAGTCATTTTTGGATCATTTTCAGTCATTTTGGACATGTTTCCCATTGTTTAGGACAATTACAAGACATTTTGGGACCTGAAACTGGAACATGTCTGGTCAAACTTTCCACCATCAGGTTCTACTGATGTTAGAGCCTCAACAGCTGGTGGAATGTTTTAGTAGAACCATGGATCCATCCATAGATATACACTGACAAGGACTTCATGGAGACACTAGACCAGCCTAGTATGGAAATTTGATATTTTTTCCCATTTTAAGGGTCAATAATTCTTCATTCTGGGTATTTTTTACAATTTAAAGTCATTTTTTGGACCAACTATGGACGTTTTTGAATCAATTCTGGACCATTTCAGTCGTATTTGGACAAATTTGAGAGAATTTTGAGTCATTTTTGGATCATTTTCAGTCATCTTGGACATGTTTCACATTGTTTAGGACAATTACAAGACATTTTGGGCCCTGAAACTGGAACATGTCTGGTCAAACTTTCCTCCATCAGGTTCTACTGATGTTAGAGCCTCAACAGTTGGTGAAATGTTTTAGTGGAACCATGGATCCATCCATAGACATACACTTACAGGGACTTAATGGAGACACTAGACCAGCCTAGTATGGAAACTGGACCTTTTTTCCCATTTTAAGGGTAAATAATTATTCATTATTGGTATTTTGGATAATTTAAAATCATTTTTTGGACTAATTGTGGCCATTTTTGACCATTTTAGTCATATTTGAACAAATTTTAGAGAATTTTGAGTCATTTTTGGATCATTTTCAGTCATTTTGGACAATTACAAGACATTTTGAGACCTAAAACTTTAACCTTGTCTTGTTATACTTGTAACCCATCGGATTCTACTAATATTAGAGCCTCAACAGTTGGTGAAATGTAATAATAATAATAATACATTGGTTTTACATAGCCCTTTTCTAGACACTCAAAGACGCTTTACATTGCATTAGTCATTCACTCCATGGTGGTAAGCTACATGTAGCCACAGCTGCCCTGTGGTAGACTGACGGAGGCCAGTCTACTCCATCGGCCCCTCCAACCACTCACTCTCTCACTGCATCCACCCTCATGTTCCCTCACGGTCTCCCATCCAGGTACTGACCAGGCCCCAACCCCACTTAGCTTCCCAGATCTGACAGGACCAGGCATCCACAGGGCGGTACGGCCACAAAATGGTGGACCAAACACTGTATTTTAGTAGAACCATGGATCCGTCCATAGATCTACTCTTACATGAACTTTATGGAGACACTAGACCAGCCTGGGTTGACAAGTTTGATCTTTTTCTCCATTTTAAGGGTCAATAATGATTCATTCTGGGTATTTTGGACCATTTTTAGTAATTTCAGGACAAGTTTCAGGTTATTTTAGACAAATTTTGAGTCGTTTTGAACAGGTTTAAAGCCAAAACAGTCAAATTCTACTGATGTTAGAACTTCAACAGTTGGTGAAATGTCGACCAGAGACTGTGTTTTAGTAGAACCATGGATCCATCCATAGATATACACTTACAGGAACTTAATGGAGACACTAGACCAGCCTGGATTGGAATTTTTGTCACTTTTATCCATTTTTAAGGTCCAGTAATTCTCCATTCTTGTCATTTTGGACAATTTTGAGTCATCTTGGACCATCTTTCCATTCTTTGAGCAAATTTAGAGTCTTTTTTGGACTATTTTCAAGTAATTTTGGCCAAGATTCAAGGAATTAAGTCACTGACTGTATTTTCACTCCAAAATATGGATCCGTCCATACAGATAGACTTATAGGAACTTTCTAGGGCCACCACACCATCCTCATTTGACAAGTTCTGCTCTTTTTCCCAATTTCAAGGACCAATAATCAGAAATTTGGCCTCCACTGGATCCATTTAATCCTTCAGATCTGCTGGAATCTATTCTGTCAGTGTCCTCACCACGTTTAATGGATGTACGAGTTTAATTTCTGGAGATACTGAACCTTTAAAATGGCTTCACAGGCTTTATTTGAGGATGAAAATACTAAAAAATTAGTTCCGAAACCACTGAAATTATCAAAATTCAGCCAAACTATGTTACAGAACTCGGTTTTACGGACTGGATGACAAATAATTAAACTCTGACCTGACAAACTTGTGTGTTCTCTCTTTTCTTGTTGCTCTACAGTTGCTGAAGTACAACTTGGAGAAGAAATCCAACGAGCTGGTGAGGAAGGTTTTTCCATTTATACAAACTGTTGACAGAGGATGGGTGGGAGTGATGGAAATTAAAAGAGGAGTCTGAGCGAATGGTGCTAAGGAGGGACGGCTTCAGAGGGAAGAGCTCATCAGGAGTAACGGATAGGGAGGGTTTGACACTTTGAACCGCGGCACAGCTCGGAAAATATCTCTATTAAAATATTTTATAACCGGGCCTCGCTCGGTTTAACCTTCCAGTCGAAGAGGGCCGCCGGACGGACGAGGGGAGTGAGAGGGGAGACGGGAAGAGAAAAGAATCTGCTCGGCTTGATACAGACAATCAAACCGTAATGGCAGCTGGAGGAGCGATAAAGCGCTCTGAGGCATGAGGCCGGCGATTCCTCCACGACTCTGAAAGGAACCATCATCCCCTCCGTCGTCTGACAGCCGTGGCCACCGAGCTGCTCCGTGTCGGGCTAAATGTGCCACAGTGAATTCTCTTTTATGAACTCCTTTCCACAAAGAAACAGTTTGCATGTGTGTGCAGGAAGTTTAGGACGTGGAAAATCAACCAAATCTGAAAAACAAACCTCCTGACCTTCTCAGAATCATCTGGTTCCTCATCCACAGTAACTTTATCAGAGTTATACCTGCACACTGTGAATATGTCCAGAGGTCCAGGTCCTTGAAGTCCATAGAGGGGGGTCCACATTGATCAGAACTTCATCAGTCCAGCAGATAGACTCATGACAT
Source organism: Dascyllus trimaculatus (assembly GCA_024666655.1). Classification (NCBI taxonomy): domain Eukaryota; kingdom Metazoa; phylum Chordata; class Actinopteri; family Pomacentridae; genus Dascyllus; species Dascyllus trimaculatus. The sequence goes on along the minus strand of CM045448.1, from coordinate 2,418,537 downwards.
GTAGGAGGAACAACACACTGGAGTTCTGTTAAAAACTGAACCCAGATCAGTTTAACATCCATCCAGGAGTCACAGTCTGAAGCCAGTTTCTCTTTTATATGCATTTATAGGGACAATCATTGGTACCCTGGATGTGAAATATGACGCAAAATGACCCAAATTTGATGCATAATGAACACAAAAAGATGCAACACGACCGCAAGATTACACAAAACGACCAAAACGTGAGAGAAAATGACGAAATGTGACACAAAATGACGACTAAAAGACACAAGAAAACACAAATTTGATGCAAAATGACCAAAATTTTGATGCAAAATAAACACAAAGAGACACAAAACCAAAATATTACACAAAATGTGAGAGAAAATGATGACTAAAAGACAAAAAAGAACTAAAAATTGACGCAAAATGACCCAAATTTGATGCAAAATGAACACAAAAAGATGCAACACGATCACAGTATTACACAAAATGACCAAAACGTGAGAGAAAATGATGAAATGTGATGCAACAGGACGACTAAAAGACACAAAACAACACAAATTTGACGCAAAATGACCAAAATTTTGATGCAAAATAAACACAAAGAGACGCAAAACCAAAATATTACACAAAATGACCAAAATGTGAGAGAAAATGATGACTAAAAGACGAAAAACAACTAAAAATTGACACAAAATGACCCAAATTTGATGCAAAATGAACACAAAAAGATGCAACACGACCACAGCATTAAGCAAAATGACCAAAATATTACACAAAACGACCAAATGTGAAGCAAAATGACGACTAAAAGACACAAAACAATCCAAAATTGACACCAAGTGACCAAACTTTGATGCAAAATTGCCACAAAAAGACACTAAACAACACAATTACATCCATCCAGGAGTCACCGTCTAAAACACAACAAAACAAAGGACAATTTTAAACAACTTTCATGTCATTTGTCTAATTTTTTTATTTAAAAAACACATTTGAGTTCTGGTAAAGACTTAAATCCATTTTACATCCAAGACTAAAACAAAAATTGACATATTTTGAGTAATTAAGGACAATTTTATATAATTTTGGACGACTTTTATGCAAGTCTTAACCTCTGTCTGAGGCATTATGGACATTTTTTGTAATTTTCTGCAATTTTTGAGTCATTCTGGACAATAATCATGTCTTTTTGAACAATATGGGAGTCATTTTGCACAAATTTGAAGAAATTTTACACAACTTTTAGACAACTTTCATGTCATTTGTCCAATTTTTGATTAAAAGAAACACATTTGAGTTCTGGTAAAGACTTAAATCCATTTTACATCCAAGAAAACAACAAAAATGGACACATTTTGAGTAATTAAGGACAATTTTATACAATTTATGACGACTTTTATGCAATTCTTGACGACTGTCTGAAGCATTATGGACATTTTTTTTGGTAATTTTCTACAGTTTTTGTGTAATTCTTGAAAATATGAACAATATGTGAGTCATTTTCCACAAATTTTAAGAAATTTTGGACAATTTCTGTGTCATTTTAAACAACTTTCATGTCATTTGTCCAATTTTTTTTATTTAAAAAACACATTTGAGTTCTGGTAAAGACTTAAATCCATTTTATGTCCAAGAAAACAACAAAAATTGAGATATTTTGAGTAATTAAGGACAATTTTATATAATTTTGGACGACTTTTATGCAAGTCTTAACCTTTGTCTGAGGCATTATGAACATTTTAAATAATTTTCTACAATTTTTTTGTAATTCTGGATTATATGAACAATATGTGAGTCATTTTCCAACACTTTTTAAGAAATTTGAGACAACCTTTGTGTAATTTAAACATCTGAGTTCTGTTAAAAACTGCAGATCAGTTTTACACCCATCCAGGTCTCACAGTCCGAAGATAAAAAAAAGGACAAATTTTAAGTCATTTTTGACGACTTTCATGCAGTTTCTCCAATTTTTGAGTCATTTTAGAAACAATTTGAGAAAATTGAGGCAATTTTTGTGTAATTTTAGACAACTTTCATGTAATTCGTCCAATTTTTGATTTAAAAAATTGCAATATATGTTTAAAACTAAAACTAAAATCTGAAATCCATTTTACAACCAAGAGGAAAACAAAACTGGACTAATTTTGCCAACTTTTATGGAATCTTTAACAACTCTTAAAGTCATTCTGAACATTTTTTTTACTAATTTTCTGCAATTTTTGAGTAATTCTAGACAATAGTCATGTCTTTTCGAACAATGTGGGAGTCATTTTGCACAAATTTGAAGAAATTTTACACAACCTTCATGTAATTTGACCAATTTTTGATAAAAACACACCTGAGCTCTGTTAAAAACTACAACCAGATCAGTTTACATCCATCCAGGAGTCTCAGTCTAAACACTAAACCTGGTTTCTGTTCATTTCCTCTATAACCAGCTGTGATCATCAGTATTATGGGATGTCTCATGGTGAGAACAGTCTAACGTCTATATAGAGTCCTAGAAACCATCGTTGGTTCCCTGGATGTGTTTCTGGTTTCTGGTCATCCACCAGAAGAAACTTTAACAAGTGCATTCTGGGTAAACTTTAAGGCTCAATGTGCTTTCTATTAAAAACTGTTGAAAAATTCTAAGACAGATGCCCAAAATTACACAGAAAACATCCCAAATTTCTTAAAATTTCTCCAAAATGACAAAAACCTGTTAAAAAAAGACTCAATATTTGTTTAAAAAGAGCTAAAATTGTTAAAAAATAGCACAAAAGTTGTCCAGAATTATTCAAACGTCCATTACCTTCATACTGTGACTCCAAAATTGTCCTTTGTTTTGTTGTGTTTTAGACGGTGACTCCTGGATGGATGTAATTGTGTTGTTTTGTGTCTTTTTGTGGCAATTTTGCATCAATTTTTGGTCACTTGGTGTCAATTTTGGGTTGTTTTGTGTCTTTTAGTCGTCGTTTTGTTTCACATTTGGTCGTTTTGTGTCATATTTTGGTTATTTTGTGTAATACTGTGATCGTGTTGCATCTTTTTGTGTTCATTTTGGATCAAATTTGGGTCATTTTGCATTAATTTTTAGTTATTTTTTGTCTTTTAGTCATCATTTTCTCTCACATTTTGGTCATTTTGTGTAATATTTTGGTTTTTTGTCTTTGTGTTTATTTTGCATCAAATTTTGGTCATTTTGCGTCAAATTTGTGTTGTTTTGTGTCTTTTAGTCGTCGTGTTGCATCACATTTTGTCATTTTCTCTCACGTTTTGGTCGTTTTGTGTAATCTTGCGGTCGTGTTGCATCTTTTTGTGTTCATTATGCATCAAATTTGGGTCATTTTGCGTCATATTTCACATCCAGGGTACCAATGATTGTCCCTATAAATGCATATAAGAGAGACACTGGCTTCAGACTGTGACTCCTGGATGGATGTAAACTGATCTGGGTCCAGGTTCTACCAGAACTCCAGTGTGTTGTTCCTCCTAAATGTCATGGGTCTATCTGCTGGACTGATGAAGTTCTGAGGCTCATTAAAGGATCAGTGTGGACCCCCCTCTATGGACCTGGACCTTATTCCCTTATTATTTGTCATTTTTGGAGCTTCACATGTCTCCTTGAGGAGTTTCTGGGCTGTACTTCCACAGGTCTGAGAGTAAAACACTGTCTGTTTTCAATATTTCCTTCCTCAGGAGCAGAAGCTTTCCCTGCAGAGCCGGTCTAAGGACAGCCACCTGAACCAGCTGGGGGAGGTGGAGAAGAGGTTCAACGCTCTGTCCAGGCAGTGTGTCCTGGTGAAGCAGGCCCACGAGAAGCTGGAACAAAACGGTAAATAAAAACAGAGAAACGTGAAGGCAGCTCATCACCGCTGGATGCTTGAATTAGTAATGCTCCCAGTAGAACTTTAATCCCTCAGGTTTTAACTGCAACAAGGTGCTGGAAACAGCTCACAGAGGTCTTTGTCCATGTGAAAATCTTCCTTCACTTCATCCCCTGTAATATTCTGGGGTCAGGATCTGCCGTGTTTGTTCGTAAATTAAGTTTAGTTGCTATCAAGGGGCTTGAGTGAGCCAAGAAGATGTCCCCACAAGGCTGATCCATCACGTCGTTCTCCTGCTTTTTAACTTTCTGATCAGTGTTTTCACAGACGGTTTGCACAATATGTTGGTTTTAAACACTCATATTTGACCCTAAAGCACTTTAAACCACCTTTCCTGAACATTTCATCAAATCCTTTCAGAACTTTTTGCGTAAAGTTGCAAACAGACAAACAAACAAGCAGATAAAAAGCACAACCTCCTTAAAATCAGCTTCTGCTTATGGTTGGTGGAATATCAGAGTAGACAGAAACATGCACCATCATATAATGGTGTACCACTGAAGACCAGATGTACATATAAATGGGCCTGTAAAATTTCAGGACTCCAGCTGCATCATTTCTCAAGTTGTGGCACTTCAAACGTTGATCCACAGCATGATACTGCCGCCGCCATGCTCTGCAAAAATCGCCATGACTCCACCTTCTTTAAGAATGTTTATCTCATAAACTAATGTTACCTGTGAGCCCAGACTTTACACATGTTTTACCTACTAACAAACGTATACACGGAAAAACAATTTACAAACATGAGATGGTCAGGCGTGAACTTTTTTACCTCCGCCAAAGAGGTTTTGTGATGGCCCACGTTTGTTTGTTTGTTTGTGTGCAAAATAACTCAAAAACTCATGGACGGATTTGGATGAAATGTTCAGGAAATGTGTGAAATGGGACAAAGAACAAATGATGACATTTTAGGACTGATCTGGATCACCGTCTGGATCCAGGAATTTTTTTGTGGACAATTAAATGCGATTTACTCTAAAAGCCACCAGAGGGCGCTCTTGTTTTTGGGGTAACCCCCTCTGACCACATGACATTTTGGGTCTCCACGCGACAGACAGCGACAGTGACGGAGTTCTCTTTCCTTCCTGAGCGACATACGCACGGTTGGGCCGGCATTCTTATCTCCGGTTGTCTAAGAAGCTGGGAGGCTGTTAGGAGCTGCCGCGCTAGAGGCCGCGCCTGTTCATTAGGTCGGATGGGGTGAAGGCCGCATTGTTGGTAGGACATTTGAACTGTATGTAATTACATTTGTATCTGTAACGTTCCATAGAAAATATCTTGACGGAGGTATGAGCTCTCTGAGGGTTTTTCTAGTTTTATAAATCTTTTCAGTATTTTATCTAGTGGTTCATTGTCGTTTCTATTTAGCGGTCTGCCTTCGTTATTAGCAATACCTCAGTGGATCATAGCGTTTTGTTTGATGGCGTCTGTTTTTGTGTGATTTTTCCAGTTGATGAGGCCATGAGAATAAATAAGAAGCTCACCTCTGCCAATGAAAAACAGGAAGCAACCATCGCGTCACTGAAGAAGGTATCTGAACAAGTCATATCTGAATTAATGGATTTGCTCCTTAACTTTGTACCTTTTGGCTTTGTCCATTTGTTATCCTGTTTTATGGCCCAAATAAATCCAATGTTGCTTAAGAAATTGCATTAAATGTATGATTATGTAGGGTTTAAGGAAACGTAGTTTGCTTGAATCCTGTCGTGGTTTCCTCTCAGGAATTAGATGAAGTCAGTAACAAGCTCATAAAGGCCAAAATGGCTTCAGTCGGACAAAACAAGACCCACAATCCTGCAGGCAGAGAGCAGCAAATACAGCAGCTGCACCTGAAACTCAACATGGTAATCCATAATCAGGAAATATGTCTTCATTCAAGCCCAAAAACTACCTGATATTTATATTTATTGTTTACTGGAAAGCTGTTTAAGATGCATTTGTTTTTGCGCGTTTAGGAAACTGAAATGAACCAGAAGCTCAGGGAGGAAAATGCAGCTGAAAGAGCAGAAAAGCAGGTAAGAAAGTGGAAAATACAAATATAAAATAATACTAATAGGCAACAAAAGCTGTCTCTATCATTTAACTGCCATGTTGTATGTGGATTTTTGTGTTTAGGAGGTGATCAAGTCTCTGCAACAGACCCAGCAGCTGTTATTGAGTCAAACGCAAACAGTGAAAATGGTAGAACTGGAGCTTCAAGCACAAACAGAGAAGTACCAGGTCACAGTTTCTCATCCTGTACTGGAATATGAACATATTGTACTCAAAACAGAACATCCTTACTCCTACTTAGCTTTATTTTGAAAACCTTAATTGCCACGTGAGTCTAGATTTATACCAGTTAGTCCTGTCTCCTACTCCATCATTTAGAGATGTGCAAGTTTAGATAAAGGTCAGTTGGTGTCATTTCAGATAGCAGTTTAACTCAGAGTTCAGATATTTGTTCATTAAAACAAAGTTTTGTTGAATGTTTTGCCAAAATGTTTTGAGTTTCATTTGCTTTCAGACCGGTTGTTGGTGTTCATTGGGTCTAGATGTTGGTGTTCATAGGGGTCTAGATGTTGGTGTTCATAGGGTCTAGATGTTGGTGTTCATAGGGTCTAGATGTTGGTGTTCACAGGGTCTAGATGTTGGTGTCCATAGGGGTCTAGATGTTGGTGTTCATAGGGTCTAGATGTTGGTGTTCATAGGGGTCTAGATGTTGGTGTTCATAGTGGTCTAGATGTTGGTGTTCATAGGGGTCTAGATGTTGGTGTTCATAGGGGTCTAGATGTTGGTGTTCATAGGGGTCTAGATGTTGGTGTTCATAGGGTCTAGATGTTGGTGTTCATAGGGGTCTAGATGTTGGTGTTCATAGTGGTCTAGATGTTGGTGTTCATAGGGGTCTAGATGTTGGTGTTCATAGGGTCTAGATGTTGGTGTTCATAGGGGTCTAGATGTTGGTGTTCATAGGGGTCTAGATGTTGGTGTTCATAGGGGTCTAGATGTTGGTGTTCATAGGGTCTAGATGTTGGTATTCATAGGGTCTAGATGTTGGTGTTCATAGGGGTCTAGATGTTGGTGTTCATAGGGTCTAGATGTTGGTGTTCATAGGGTCTAGATGTTGGTGTTCATAGGGGTCTAGATGTTGGTGTTCATAGGGTCTAGATGTTGGTGTTCATAGGGGTCTAGATGTTGGTGTCCATAGGGGTCTAGATGTTGGTGTTAATAGGGTCTAGATGTTGGTGTTCATAGGGGTCTAGATGTTGGTGTTCATAGGGTCTAGATGTTGGTATTCATAGGGTCTAGATGTTGGTGTTCATAGGGGTCTAGATGTTGGTGTTCATAGGGTCTAGATGTTGGTGTTCATAGGGGTCTAGATGTTGGTGTTCACAGGGGTCTAGATGTTGGTGTTCATAGGGGTCTAGATGTTGGTGTTCATAGGGTCTAGATGTTGGTGTTCATAGGGGTCTAGATGTTAGTGTTCATAGGGGTCTAGATGTTGGTGTTCATAGGGGTCTAGATGTTGGTGTTCATAGGGTCTAGATGTTGGTGTTCATAGGGGTCTAGATGTTGGTGTCCATAGGGGTCCAGATGTTGGTGTTCATAGGGGCTAGATGTTGGTGTTCATAGGGGTCTAGATGTTGGTGTCCATAGTGGTCTAGATGTTGGTGTTCATAGGGGTCTAGATGTTGGTGTTCATAGGGGTCTAGATGTTGGTGTTCATAGTGGTCTAGATGTTGGTGTTCATAGTGGTCTAGATGTTGGTGTTCATAGTGGTCTAGATGTTGGTGTTCATAGTGGTCTAGATGTTGGTGTTCATAGTGGTCTAGATGTTGGTGTTCATAGGGGTCTAGATGTTGGTGTTCATAGGGGTCTAGATGTTGGTGTTCATAGAGGTTTAGATGTTGGTGTTCATAGGGGTCTAGATGTTGGTGTTCATAGGGGTCTAGATGTTGGTGTTCATAGGGTCTAGATGTTGGTGTTCATAGGGGTGTAGATGTTGGTGTTCATAGGGTCTAGATGTTGGTGTTCATAGGGGTCTAGATGTTGGTGTTCATAGGAGTCTAGATGTTGGTGTTCATAGGGGTCTAGATGTTGGTGTTCATAGGGGTCTAGATGTTGGTGTTTGTAGGGGTCTAGATGTTGGTGTTCATAGGGGTCTAGATGTTGGTGTTCATAGGGGTCTAGATGTTGGTGTTCATAGGGTCTAGATGTTGGTGTTCATAGGGGTCTAGATGTTAATGTTCATAGGGTCTAGATGTTGGTGTTCATAGGGGTCTAGATGTTGGTGTTCATAGGGTCTAGATGTTGGTGTTCATAGGGGTCTAGATGTTGGTGTTCATTGGGTCTAGATGTTGGTGTTCATAGGGTCTAGATGTTGGTGTTCATAAGGGTCTAGATGTTGGTGTTCATAGGGTCTAGATGTTGGTGTTCATAGAGGTCTAGATGTGGGTGTTCATAGGGGAAAGCATGGTTAGAATGAAAATCCTCCTTTTAGGTCATGTGTGGAATCTAGATTTATCTTTTAGTGGTGTGATTTCAGCCTTTTTAGGTAATAATTTAAAGAGAAAATGGAATTAAATGGGATTAAAACGGAAGATTTGTCAACTCTGAAGAACACGTGCCGGTAGATTTGAGAAAAATGTGCGATTTTCGTGCTGAAAATAAACAAAACAAACAAGCTTCTCAGGAAAAAAAACATTAAAACTGATCAGAAAATGGTTTATTCCTGTACATCCCTGCAGCACCTATCGGCTCCACGGAAATTTTTCAGGGTCTATTTAAACGATTACGGAGTAAATTTACACAAAGACAGAAATAAATGACGAGCGTTATTCCTTGTCATAAAGTTGACGAATGTGTTGTTGTACACCGCGGCGTGTACGTTTGTGAATACAATCCCTGCACAGCTGAATGATAGTGTGTTTATTCTCCATTTATAGCCTTCCGCTTTATTGTTCTCTCCTCTCCCCTTCCCATTTTAATCCCATTCATTAATTTATTAAAATCATTATGAAAATGACACAAGCCGACTGATTTGTATTAGCAAGAAGCTCCTTCTCCGTGTTCCTGCCCTGTTTAAGGCTCCTCTGTTCGCGTTAAATAAACACATAAAAGTTTAGTATTGCATTAAAACCTTACGGGTGATTAATTTTACTGCAGGCCCTTAAGCATGAACACGAGGTGATGCTGCAGAGAGGCGAAGCGGCCGAGGAGGAAGTGGCTCGACTGGTGGAGAGCGACGCCGAATCCAAGAGCAGCTGGGAGAAAGAGGTACAGGAGAGGCAAAGGTAGATGTCGTGAAACCTGAAAGTGGAATCACGTCTCTGATTTGTGTTAACAGAGGTCGAGGTTTTTGGATCTGATCGAGAGCGAGCAGAAGGAGCTTCAAGCCCTGAAGGAAGCCTACGATGACCTCCATGAGAAACACTCCGCTCTGTCCGTTCAGGCCACATCCCAGGCTCAGCTCATAACTGAACTGGAGGTACAACAAACACAAATGTAGAGGGGTTCTGATGCACAAATACATGCCTGCATGCAGAGGTGGAGTTACCAGGGGTGATTGATTAGTCTTGAGCCACACCAAGAAATCAAAATGTTGGAGAGGACAACGCTCCAGTCCACAAGTCAGTTGTCGCCATGGCTGCAGTTCACCAATGTGGGTTCGAACTCATTCATCTGTTCCCAAACATGAAACGGAACCCAGCCATGGTGACAACTGACTCGTGGACTGGAGCGTTTTCCTGGCATTACATGCATTAATGCACACAGTGAGTCCAACTAGAACTCAAACTATTGTGACATGTTGTTCTCTCAGAGTATTAAACATTTTGATTAACAGGTCTTGTTTACTTCAAGAGCACCTGGCTGCAGACCTCCACTGCGAGGACAGGAAGTAACGGGTAGAAAAAAGGAAAAGACATTTAAAGCGTCCAGTCCGGTAGGTGGCGGTGACGCATGTGAAGTTGGTTTGCTAACCGCTAATTAAATCAAAAGAAGAAGAAGCAGCCATTTAACGAGTGGTTGTGGCTGTTTCTCAGTATGCGGTACCACCATGATGTGACACAACATTTAGTTTTAAGATTATCTGAGGCGATAAAGTGGTTGTATAAACATCAAATCTGTGGTCAGTTTATCAGATAAATTCTGCTTATAAATTGACTCCAGTGGTTTCTTAGATGTGAGTGTCCCCGTTAGACAGCTACTACCAGGCGGTCAGCGCTCACAGCTCCCCGCTGACAGCAGCCTTAGCTCGGATAGACTTTCTGAAATCTGCCTCTGGCTCTGACGGTTCTGTAGCAGGATAGAAGTAGTTTTACGGGAATCTAACAGTCACACTTTTGTTATTTAATGTCCCCGGTCGCCGACTTTGTCATTATATTAGTTATTATTGTGTTGTCTTCATCACCTGTAGCACGTCTTTGTTCTATTCTTATGACTGTAACTGTGCATTAAAAATAACATTTAAGGATTTTTCTGTTAGCAGGCATAAAACTCACAATGGGGCTCATTCTCAAAACAATCACAAGTTTAATATATAAATTAAATCAATATATACTATAGACAATGGTCGAGTAGATTTTACGTTGTATTGCTCACTAATTAATGCATTAGCGTGAAAATTAATTCCACAGGAAGTGCCTACGCGATTTTATTTTGTAATGCATCCTGTGCATTTCCTGTCCTGACAGTGGAGGTCTCAGAGGAGCCTCTCGTTTACTTGGTCAGGCTCAAAACTTATCAGTCACCCCTTGTACAAGGCCCGTATTCTCATCAGCTGCCCAGCTTTGTTTTGTTATTTTGACTTAAAATCTGTCTAAATGACTCAAAATTTATCTAAAATGACTTGAAACTCGTCCAGAATGACTTAATATTTGCCCAAAATGATGGCTGCAGTGATCCTGGTGACACTACAGCACAGTAGAGTGAAGTTATTGATTGTGCAGCCTGAAAGACAGCTACTGTTGATAAAGCTGGGCTTGTAGCACATTGTCTACCTGACAACGATGGAAAGAGGCATCGATTATGATTTGACAACGTGTCACTAATGAGTTATTGATGCTGGAAGTCTGAATCTGTGAACATCTTTCCAACTTTAACGAACTCTCAGTCGGTAGTGTGCAGCGGTGGCAGAGCTCCTTCTGGTCTGGAGGGTTGGTTTCACTTTGTACCGCACCGGAAAATTAAGTCGTTATAACGAGAAAACGGAGGATAATTATCTTGTATTCTCGAGAAAACGAGCGAAAAAATGAAGTTGGACCATGGCCACTTAAGGCTTCCGTACTACTGTACTAAGGGTTTAAACAAAGAAATGGGGAATGATTTTTTCCCCTCCTGATTTGATCAGTTATAAATAACTACTTGTAAAATCACAAGTGTCAATTTAGTCCATCAAAAACCAGTATTTTTACAAATGTAATTAACCATGTTGTATTTAAATTAGCAAAAAATATCAATATTTTACAGATACTTGCAGTCACTGGTAGAAAAATTATATATATTTTAAGGAAAATAAACGACGTCCACATCATTAATCGGTACTTTTACAGCTGTTTGTTCTTTTATAGTGAGTAACTATAAAGGCACACTGTTGTACTGTGTTTAAATATATGAAAATATCACTATTTCACAGATATTTACCAAAATAAATGCCACCCGGAAGTCTGCCTATTTATTTGATTAATGCAACTTGAGCTAAACCTTCGCTACAGTTTGGTTTTCTGGTGTACCGACAGTGAAATATAAGAAAGGCAGGATTATCGCTAATAGCTCATGCAACACGATCGTATCTGCAGTAAAACCGGCCGTTATAAGGTTTGACATGTTGTCATTGAAACTCTTCTACAAAGGGTTGGAATACAGCCAAGTCACTTTTTAAGGTTGTTCAACATAGAAATGCAGCAAAAAGCATTCATGTTAGAAGAATTGTGCTTATGTAAGAATTATACTTATTAGGTAATCATTGAGTGACTGTCAGGACTTTAAAGTCTACATGTCAGCAACCATGAATCACCATAAAACATTCCAAGCTGTATGTACTCACAGTAAAGAACACACAGAACTGACCCAGTAAGATTGTGTAAGTGACACTTATATTATGCTGACTCTTGTACTGACGTGTGGGGACGCCCTGTGTTACATGATTGTTTTTCTGTGCTGTGCTGTGTGTATTTTCAAGTTTTGAACCTAACAGTACATAAAAGCAAACTAAGTGACAACCAGCACATCCACCTAATTAGAAATGCTGGTATCAGAATATGGCTGTGACATCATTCACCCATGTGAATAAGGCTACGTTCAGACTGCAGGGCTTAAAGCTCAATTCAGATTTTTTTGTGAAATCTGATTTTTCTGCGAGTTCGTTCAGGTTTCCAGTTAAATGCGGCTTGTATCTGATCTCCTGTGTGAACTTCATGCGACTCAAAAGTGTCCTGCATGAAGAGGACACGACGACGTCACACGGCAAAGCTGTTATCCAGCAGTTCTACCGGCTGAACGCTGGGCTCGTCTCCCAAAATCTGGTCCAGCTCTTCGTAAAGTGGACTGACGACACGTCCACGGCCGCTTGGTTTGTTTGAGTCTTTAGCTTCCTCATTTTCAGCTTGGAGGCTCTTTGTTTTTCTTCGGCATTGGATCCAGGACCGTTTATACCCACTGCTCGGCCATTTCTTTGGAAGTGTTTTCAAAAGCTGCCCGGTTCCGATAAGACCCCTGGAGTTAGTCCTGAATAGAGCTGTCCCCCCAAATATTAATTAACTCCAAAACCTCCATTGACTGGACTCCACATTATCGTCCACCATAGTTGTTGTTTTTGTTCCTACTTGAACTCAGAATAGAGACGTTTGTCGTGTATCAGCGACATGTAGGTCAGATAAATGTTACCTGGACGTTCAGACAGAAGTCGCATGGCAACAGATCAGATACGTATCGGATTTAGGACCACATATCCAAGTGGCCATTTGAAAAAATCAGATCTGTGTTGTTCAGACTGTCATGAAAAGATCAGATCCAGGTCACATAGGGGGGCAAGAAAAATCAGATTTGGGTCACTTCAGCCTGCAGTCTGAGCGTAGCCTTAGTGACAGAGTGGTGTGAAATAATCCAACGGCTGACTTTTCCTTTGTCTCACACAGATGAGAGTCTCCTGTCAGAGCCTCAGTGTTTCTTCCCAGCTGTTCCCGGCTGCGATGAAGGAAATCGGAGGAGCCGAAACCCCGAATGAACCCAACTTTAGCTCCGAGCTGCACATCGTCTGCTCTCAGGCCAAAAACCCAGACTGTCTGGACGACACGGGAGCTGAGACGACGCTGGACGGAGCAAACGGAGGTCAGCCAGATAAATACAAACACACAACAGATAAAGATGGTACATGAGTTACTCCATTCTGAGGATTTATCACAGAACACAGGATTAATTGACAGACGATGAGGGTCAGGTCATGTCTTCCCTGTCATGAGAGGCCACTTTAATGGTTCAGTATCTCCAGAAATAAAACTCTCACAGCCGTTAAATGTGTTGAGGACACAGACAGGACAGTTTCCAGCAGATCAGAAGGACTGAATGGATCCAGCAGAGGACATGTTTTTAATTATTGGGCCTTGAAAATGGAAAATGATGCAAAATTTTCAAACTGCAGACGCTTCCTGTAAGTGTTTATACACCAGTCAAACACAACATCCTGACCACTGACAGGTGAAGTGAATAGCATTGATCGTATTGGTACTATTTGTTGGACTTAGACACCCAAATAAACATCGTCCCACAACAAACACACTCCCTCATGCTGATGGAAATCCCAAAATGCACCCCACCACATGGAAACAACACCAACCAATCAGGAACATGTGGAGGAACATGACAATGGTCCAACATGTTGATGTGACCTCCAGACTTCCTACAGCCCATTCTGATCAAGCATCAACAGGATGCAGTGGAACCAGTTGGATTGACAGAGGCCCCACTGCACAAGCCAGAGCACCCAAAGGATCCAGTGGTTCCAGACCCCATAGGACCCCCTGAGAGGTCCTCTGGTCCAGTGGTTCTCAGCTGGTCCAGCCTCAGGATCCACTATGTCTCTATTGATAATGGTCGCAACCCAAATTTTTGAAGTTTGCTGTTCCTGTTAACAAATTAAGGTGTATTTGAGTGGAGTCTCAACGCACTTTGATACAATTTTGGCTTATTTTCTTGTTCATTTTGGTATATTTGGACGCTTTGGCCAAATTTTGGCCCATTTTGACAGATTCTGAGCACATTTTTGTATATTTTTGGGACGTTTTAGCAGAAATTTCTCCAATAAGCTGGCAGAACCAAATCTAGAGGTTAATAGTGGGCAACTACTGGTGTCACCACCACTAAATATCCTGCTATTGAAAGCAAACTGCGTCATAAGAAACACGTCCTTCAAAATAAAAGACTTTATACCACTACTTTTTTGGGGGGCATGTTTCTGCGACCCTCTAAAAATGGTTTCACGACCCACTTTTGGGTCCCGACCCACCAGTTGAGAACCACTGCTCTAGTCCATGCCCAATGGTTCAGAGCATTTCGACCACATCAGGGGACCAACATAGTATTAGGCAGGTGGTCATGGTGTTATGACTGGTCGTTGTATGTGGATGGATCCATGTTTCCTACGAACACTAAACTGGTTTGGCCTCTTTGATGTTGCACCAGAGTGGAAAAAAGAATAATGATGATGAAACAGGAGATCAGTGCTGTACTACAAGCAACAAGGCATGAGAAAGTAAGACATAATCAGCCTCACACGTTGTTTTTTTTGCCATTTAAAAGGTTCAGCAGTTGGTGACATGTCAACCAAGGACCAGGAAATATGGATCCATCCATAGATATAGACTTACAGGAGCTTTATGGAGATACAATACCACTCTGTTTGGAAATTTTGCCGTTTTTCCCATTTTCAAGAGCCATTATTACTCATATTCTTGTCATTTTGAACAATTCTAAGTCATTGTCACAGTTTGAAAGTGGAAATACACACTTAAAGGAACTTTATGGAGACACTCAACCAGCCTGGTTTGAAAATTTTACATTTTTAAGGCCAAATAATTCAAAATTTAGCCTCAGCACTGCAAAAACTCAACATCTTACCAAGTTTATTCGTCTTATTTTTAGTCAAATCGTCTCAACCCACTTGATTTAAGATAAATTCACTTTCCAGGTAACATTTCAGCAGATGGAGGGACGTGTTTTAAGACAACGCATCTTAAATATCTTGTTAAGTCAAACAATCTTGAAATGATCTTGTTTTAGTTGTATTTTACCAGAAACAAGGTTCATTTCATTTCATACATGTTTCAAGCTGAGCTGTTGTTTGTATCAGATAAATAATCTGGATTTAAGAAATAAAGTAAATGCATTTTATTGGAAAATCACCAATTCATATGAGAAAACAGCTGCATGTGGAAAATGTGTAAAAAAAACAAAGCAAATGTCTGCTTTTGAATTAAAACTCCTCCTTTTGGGCGTAGCTGGCTTCACCTAAAACACAACACCTTCAAATGCTGTCAAACACCACTAAATATTAGGATTTCTAGCCAACTGTGAGAAGACATTATATCTCAGAATGCTTCAATTAATCTGTGTGATCTTATTTCAAGTACAAGATGGTCTTAAATCTAGAGAAGAGCCACGATAATACAACTAAAATAAGTTGAACACATCTCAGATTAAGAAGCTGAAACTTATTAAAGCTAAAATCTATTTAATTCTTCATCATGTCTGGTTTATTCTAAGACACCTCAGCTTGACAATGCTGCTAAAATACAGCTTAAAATAAGTTTTCCCTGCTGATTTTAAGACCTCAATATTCTAAATATCATGTCTTATTTCAAGAAATCTGACCAAGCAAATGTTCACTTGTTCTATTTTCAGATTTTTCACTTATTTCAAGGTAAAGGGGCCTTGAAATAAGTTTTTGTTTTCTTGTTTTGGGAGGGACATTTTTTACAGTGATGCTAGAACTCAGTTCAATCATTTAGATCTACTGGAAACTGTTCTGTCTGTGTCCTCACCACATTTCATGGCTGTGGGAGTTTTATTTCTGGAGATTTTGAACCCTTAAAATGGCTTCCCGGGCCAGATGTTTTTTTTTTAATGGTGAAAATACAAAAATTCAACATATGAAATTCTCCAAATTCAGCCAAACGTTTTACAGAACTTAGTTTTGCATGCCAAAAGACTAATAAATAAACGAGAATCACATTTTTTGGTGTTATTTCACTTTTGTTTATGAAGCTATGTGACTTTTTAGACCAGTAAAATTTAACCAGCAGCCAAAAAGTAATTGTTTTCTTTCAGGTCAAGAATTGCTAGACCGGCATCAGCAACCAGAAGCGATGAAACAGCCATTAAATGACCAAGATATGCTGATATGTCAACTCAACACCAATATACCAAACAAGAACTCTGACAAATCGGACGATCTCCAGATCAGCAAAGTGGACTGTGCAACAAAAGCTGCATGGATCCCTGAGTCCGGATCTCTGGATGAATCCGTAGATGTTGAACAAAATGACGAAGGAAAAAGAGAAATGAAAGAAGATGGAGGTAAAGATGATGGCAAACAAGAAAACGACAACATAGAGGACGAGGGACGACTCACAGCAGAAGAAGAAGATGGAAAACTCGTGGCAGAGACATGTCAAACCGACATAAATGAGGATACTGAGGGGTCTGGAAAGGATGCAGGGGAAACTAATAACCCTGAAACAGAAACAAAAGATAGAGAAGACACAGATGAAGTCGATGAGGGAGGACAGACATCAGAAACAGCAGAAGCACTGATAAGAGCCCAGACAACTGCTGATACAACCAGCGAACAGAGCTGCAAACTGCAGGTCAATGACTTCACGGACACTGAGGCAGGTTTGACCGTCGGTGAGACTTCAAACTTATCGCAAAGAGTCTCTCAGAATGTTGTAGGGAAGGTTTCTGGACAAGAGATCAGAAGAGGAAGACATAATCACTGTCTGGACGAGCACCAAAGTGTCAACAAGGAACCAGACTCAATCATTCAAGAGGTTTCTGAACTCCTGAGTCGGCCCAGTAACTCAGAGATGAATCCAGAACCTTTACCTGGTCAGCCATATGTCATCCAAGAGTTGGTGTTGAGTCGAGGACAAACGGACAGATGTATACCTACCGACAACACTGCAGACACCGAGCAAAACGGTGAAATGTCTGATACATGTGTGAGAAAAATGGACGAACCACAGCCTCAAAGTCAGGAAACCTCAACGCAGGAGAAGTCTGCTGTGAATAAGGGTGAAGATGGCGACTGTGAAGGTCAGTCAAACGTAAACAAACAGGAAAACAAAGCCCGTGAACCTGAACAAACACCGAATACGAAGGATGCTTGCGTTGATATAACAATGGCTGCTGTGGACCTTGATTCTGGACGCTGTCAGGATCACGTGAAGAGCAGCAAAACAGAAGATTCAGGAGACGCAAAGGAAGCAAGAAGTGAGAAAGATGAATCAACAAGCAGCTCAAAACCCCACGAGACACTGCTGGATGATGCTGAAGACTCTTCTTTGCCCACCACAAAGACTTACAGGCCGCTATTTGACTGGAGCACTGCTCAGAGGAAAGCTAAGTCGGATGTCCTGCGTCAGTCAGTCCAGGTATTAGCATTAAGAAGCTGTAGCATCATCTGTTAATGCTCCTTAAAGAGGGAAAATTGTTTCCAGTGTTTTTATCTATAGTTAGTTACAATAAATTACAGAAAATACTACAGGTAAATGCGGACATAGCACAGGATTTCTGGAGATTTTAGGACTATGATTTTTTTTTACAGGATATAGTACAGCGGGCGGACATAGCATAAGATTACTGTGACTTTTTACAGGATGTAGCATAGTGGGCAGACATAGCACAGGATATCTGGAGATTTTAGAGCAGTGACTTCTTACAGGTTACAGCACAGTGGGTGGACATAGCACAGAATATCTGGAGACTTCAGGGCAGTCACTTCTTACAAGATATAGCACAGTGGGCAGATAAAGCAGAAGATTTCTGGAAATTGACTTTTTGCACAATGTAGCACAGTAAGCGAACATAGCATGGGAATTCTGGAGATTTTAGAAATGTGACTTGGTACAGGATACAGCATAGTAAGCAAACACAAAATAGGGTTTGTGGAGACTTTAGAATTGTGAATCTTTACAGGATATAGCACAGTGGGCGGACATAGCACAGGATTTCTAGAGATTTTAGAACAGATTCTTTTAGAGGATATAGCACAGGATTTCTGGAGATTTTACAACTGTGCTTCTTTACCAGATATAGCACAATAGGTGGACATAGCACAGGATAACTCAAGATTTAAAATTGTGGCTTTTTACAGCACGTAGCACAGTAGATGGACATAACACAGGATTTGTGGAGATTTTCGAACTTCCAACTGTGTTTGGCCTACATCGATGGAAAGCCTATACACACCTGTTTATATTTATCCCACAATGTTTCACATTACTATCAACCACGAAAAACACCTGGGGCTTCTGGAGGTGTTTCTAAAAGGCCGTGACTTTTTACACAATATAGCACCATGGGCGAACATGGCACAGGATTTCTGGAGATTTAAGAACTGTGACTCTTTACAGGATATAGCACAATAGATGGACATAGCATAGGATTTCTGGAGATTTTAGAACTGTGATTAAGTTGCTTTGTACAGGATATAGCACCGTGGGTGGACATAGCACAGGATATCTGGAGATATAAACAGCCATGCAATGCATTATGGTAATGCCGCATTGTCTTTCGAGAAGCAGGATATTGCGTTTCCTGCTCCTCATTTGCAGAAAGTTTAGGTCTTGGCTACTTTTTGCAAAAGAGGATCACTGAGTACAATGCCTCACGAAACAAGCGAAAAACACAAAAACACAAAAATCCATCCAATCATCTAACTGCTCATATTCCAGGCCCGGGTCAGTTGAATGTGGCACTGCTGTTTGAATTAGCAGTTAGCATTAGCATTTAGCAGCTATCTAAACGGTAGCATCGGCATTGGTCACTGCCTGGAGCATCTCCTAAACAGGCATGGGTCAGCTGAACGTGGCAGTGCTGGTTGAGTTAGCAGTTAACATTAGCATTTAGCAGCTAGCTTAATGGTAGCATCGGCTCAGGTCACTACCTGGAGCGTCTCCTAAACAGGCCTGGGTCAGTTGAACGTGGCAGTGCTGGTTGAATTAGCAGTTAGCATTAGCATTTAGCAGTTAGCTAAATGGTAGCATCGGCACTGGTCACTACCTGGAGCATCTCCTAAACAGGCCTGGGTCAGTTGAACGTGGCAGTGCTGGTTGAATTAGCAGTTAGCATTAGCATTTAGCAGTTAGCTAAATGGTAGCATCGGCACTGGTCACTACCTGGAGCATCTCCTAAACAGGCCTGGGTCAGTTGAACGTGGCAGTGCTGGTTGGATTGTGTAGCAGCAGTGTGAACTGGCACTAGGGGGGGCGACTCTGGGACCCCAGAGTTCACCTCCTAGCCTCCTGGAGGTGTCGTGGGACTAAGTAGGAGAAACAGCGTTGAAGGGAGGTTTCCACCTGATGACCCCCAGAGACGTGTTAGGAATCACTGCTACTGGTAGGTATAGAGACAGATTAGGGATCCTAGGTCCTTCATGGAGGATGGATACTTTCTTTTTGAGCTCAAGTGTTTAAATTAACTTATCAGACTGGACTTGATTCTCTTTACCTGTAGCAGTGGAGAGCAGCATAAATTCCATGTCTAGCTTTCGTTGTCATTTTGACTTTAAACATGTTCAAGCAGTAGTTTTTGTTTTGTTTCTTTCCCAGGGATCTTCTTCTTCTTCGTCTGAGCAAAGTCTCACTGAGCCTCGTGGATTTCTTGGACATCCTTCCTGCACAATACCCACATTCCTGAAAAGCAAACGCAGCAAAGGTGACGCTTGTGTTCCTGCGTTCCCATTAAAACAGCATTATGCCACTGAAGCCTGCTGCACGACTGGGAGCGCCTCACATAAGTGAACTCATTGTCCATCTGCGTTCCCTACCCTCCTAATCATCATTCATTCCTGCTTTCTCGCCGTCCTTGCCGTCTCACCTCATTCCTCTCAGGCCCCTTGGCGATTATGAGGGCGTCGGATCTGCTGAATGCCTCCAGTGTCTCCGGGACGTCGGCCTCTTCCCCGAGGAAACGCCGGCAGGACGGATGGAAAGCTGCAGGAGAGATGTACAGACAGACAGCAGCAGCAGATATGGTCAGTAATGAAGGGAAAGAGCTGCTTTAGGAGGCGGTTTGTTTGTTAAACTCCACTATAAACTGCTTAGACCTCTATAGGGAGCAGAGGCTGTTATATTAGTGATGTCTCCCAACGTGGCAGGCAGCAGAAATAAAGCAGCCCAGTGATTTACATGATGCATTAATGACTCCTGACTGGACACTGTAAAAAAAAAAAAATATATATATAAATTTTTTTTGAGCATTTTTTTTTGGTATTTTACAGATTTTTTTTTTACCCTGATTTTTGTAAAACTGTGAATAATATTTACAAAAATCACAGAAAAAGATATTTATTTACATTTCAACAGTAAAACAAACAAGAAAAAAGTAATCAGTGTTTTTATAAATGATAATTTGTTCTTGTGCAGTGCTCGAACATTTTTATTGCATTTAAATCAGCAAAAAATCATTATTTTATAGATATTTATACTTTATTTAAAAGAAGAAAAAATATCCGTTAACGACTGAAAAATGGTTATTTGTTTTTAATTATTTTACAAATTTTTCCTGTTTTTTAAAATTACAAATAATATTCAGTAAAATTACAAAATAATATGTCAATTTACATGTTAACAGTAAAACAAACAAGGAAAAAGTAAATAATTAGTCTTTTTATAAATGATAATTTATTCTTATGCAGTGCTCGACCATTTTTACTATTATTACTATTTTATTTATTATTATATAGATATTTATACATTATTTAACAGAAAAAAAAATCCATTAACAGCTGGAAAATTGTTAATTGTTTTTCATTATTTTACAAAATTTTCATGTTTTCTTAAATTGCAGATAATATATATTAAAATTACAACAATATTAAAAACAAAAAACAACGGTAGACAACTTCCACATCAAAATTCTGTATTTATTTGTTTTGTTTTGTTTTGTTGTTGTTTTTTACAATGTGTGACCATCAAATTCCGTAAATTTACTAAACTTAAATCTGTTAAGTCATTTTTCGAAATAAAAAATAAGTATATTAAGGAATGAATAATGGGAAATACTTTTTTCTTTTACTGTAAAAAGAATAAAAATTTGTATTTATATGTGTTTTTATAATTAGGGCCCGAAGCACTACAGTGCGTAGGACCCTATTGTTCTTGATAATTTGTTCTTGTGCAGTGCACAACCATTTTTATTGCATTTAAATCAACAAAATCATTATTTTATAGATATTTACACTTTAGTTAAAAGAAGAAAAATATCCATTAATGACTAAAAAATTGTAAATTGTTTTTAATTATTTTACAATTTTTTCCTGTTTTCTTAAATTACAGATAATATCTAATAAATTACAAAAAAATATTTACATGGTCACTGTAAAAAAAGTAAAAAAACAACTGTAAATAACGTCCACATCAAATTATATATATATATATATATATATATATATATATATATTTGTTGTTGTTTTTTACAATGTGTGATCATGAAATTACAGTGTTTTACCATATTTAAATCCATTTAGCCATTTTTTGAAATAAAAATATGTATATTAGGAATTGAATGATGATAAATGCTGATTTTTTTTACTGTAAAATTGTTTTAAAAAATCAAGTGAGAGCTGTACAAAATGTGCAGATCAAGAATATGTATTTTTACAAAGAGTAATTTGTTCTTTTACAATGTGCAACAGGAAAATTTAAATTTCAGTTTATTAAAATCTGCTAAAAATAGCATTATTGTACCGCTTTTTAAAATTTAAAAACTCATTTTTCAACATCTTATTATACAGATACTTGCTGTTATTCTAATGAAAATATAATATATATATAATGAGGTGAATAATGGTAAATAATTTTAAAAGTTGTGTTTTGGTGTTTTATCAGTTTATTACAGTTTTTAAATGTCATAACTCTCAAGCACCTTTGCTGCCAGAGTTTCATACATTCTTCACGGATCCTTTTTTACAGTGCATGATCTCAACTTACAGCACGGTGGAGGATTTAGTTTCAGCTCTCGTCCAAGTTCGTTTCATCACGACGAGGCCGAAACATTGTTCTGCATCAGGGCTTGATGCTGAACAGCAGGAAGCGTCACCGAGGACGACGGAGCGACCGCCATTAAACATCCTCTTTATCAAGTGAACTCGCTCCGGGTCGGTTCTGCTGCACCGACTGTGAACTTCATCATTTTATAAAAATGCGTCTCGCCGGACCCCCGGGGGAAATTCACACCAGTGAATTTGTCTTTTGTTTCAACCTGACGTCCTCATTAAAGAGCTTTTTAAACATTTCTGTGCTCCGAATGTGAAGAAGAAGGCATGTTTAGGAGAATGAAAGGGGTTTGAAGGTTTCCATGTTGAGTGGAAGGACGAAGCTGATGAATGTTTGCCTCGTAGACGTCCAGACAGACAGAGAACGGATGACCTGTGGAGGAAAGCCTTCCTAATGACGCTCCGGGTGCCTCTCCTCTCCCACTTACTCCGTCTTTATCTGTCTGCTCGCTCTCCTTCTATCACTTCATCACTTGTCTCTCACTCACTCGCTTTCTTTTTACAGGGGGGAAAAAGAAAAACCCACTTTCACTTTCTCCCTCTCTCTTTTGTCGCCATCCCCGCTCTGTCGCTCTGCTTTATACGATCCAGGTGCTCGCAGTTGAGGGGGATGAAGCGCAACAAGCCTTGAGAGCAGAAAAACAACCGGCGTGATGGTTGGAAACCGGCAGGAACGTCACGCAGAGTTCAGCCCGGGCCTGGACACTGTTACTTATCAGCCCGCATTTGTTTATCACTCAGTGTTTTATTTCCTCAGGAGGCTCTGAAGGCCTGAGAAACAATCAAACCTCGAGCTGCTTCCTCTCTCAGTCGTGGTAATTTTGATTTTTGTTGTCGTTTTTCACACAGGACGGCAGAGTCTCCGCCTCCTGCAGCAGACGCTCGTCGTCAGAGTGAGTACTTTCAACCACACGTGGAAAACCGACATCCTTAGAGCCAGAAAAGCCGCAAAATACCAAGTCTGCCGTTTTCCGCTCGCTCCTAAACCAAGCCCGCCTTCGAAAAATGACGTTCTGTACAGCTAAAATGCATTTAAGCTCTGTAAAATCCCCAAGAAACTCAGGGTAATAGGAAAAACTTCAACATTAAAGTCAGCACACAAAGGTGAAAATGGCAACAAAAGCCAGCAAGAGAATAAAACAGAATCACTATTCACTGTTTACATTCATTATTGCACAGTGTACAGCAAAATTACACAGCAATCCTGACAGTGCATTCATAAAATTAACAGTTTTTTAAATAAAATATGGTAAAAAACGTGCAAATATAAACAAAAGATCTAGTAAAAAAGTAGTGTAATGAATGAAAACAGTGATGTAGCTGATTATTATAGAAGAACAGTACAAAAACTGTAGCGTAACTGATGCTGCACATGTGGATATCGCTGAATGTGCAGCTGTGTGTCAACCTACAGTCGTGACAAACACTTTACATACAGGGGAGTCAGCAGCTGTAGTCGAATGTAATCACTCACGAGAAGCTAAGAGTCCATGAAACTAAGTGAATTTGATAAACACAACTTTCTACATCACCAAAACTGATAATTTAAGTTGCTGTATGTATATTTTTGACCCAGAAGACCTTTAATAAGTCTATGAAAAACCAAAATATATGATTGTTTTATTGTGGGGAAGATTTATAAAAAGACTAATAGAAAATTAAGAATCGTTGGAGTCACTGGAAACTCAAGACTGACATGATACATGTGGTCTTTTGTTCACGACTGTATATAAAGGTGAAGTAAATATGAGGCGCATAAAGAGTAGATATTTTCAGATTATGTAAGCTAGGGATGCATGATAATATCAACATCCGATAATTATCTATTAATATTGACAATTTATGGCGTCGTTCCGATTATAAAAAAACGAGCCGATAATAATAAAGACTCTGAATCTTGGTTTTTGCCGTTGGTCTGTGTGTTGTGGTTTGTCCTCATGTCTGGCTCCTCAACCCCTCCCCTCCCTGACGGTACTGTCGCATGTGTATGATGTCATCAGACTGCGCGGGCAGAGAAAAACAAGCAGCATGGCGTGGCACTGACCAGTGTGGACTTTGTTTACCGTGTCAGAAGAAGACATTTGACTAGGGCCGGTCCAGAATATTGGAATATGGAAATATTGGTTGGTTGTGGTGGTATTGGGATAATAATTTTGATATTGGAATAGTCGTGTGTGCCGCCGCCGAATTCCACCAAGTGTTGCTGAGGCTGCAGTACACCGCCAGGCGTAGCCGAGCATCGCCAAGGCTCTGGTTGTAGTAGCGGACCTGCCAACTCCAGTGTCACCCCCACCACCCCAGATATTGGGTCTCCACGCGACAGACAGCGATAGTGACGGAGTTCCCTTTCCTTCCTGAGCGACATACGCACGGTTGGGCCGGCATTCTTATCTCCGGTTGTCTAAGAAGCTGGGAGGCTGTTAGGAGCTGCCACGCTAACACTGACCAGTGTGGACTTTGTTTACCGTGTCAGAAGAAGACATTTGACTAGGGCTGGTCCTGAATATTGGAATATGGGAATATTGGTTGGTTGTGGTGGTATTGGGATAATAATTTTGATATTGGAATAGTTGTGTGTGCCGCCGCTGAACGCCGCCGAATGCTGCCGAGCGCTGCCGAGGCTGTAGTATGCTGCCAGGTGCCGCCGAGCGTCGCCAAGGCTCTAGTAAGCCGCTGTAGTTGTAGAAGCGGACTTGCGAACTCCGATGTCCACCCCACCCACACCCCCCACCCCCTTCGCACGTTGACACCGTGTCACGAACACAGTCGGTTGACATTATCGGTTATCGGCTGCAAGAAGTATAAAATTATCGATTATCGGTGTCGGTTGAAATCGCTGTTATCATGCATCCCTAACGTAAATGTAACGGTGAGTAAATTAAATTAAATTGCTGGTAGACACTGAAGTCCAGACAGTTTGAGGACCTTCAACCAGGAGACCAGAGTTCACATCCGGTGTTGGACCGTCATTCTTCTGCATCTTGGTGCAGCCCAGATAACTAAAGGCTGCCACACACATTACAGGACTCTTCAAAACCTTCACAGATTTAGAGACCGACACAGCTGCTGATAACAAAAGACACATTGCACAAGATCTCTCTCTTCTGGTCTTTTACCAACCGATCCTTCAGCCCAGCATCAGGTTCTTCACGCTCAATATTCCAAATCCCGCGTAGCCAAACGTGACTTCAGCCTATACAAACATGGCAGACGAACAGAAGGAAGCAGTGATGGTTGTTTTCGGCCTCTTACTTTCCGAAAAAATACACACACAAAAGAAAAACGATAACGGATGACGGTGTTCCTTTTTTTTCCATTTCGGACGTCCAAGAGACTTTTGTTTTCACCGGCGCCATGTTTTTTGTTTACTTTTACTCCCTCTTCCGTCAGTCAGCTGAGTCAGCTCGCGTCTTGATTGGCTTTTGTTCCGGTGTCAACCAATCGGATGTCTGGTCCGATTGGTTGGATCGGACCAGACATCACTCTTAACACACCCCACATCACAGGAATGTCAGACATGATGTCATCTGCAAACATCAGACAATCTGGCCTTTGCTGGCTTTGATCGTAAGGAGATCAGGACAAAAATCGGCCCCATTATCCTGTAATGTTTACCGACTATAAGACATTCGGTTGATGAAATTATCAGGATCAACTACTGGCTGGAAGCTCGGTGAAGTCTCGGCACCAACATTACTTGGCCAGGTTGATTTAAATACCGACATTTGGGTTGAAGTCCTTCCTCGTCACCAGTTTCTCCTTAAACCAGGTGTATCAGAGCCTCTGCCTCAGCTGCTGGTCCCGGTTCAGAGTCAGAATTCAGCTTTTCTCAGGAGAGGGAAGACCAGCAGTCGTCGTTCAGGGCTCAGATCTCCAAAATCGAACAGTTCCTCAACACCGAGAGGCTCCGTCTGCCCAAAAGACGCCGAAATGAAAACTGAAAAAGTTCCTGTTGGTAGTGGCGTTACAGAGGTGTTGGTTTACATGTTCTGTAAGACTGACTCTACAACTACAGTTTGGTCTGTCTTAGGACCCCCAGTTGTGACGGTTTGTCCAGGAGTTTCTAGTTTTTGGTTCATTTTTCTGTGTTATTTGGGTGAAAAACTGCACAGTTCACTGGTTTTTATCACATTTGTGTGTTTATATGCAAGTAAAAGAAAAGAATAGAATCATATTGACAAGAATTCATTTAAAATACAGCTGTGTGTGTGTTTAAGGTCATTTTAAAATGCATTCATTAGCACAAAATATAGCATTTGGCTAACATTTGGATTTAATTGCACTATGAAGCTGTTAGTTGTATCAGTTGATTTCCACATCTTCTATGTTAAATACTTTTCTGTTTTATTATTTTGCAGTGAATGTGGGTCTAACCGTACATGTTCCTCTGTTTTGACAACAGCTACATTAAAAGCTCATTACAATAACCTGATACAGAAAACCCTGTGGACAGCTGGTTTTCCTTTATGGCCACTAAAATGTACGGAGCAACAGAACAGTGTGTGTCTTTTATTGGATTTCCACAGCATGTCATGCATTTCACAGCAAACAGCTGCTAAATAAAGGGCCAGAGCTTGTCGCCGGTTATAAAGGCCGGCAGTGATTAACATGCTAATTAACAGTAATTAACCACGAGGGCCGCGTGTCTCAGAGGAGCTCTAATCTAGAGCCACCTTTGGTCCACATCGAAGTGTTTCTGCTGCTGTTGTTGGTTCAATTACAACTTGGGACACAACTGGTTCGACTGTGTTGACACTAATTAGTGCAAATTAGGAGAAACGGCAATTAAGATAACAATTAGCCTAACCCCAATTAACAAAAAATCAATTAGCGGGGATACAGACCAATTAACAGGTTCTAACGAGCTTCTCGTTAACTTTATGTTCCCTCTGAGGATGATGGAGGAAGGAACACACACCAGAGTGAAGCAGCTGACCACAGATACCTGGACTGATTGTATGTTCTGGAGAGATTTGGACTGGATTCTTTCTAAAAATGCTTTTTGTGATGTTATCTCTTACCGCTATTTTACATTTGTAGCTTTATAACAGTCCAAATGAAGGTACATTTAACCAAAATGTCAAAGATATGGTTGATAATTCATCATTTACTAAAGTGATGATGGTGAATACCAAAGTAACATAGAATTATACAGATTTAGTGTATTTATCTGGTAAGTAATAGTAACGAGTAAGTTGTATTCATGCAGAAGTAAGTGTAAAGACATTGTAAACTAATAATTTGAAAATAGAGGATAAATTTGACTTGAGCCTTAAATGTCTGAACCCAAAACTCACCAGAGAGTTTGAAAAATAGGAAATGACCAACATAAAAAGACTAGTTAGGGAGGCCACCAAGACTCCTATGACTCCTCTGAAGGAGTTAGAGGAAGGAGACTAGCGAGGGAGGACACCAAGACACCTATGACTCCTCTGAAGGAGTTAGAAGAAGGAGACTAGCGAGGGAGGACACCAAGACTCCTATGACTCCTCTGAAGGAGTTAGAAGAAGACTAGTGAGGGAGGCCACCAAGACTCCTATGACTCCTCTGAAGGAGTTACAAGAAGGAGACTAGTGAGGGAGGCCACCAAGACTCCTATGACTCCTCTGAAGGAGTTAGAAGAAGGAGACTAGTGAGGGAGGCCACCAAGACACCTATGACTCCTCTGAAGGAGTTAGAAGAAGGAGACTAGTGAGGGAGGAAACCAAGACTCCTATGACTCCTCTGAAGGAGATACAAGAAGGAGACTAGTGAGGGAGGCCACCAAGACTCCTATGACTCCTCTGAAGGAGTTAGAAGAAGGAGACTAGTGAGGGAGGACACCAAGACTCCTATGACTCCTCTGAAGGAGTTAGAAGAAGGAGACTAGTGAGGGAGGACACCAAGACTCCTATGACTCCTCTGAAGGAGTTACAAGAAGGAGACTAATGAGGGAGGCCACCAAGACTCCTATGACTCCTCTGAAGGAGTTAGAAGAAGGAGACTAGTGAGGGAGGCCACCAAGACACCTATGACTCCTCTGAAGGAGTAAGAAGAAGGAGACTAGTGAGGGAGGCCACCAAGACACCTATGACTCCTCTGAAGGAGTTACAAGAAGGAGACTAGTGAGGGAGGCCACCAAGACACCTGACTCCTCTGAAGGAGTTAGAAGAAGGAGACCAGTGAGGGAGGACACCAAGACTCCTATGACTCCTCTGAAGGAGTTAGAAGAAGGAGACTAGTGAGGGAGGACACCAAGACTCCTATGACTCCTCTGAAGGAGTTAGAAGAAGGAGACTAGTGAGGGAGGCCACCAAGACTCCTATGACTCTCTGAAGGAGTTAGAAGAAGGAGACTAGTGACTAGGGAGGACACCAAGACTCCTATGACTCCTCCTCTGAAGGAGTTAGAAGAAGGAGACTAGTGAGGGAGGCCCCCAAGACTCCTATGACTCCTGTGAAGGAGTTAGAAGAAGGAGACCAGTGAGGGAGGACACCAAGACTCCTATGACTCCTCTGAAGGAGTTAGAAGAAGGAGACTAGTGAGGGAGGCCACCAAGACACCTATGACTCCTCTGAAGGAGTAAGAAGAAGGAGACTAGTGAGGGAGGCCACCAAGACACCTATGACTCCTCTGAAGGAGTTACAAGAAGGAGACTAGTGGTGGAGGCCACCAAGACACCTATGACTCCTCTGAAGGAGTTACAAGAAGGAGACTAATGAGGGAGGACACCAAGACACCTATGACTCCTCTGAAGGAGTAAGAAGAAGGAGACTAGTGAGGGAGGCCACCAAGACACCTATGACTCCTCTGAAGGAGTTACAAGAAGGAGACTAGTGGTGGAGGCCACCAAGACACCTATGACTCCTCTGAAGGAGTTACAAGAAGGAGACTAATGAGGGAGGCCACCAAGACACCTATGACTCCTCTGAAGGAGTTACAAGAAGGAGACTAGTGAGGGAGGCCACCAAGACACCTGACTCCTCTGAAGGAGTTAGAAGAAGGAGACCAGTGAGGGAGGCCACCAAGACTCCTATGACTCCTCTGAAGGAGTTAGAAGAAGGAGACTAGTGAGGGAGGAGACCAAGACTCCTATGACTCCTCTGAAGGAGTTAGAAGAAGGAGACTAGTGAGGGAGGACACCAAGACTCCTATGACTCCTGTGAAGGAGTTAGAAGAAGGAGACTAGTGAGGGAGGCCACCAAGACTCCTATGACTCCTCTGAAGGAGTTAGAAGAAGGAGACTAGTGAGGGAGGCCACCAAGACTCCTATGACTCCTCTGAAGGAGTTAGAAGAAGGAGACTAGTGAGGGAGGACACCAAGACTCCTATGACTCCTCTGAAGGAGTTAGAAGAAGGAGACTAATGAGGGAGGACACCAAGACTCCTATGACTCCTCTGAAGGAGTTAGAAGAAGGAGACTAGTGAGGGAGGACACCAAGACTCCTATGACTCCTCTGAAGGAGTTAGAAGAAGGAGACTAGTGAGGGAGGACACCAAGACTCCTATGACTCCTCTGAAGGAGTTAGAAGAAGGAGACTAGTGAGGGAGGCCACCAAGACTCCTATGACTCCTCTGAAGGAGTTAGAAGAAGGAGACTAGTGAGGGAGGACACCAAGACTCCTATGACTCCTCTGAAGGAGTTAGAAGAAGGAGACTAGTGAGGGAGGCCACCAAGACTCCTATGACTCCTCTGAAGGAGTTAGAAGAAGGAGACTAGTGAGGGAGGCCACCAAGACTCCTATGACTCCTCTGAAGGAGTTAGAAGAAGGAGACTAGTGAGGGAGGACACCAAGACTCTAATGGCTCCATCATTTATCAGCCAGAAACTGTCACTATAGATGTTTAGTTGATGGTTCCACCTGGTTCTTCTTAGATTAAGGACATTTAGGGAGGTGGATGAACTAGTAGTCGTCCTAAGTCGACTACTCCAAGGAGAAGACCTACCTCTGTCCTACAGACCAAAGGAAATGTATTTGTGCCTTTATCACCACTCTGTTAGGATACTATAGTTCTTGGTATGTTTGGCATCTGCAGCTGCTCGTCTTCTAACCTGAGAGAGAAAGTGTGATCGTAGCGCACCAGCATCGGATAAATTCAGGTTTGATTTTAAGATTTTATTGTTTTCTCTTGGGGTTTTAAATCGGTTGGCACCAGCTAACTCTTGCGTCGTCCTGAGCCAGTTAAAGAACTAAACTAAAGACGGTGGAACAACCAGATCCTCTTCCATCCAGGCTTCAAATAAAGAAGTAGCTGCTCTTGATCGTGGTTTACCTTTTAACATAAGACCTGTTAAGACTTTAGACACTTTTAAGTCACAGCTTTTCTCTCTTACATTTGATGCTACTTCTAAATGGAAACGGCTTTTATCTGACATCATGGGTGGCAGAACTGATGGCTCATGTGGCTGATTGAACCTTGTTTCCTGGCAGTTTCTCTACTGGTTCTTGGTCGTCTTCACTGGAACAGATTTGCATTGTACGAGTCAACTTTGACGACATCGCTGTATAGAATCGGGTCACCTTGGTGGCTCGTACGTGAGAACATTCTAGCCTTTTGTATTCTCGGGTTCTGCGGTTGTTGACGCCGATCCAACGAGCTTTCCACTAATATTCTGCTCGCACACTAAAATTAACAGCTCCCATTCTGAAGGTCCCTGCTTGGTCCATCTTACTACACTTACTGATAATGAATCCGGCTGAATGTTAATGCACCCATAAAGAAATCTGGAGCGTTTGAGTGGCTTTGCCCACCTCTGCTGACCCTTATCCTTACTGGGAGGATGGGAGGGGAAGGGGAGGCGAGGCGGGGGAGGCCGGGAATATAAAGGAGTTAATTTGAATACACTCACGCATGCGGACACCTACGCGCTCTGTATTTCTATCACATACAGTTTCGGTGCCTCTCGGTTATGAAGTGCCGGCACTTTGAAACAGTCAATTACCTTCTGTCTGGGGAGGATACCTGCTGTTAATTACTGCCCAGTGTTTTATATGGAGAGTAAATAAAGAGACCGCTGACATTCACATTCCATCAATGCGTCCCCCGGCACACACTGTGTTGGATGTGATGTTAAAATAACCCCTCGGAGGTGGACACTGCAGGAACAAAACATTTTGAACCAGACTTGTAAAAAGCGCCTATAAAAAGTGTTCGTGCCCCTCGGAAGTTTTCTACTTTTATTGCTTATTAAACATCCAGTCATGGGCAATAGAATTTAGATTTTTTTTTGACAAGAATTTACAAAAAAAGAGACTCTTTTGTTCCAAAGTGAAAACAGATTTCTACAAAGTAATGTAAGTAAATTAAAAACATAAAATAAGTGGTTGCATAAGTGTTCACCCCCTTTAAAGTGTAATTGAACTCAGGTGCAGCCAGTTGGTGTTAAAAGTCCCACAGTTAGTAAAATGGATCATCTGAGGTCAGTGAATGAGTCTCAGTGATTGAAGTATAAAGACTCCTGGATCTGGAAGGTCAAGTCCCTGGTGGATCAGTACTGCTGGATAGAACTACACCATGAAGACTAAAGAACCCTCCAAGAAACTGATGATACCAGATGATTTCCAAGTTACTGAATATCTCCAGTTAAATCCATCATTAAGAAATGAAAGGAATACGACACGTGGAAATCTGACTAAAGCAGGACGTCCTGAAAAACTGAGTGACCAAGCGGGGTTGTATCCTTCCACTTCTTGGTCCCAGTTAAAAGCCAAGTGGCACCATTTTGGATCAACTGCAGCCGGCGGAGAGACGACTGATCGAGGCCAGCATGCAGAGAATTACAGTAGTCCTGCCTGGTCGTGATCAGAGCGTGAACGACTCCCTCAAAGTCACCACAAGGAAAATATGGCTTGACTTTAGCGAGCAGCCTTCCATGGAAGAAGCCATTGCTAACGGCAGTGCTAATCTGTTGAACACACCCAGGTTTTGAACAAAGGGATGGGTGACCAACCCTAAAGGGCCAAGAGTGCCACCGCAAGAGTCCAGCTTGTCAGAAGAACCAAATACAACAACCTCGGTCTTGTCTTCATTCATTAAGACAGAGAACACTTGTCAAAGATGCTGATGTTGGCTTCGTCGAACCTGGACCTCCAGCGTGCACTGGGGCGGTTTGTAGCCGAGTGTGAAGCAGCAGGGATGAGGATCAGCACCTCCAAATCTGAGGCTGTGGTTCTCCACTGGAAAAAGGAGGCTTGCCCTCTCCGGGTCGGTGGAGAGACCCTGCCTCAAGTGGAGGAGTTTAAGTATCTTTGGTCTTGTTCACAAGTGAGGGGAGGATGGAGCGTGAGGTTGACAGGAGGATCGGTGCAGCGTCTGCAGTCATGCGGTCGCTGTACCGGTCCATCGTGGTGAAGAAGGAGCTAAGCCAAAAGGCGAGGCTCTATATTTATCTGGGGGCGGCTGTGGTCAGGTGGTAGAGCGGGTTGTCCACTGATCGCAAGGTTGGCAGTTCGATCCCCGGCCCCTACACATGCCGAAGTGTCCTTGGGCAAGACACTGAACCTGAAGTTGCTCCCAGTGGTAGATTAGCGCCTTGCATGGAAGCTCAGTCACCTTTGGAGTGTGAATGAGAAACACAGGACAGGATACAGCGCTATATAAGTGCAGACCATTTACCGTTTACCATTCACCTTTACTTTGGGTCATGACCGAAAGAATGGGATCCCGGATACAAGTGGTCTAAATGAGTTTCTTCCACAGGGTGGCTGGGTGCACCCTTAGAGATCAGGTGAGGATCTCAGTCACCAGGGAGGAGCTCGGAGTA
Organism: Dascyllus trimaculatus; assembly: GCA_024666655.1. Taxonomy (NCBI): domain Eukaryota; kingdom Metazoa; phylum Chordata; class Actinopteri; family Pomacentridae; genus Dascyllus; species Dascyllus trimaculatus. Next base: position 2,385,680 of record CM045448.1, on the reverse strand, counting down.
GAGCCGCTACTTCTCCACATCCAGAGGAGTCAGCTGATGTGGTTTGGACATCTGTTCCTGATGCCTCCTGAACGACTCCCTGGGGAGGTGATCCTGGCATGTCCCACCAGGAGGAGGCCTCGGGGTAGACCTAGGACACGCTGGAGGGACTATTTCTCTGGACTGGCCATTAAACGCCTCGGGGTCCCGCTGGAAGATCTGGAGGAGGAGTCTGGGGTGAGGGAAGTCTGGGCCTCTCTGCTTAGACTGCTGCCCTGGATAAGCGGCAGAAGATGGATGGATGGATGGATACTAGTTGAAGACCAGTGTTTCATTGGCCTATCCATCCACCCTGACCTCCTCCCCGCATCAAATTTGTGGTTCGTCACCTCCTTGTCTAAATCACTGCGGCCACTAGAGGGCGCTTTCACTGTGAAACTGGGTTGTTTCTTCTACGGGAGGATCGTCTCCTCACATTAAGATTCTGCATCTTCACGTCTTCTGCTTTGTCTTTCAACTGTATTTGCACAAAACACGACTTGTTCGTCCCTAAAAAAAACTCCCGAGAAGCCACATAGTAATGGACGGTACTCGAAAACACACCCCCACCTCAACCTTTCAGCCCAAACACAGGAGGCCTTAACAGTCACAAGTTTGAATTCAAGCCTGATTTACTGCCCCGTTTTATTGAAACTCTGTCCATGATAAGGGAGGAAGGCAATATATTTGCCAATCCTCCAGCTAAATGGCTCTCACCACCGCTAAACATAGTCGAATATCCCGGGGTTATGGGGCCATGTTTTGTCATATTATACCTCTTTGCCTCAAAAGCCATCACAGTAAATCTAGCCGGGAAGTCGTATTAAACGCTGCCGTGGATGTCTGCTGAGACGGAGGCTGAGTGCAATCCTGGCACTCCGAGTGACTCTGCAGTCTCAAAGTGAAGAAGTGCAGCTGCTCCTTTGGCCCAGTAAAAACACTTAAACGAGCAGATTATTATGGAGAGAGTGGATCCTGCTCCTCTTGACTCGCTCCACGCTGGGCAATAGGTCTTCCTCTTTCTGTTTTTCTGTTTACAGCGGCTCATCTTAACATGGCATTATTAGCGGAATGAATGTTGAGAGTAATTTTAAAGGCCTCTGTGGCGATGACGCACGAGACGACAGCTCCGGGTTCGTACGTTTTAACTTTTAAGCACAACTAATTATGTGTGCTTCCGACTTTTGCGGACCAATTTAGAAAAAAAAAACACTCTTCACTGCTTCAGATGTTTTCCTCAGGACTTTATTTTCCGTCCTGAGGAAGAAAACACAACGGCATCGGTCTGCAGAAGATTTGTGGCGGCTGCGTTGAGGCATGAAGAGTCGTGTGGTCCTTTAAAGGTGCCCTGTGGAGTTTTCTTGTAAACAAACAAACAGAAACCCTCCTCTGTTGTGCTGCTAGCGGCTGACAACTCCTTAAAGTGCACCTTTAAGACGAAACAATCCAGCTGCTCTTCTGAAGTGGCAGCCAAATTCGTTTTAACTGGATTTCTAACACCAAAATATGTCGTCAGATAAACTAAATGTTTCACGGACTACTGAGACATTCCACCTGGAGCTTTATTAGCCTAACAGAATTCTAAATTAGCATAAAAAGCTAGTATCCGCTGTGTTTTTAAATCATTTGAACCTGTTTTTTTCCCATAGAGCTGCACATGTTTATATGATTTCTGAAAATATATCAACTGGTGATTCCAGTTTTCTACAGATTGTGTTCAACTGCGTCCCGTTTGCTTTAATTAAGTTGCCGGCGTTGGTTTGTTTGTTTGTTTGTGTTCAAAATAACTCGAAAAGTTATGGATGGATTTGGATGAAATTTTCAGGAAGTGTGTGAAATGGAACAAAGAAGAAATGATGAAACTGTGGGACTGATCCGGATCACCGTCTGGATCCAGGATTTTTTTAAAAATTTAAGGATCTTTTTTTATTGGGAGATTGTGTTGGGGGTGGACTGAAGCTGCTTGGTGGAGGTCTGCGCTCTATGAGGGCTTTTCTACTTTTATTTTTATCCACCCGAAGTTGAAACTCTGTGCTGTTGGAAAGCATTTTGAGTTTTTGACACCAGAGTTGGCAGGTCCACATACTAGAACCACGGCGGCGTTCTAGAGCCTCGGCAGCACCCGGTGGAGCCCGACGGCGGTGCACAGGACTATTCAAATATCAGAAAAATATTATCTGGACACCACCACAGCCAATAAATATTCACATGTTGGTATATTCAGGACCAGTCCTAATATTCCGTCTGTAAAGCAGCTAAGCTACCATACTGCTGGTTAGCTAACTTAGCCACGCTAGGCTACTTGGAACTACACCGTACTTGACCTTAAGGTCAGCCTTATTTCATCTTGCTCAAATCTCCTGCTGCTTATTTATTGTCACAAAGCTGTAAATTGGGACGTCTTCTTACATTTGTATCTGTAACGTTCCATACAAAATATGTGACTTGGGAGATTGTGTTGGGGGTGGACTACCACACACCTAACTAAGCAATAGTCGTCCAGCTTTGCTTAACTCCGCCCCCTCACTGCTTCCAGGTGAACCAATCAGAATGAGCAGCCGCATCACAGTCCACCAGGTTTGTTTATTTCTACAGCTGCTTCGGCTAACTTTAAAATACCTGAGCCATGACTAAAGCCCACCAGTTGTTCTGCTGTTGGCTGCAAGAGTGAACACAACAGTCTTCATGCACTCAAACTTGCCCAGAAGGATCAAAATGACTCAAAAGTCTTTCAAAATGAATGAAAATGTATTCAAACTGACTCAAAATGAGTCTAAAATGACTCCAAACTTGTTGAAAATTAATCAAAATGTGTGCAAAATGACTCAAAACTCATCCAAAACTACTGAAAATGTTTTCAAAATCAAGTTTGTCCAACATACCACAAAAACTTGAAAAACCAAAATGTGTCGAGCAAACTTCCCCAAATGTTCTGTTGTTGGCTGCAAAATTCCACAAATGCAGTTGATTTCGCCAGTTTTAGTCCGTTCCAAACAGGCTTTTTTTAGTGTTTGTAGCTTTAAATCCACCTGAGCTGCTGCTGGCCACGCCCCCTTCAGGAAGAAGACTCTCTCTGCTACAAGTGTTTGACAGCAGGACTTTCTGTCTTCTAACTTTGTCTCTGAGGAACTTTTTCACCAAGTAATGTGTGAATTCTCAATGGAAACAGCAGCTGAGCTTAAGCCGAACTTAAAACACATTAGCCCACCTGGTCCTTGTTTGTTCGTTTAAATTAAAGTCTCCACATGGCTCTGACTAAGCTAATGTTAGCCGTATTAGCTGCTTAACATGCTAGCACCAAGGATTTTCCTGTTAATGTGGGGACCGATAGAAAGTCCTGGTCTGAAACACTCACGCCAGAGGGAGTCTTCTTCCTGAAGGGGGCGGGGAAAACAGCAGCTCAGGTGTAATTTAAAGCTACAGACACTGAAAAAGCCGGTTTAGAACCAGTCAGGGTAAAATCGACCATATTTATGTTCACTCTTGCAGCCAACAGCAGAACATTGGGCGAACTTTGTTGTTTTTCAAGTGTTCGAGTCAATTTGGGCCAATTTTGAGTCATTCAGAACACATTTAAAACCATTTTGGATGGGTTTTGAGTCATTTTAAATACATTTAAAACCATTTCGAATGAGTTTTGAGTCATTTTCGACACATTTTGATTAATTTTGAACAAGCGTGGAGTCACTTTACACAAATATTAAGTCATTTTAAATGCATTTTGAATAATTTTCGATGAATTTTGAGTTTTGAAAAAAATTCCAGGGTCACTTTGGACAGGTTTGAGTGCATGAGGACTGTTGCGTTCACTCTTGCAGCCGACAGCAGAACAACTGGTGGGCTTCACTCGTGGCTCAGATATTACAGAGTTACCCGAAGCAGCTGTAGAAGGTAAACAAACCCGTTGGACTGTGAGGCAGCTGCTCATTCTGATTGGTAAGAGAGTCTTCTTCCTGAAGGGGGCGTGGCCAGCAGCAGCTCAGGTGCATTTTAAGCCGCAGATGCTAAAAAAGCCTGTTTGGAATGGACTAAAACTGGCAAAATCAACTGTATTTGTGGAATTTTGCAGTCAACAGCAGAACATTTGGGGAAGTTTGCTCGACACATTTTGGTTTTTTAAGTTTTTGTGTCAAGTTGGACAAACTTCGAGTGATTTTTGAACGCGTTTTCAATAGTTTTGGGTGCATTTTGAGTCATTTTGCACACATTTCGGTTCATTTTCAACAAGTTTGGAGTCATTTTAGACTCATTTTAAGTCATTTTGAAGACATTTTCATTCATTTTGAAAGACTTTTGAGTCATGTTGATCCTTCTGGGCAAGTTTAAGTGCATGAAGACTGTTGTGTTCACTCTTGCAGCCAACAGCAGAACATTTAGTGGGCTTCACTCGTCACTCAGGTATTTTAAAGTTAGCCGAAGCAGCTGTAGAGAAGGTAAACAAACCTGGCGGACTGTGATGCGGATGCTCATTCTGATTGGTTCATCTGGAAGCAGTGAGGGGGCGGAGCTTAGGGTTAGTACGTAGGATGTACTTGTTCATGAAGCTGGAAGGCTAACTAGGTGTGTTGAGGAACCACATGCTAATACCTTTTCTTCTACACCCCCAAGTTTATACCAACACCAAAGCACACCAGCATCTAGCCTGTATCGTCTCTTATGTCTACCTATTTCTTCTTCTTCTACTTTGCTCAGTTTCTACGCCGACCTGTGCATCTGAACGATAACTCATAACTTGTCAGATCCAATAGCCGCCTGAGAAGCAGAGGCCTCGGCTTATTTAAGAGTCTATAAATGATGCGCAGGGCGACCTTTCCACTCTGCCGACCTTTGACAGCGGGGCGGCGTCTCGGAGATTATCTTCCCAGCTCTGCTCCCTCCATGAAAGCCGAGAGCCGAGTGTGTTTTTTCGTGCGAGCGTAGGTGTGTTGCCGAGCGGCGGTGATTCACAGCTGAGGACGCGCTCTCAGAGAGCCTCGCGGCGCAGTCAGTCATGCTAAAGCCCGGCTAAGGAAAGGTGAAGCCCGTTATTTATCAGCGTCGTGAGGCTTCACCGCAGTAAAAATGTGCAGAGATAGAAACCGCAGAAGACAAACAGCGCAACTGTATTTCAAACCAAAGAATAAGAAATACTACGTGAAGAAAACAGTAAAACACTGAGAGGTTTTAGGTTGGATCTCCGTTGTTTTCTTTCCTTCTTCTACCGGTGGCTAATTCTACTGATGTGTTCAGCTGCAGAAGAGGTTGTTAACTGATTTACTGCGAGCATAAACACATATCCCATCACTGACGGGAGCCTTTCACAGATTTGGCTTGGCGGGTTTTCAACGTATCCCAAACTCGGCTCAGCGTAATAATGTGAGCGGATTGTTCCACTGAAAACCTGTATTTACACTGCAGAGTTTGTTTTGCTGATGTGGGTATTTAATAAACTCAGAGGAAACACTTCTAAACAACCGGAAGCGACGACTGAACCTTCAGCTCCTGTTAATAAGTTTTTTGTGGGGGAAAAACTCCAGATTACATACATTACTAGTAAACTTAATCGAACTAAGCTGTTAGTGCCTTATTTTATTGGTATTTTAATGGACATTTCAGTTTGAGATAGATGTGAAATTGTAGAGCGAATTGATTGCTGTGATTTTAGTAGCAAACTTTCCTATATTCTGTGATGTTTTTTGGACTAATGTTCAATTTAAACACCAGACACTTATGCTCAAAAAGGATGGATCCTTTTATATTAAAGGATCCATCCTCCATGAAAGACCAAGGATCCCCAATCTGTCTCTATACCTACCAGTGAGCAGTGATTCCTAGCACGTCTCTGGGGGTCATCAGGTGGAAACCTCCCTTCAACGCTGTTTCTCCTACTTAGTCCCACGACACCTCCAGGAGGCTAGGAGATGAACTCTGGCGTCCCAGATTTCAGCAAGATGAAATAAGGCTGACCTTAAAGCCAAGTATGGTGTAGTTCCAAGTAGCCTAGAGTGGCTAAGTTAGCTAACCAACAGTATGGTAGCTTACCTGCTTCACAAACCTAATATTAGGGCTGGTCCTTAATATGCCAGTATACGAATATTGGTTGGTTGTGGTGGTATTGGGATAATAATTTTGATATTCTAATAGCCCTGCGCGCTGCCGCCGGGCATTGCCGAGGCTCTACAATGCCATTGTGGTTCTAGTATGGTGGACCTGCCAACTCTGGTGTCAGGGTCCAGTGTCAAAAATTCAAAATGCTTTCCAACAGCACAGTGTTTCAACTTTGGGTAGATAAAAATAAAAGTAGAAAAGCCCTCGGAGAGCACAGACCTCCACCAAGCAGCTTCAGTCCACCCCCAACACAATCTACCAATGACTAAGTATCATTAAAAAACGTTAATTGTCCGGTAATCACTGCTGTGCTTGATCAAGAGCGGCCAACACCCACCATATATGTGCAGTGCACTTTCCTACCACAAGGCGGCACTGCAAGGCTTTCTAACACTCCCAATGTTAAAGAATCTTTTAAAAAATCCTGGATCCAGACGGTGATCCGGATCAGTACCATAATTTTATAATTTGTTCCTTGTCCCATTTCACACATTTCCTGAACATTTCATCCAAATCCGTCCATAACTTTTTGAGTTATTTTGAACACAAACAAACAAACAAACGCTGGCAAAAACATGACCTCCTTGACGGAAGTAATAAAAATGAATGTTTTACCATATTGGACCTTTAAAGGGACCAAAGTTTGTCAAAGCCCTAACTCTAGGATGTTGTTGGTCTTTTTTTCTGATTCTAAAAGTTGGAAAAACGTCTGTAAGGATGAAATAAATTCGAGTTACGAATGGAGTTTTAAGTGGCAGGGAAGCGTGTTATCACTTAACTCCCTCTAATTTGCTGATTACGTCAGGATTCCAGCTGCTGAGGGGATTTTAATGGATACTTTCTGCACTAACGTCCCGTAAGATGGAGTAGAAACCCATAGCGTGGCTCTGCTGTTCCTGTGCCGTCGGAAACCTTTACATAACCTTGAGGCGGAGAGACAACAGATGAAGCACAGAGAGGCAGAGATAGGATGCAGAGGGAGATAGAGATACTCTGTGGACTGTGGCTGTGACTGAATTATCCTCCACGGAGGACCACCGTGGCGGCAGACATACGTTTCTGATTTCCTGGGAAGGCTTTAACTTCTTATGGGTACATGGTCCTCCCACGGACCGGCACTGTCACTGATGCCTATATATCTGCAGGAATGTGTGTGTGTGAGTGTGTGTGTGTGTTAGAGCATGTGGATGAAGCCATTTTGTTATTGATGGGGCCTAAATCTCAGGTCCGGGTCACAACCGTGCACAAACACCCAGACTATGTTAGGTGTCGGCCTCCCTCGGCGGGTTGCTCGTGGTCGGCATGGCGATAAACTCTTTCTCATTCCAGGGGATCCTATAAAGCTGTCACGGCCACGATCTCCGTCCCTTCCTCTGCCTTTCTTCGCCTTTTCTCTAAACGCTACTTTTCAAACGATGCGAAGACTCACGAGTGAGATCAGAAGATTTCCTCGGCTGAATCACGAGCCGAGGACGACCCGCCATTGTGCTACAAATATATGTAGTTATCAGCTTCAGTGAGCCAGAGGTCTTTCTTTTTCATCTGTTGCCTTTCTTCTTGCTTTGACATTGAACTCATAGTTTGAACTCGGAGATAGCGGCCGCCGCGCTCGACCTTGTTTTCTCAGATTTTGTTTCAAATAGATGGGACCTGTGAGGCTGAAACAATAAACCGAGGGTGTCGTGTAACTTTGTTTAAAGCCCTGACTTTGAGAAATGTTCATGGGTTTTTACAGTGTGCATCGAGCATGGAAGTGTCATCAGAGTGCAGTGAAGCAGCCCCGTTATAAACTTTAAGAGGAGACCGTGGAGGCAAAAGGTGAATCTGTTTAAACCCGTGAAGTCCTGAGCTAAAGCTGATGGAGTCACATAGATGCAGCTGCTTGACGTCCTTAAAATACAGCATGATGTCTTTCCTTCTGTTTATACATGCAGTCAAATTCACTACAATGAGACACGTTAGCTGCCTAAAAGTCATAGTGATCAGTGTTTCCATGAAGTCTCTATGTGTGTGCATACATTGTGACAGTACAACCTTTGCAAACCCCCAAATATAGAAAAAATGAAGTTGACGTCATGCTGTGTTGCTAAAAAGCAGCCGGAACTTTTCTGCTTGTTTTGACCACAAGAACCACCCTTTAGAACCTCTTTTTGGGGAGAAAAATGTTCCAGCGGATACTGAATTGATACCATTTCTCTAGAAAATACAAGCCTCCTTTGTTGAAGATCAGCTGCAGTACCTGGTTGTTCCACCAGGTGGAGCCTCCTCCTGTTTAATACTGTAGAGACCAGAGGAGGCGTCACTCAGACTACAGGCAGTTCATGTTGGCAAGCAGAGAGCATTGTGGGGGTTTAGCTAGCAACGGGCACCATGACAAAGGCTTATGTGGTGCTTAATGACCTCCAACCAGAGCTCATCTGTTTGAAACAAGTCAGGATCGACTAGGACTGACATTTCATTTGTCCACTGACTAAAAATGCTATATTAGCAAAGTGAAAATGTGACTTCTGAGCTGAATTGTCATCATCAGTTAACCAATTATTAAATGATAATACAGCAGATTATCAAAGAAGGATCCTTCCATCAGTTGTGCTCTCACATGTATGATAACAGACATAAACAAAGAATCAGGCTAAGGTTCGTGCTGATAATGATCAATAAGAAATGCTTTGATCAGCTATCTAGCATGCTAGCTGTTCACTCTATGTGTAAGCTAAACACAATCAGCTGTTTGTTTACATCCTTGACTCTGTAAATGGTATGCTAACTATATGCTAACTAGCTAAAAATCAGCTATATTAGTCCAAAATCACAGTCTTCACCTTTAAGAGTCTTTTATAAATGTCTCGTCCAGCTTTCGCTAATAGAAGTTGGGTCTTGATGTGGTCAGTGTGTCTTGAGTTGGGTGAGGTAAAGATGGCTAGCTAGCTTGCTAACTGTTTAGTCTGCGTGTGCACTGTAAAACAAAACAGCTATTTGTTCATACCCCTGACTCTGTAAATGATAAGATAGTAAAGTTGTTCGGACTACAGTGGCACATGCTAAATGTCTAAATATGCTAACTCGCTAAAAATCAGCTATATTATTTCAAAACCACAGACTTCACCTTTAAGAGTCTTTTATAAATGTCTCGTCCAGCTTTCGCTAATAGAAGTTTGGTCTTGATGTCGTCAGTGTGTCTTGAGTTGGATGAGATAAAGATGGCTAGCTAGCTTGCTAACTGTTCATTCTCTGTTCTGTGTTTGTTCATACCCCTGACTCTGTAAATGATAAGATAGTGAAGTTGTTCGGACTACAGCGGAATGCTAGCTATCTAAATATGCTAACCAGATAACATCAATTTGCTTTCTCAAGAATCACAGACTCCATCTTTAGTTTCCTTTTATAAACATCTAGTCATGGAAGTTTGTTCTCGGTGTGGTCAATGTGTCCAAGCTGGTGTTTATAAACTGGATTTTAAGGTGTTTTTCCTCTAATTGTCGTCGTATAGCTCATGCTGTGTGACAAACCAACACTCATGAGGCTGCTGATGCTGCACTTTGATAGAAAAGCTCCCATTTCAGTGCAGCATGTGGAGAAAGGTGTCAGGAGGTGATGTGATCCTGATTAAACCCGGACAAGTGATCGCACTGACCGGCCCATTAACCGCTCTGATACATCTCGGCTCTGTTTGTTTTCATAGTGAAGCAGCGACACAGATGAATGTCTTTCTCTATTATGCTTCCATTAGCAGGGCCAGTGTCGTTTTCCCACTCTCCGCGGTTCTCCATGGACCGCTCTGCCCAGAGACTCGCTGCCTCCTAACCAGTGAGGGCCTTCCCCGACTGGGGGACACGTCTGGATGACCCCCTGGTATGCTGGAGGGGGCAGGACCCAGGAGATAAAGAGTGAATAAAAGGACAAAACAAATACAGCCAAAATGGAAATTTTACGATGTCGCTGGAGGGCAATATTTTTTTTGTCCTCACTTGCCACAGTTAAACAAGGTCAAAGATATAAATATAAAAATGACGGGGAAGTCGGTCCTATGAGACGGCGTTGGAATTCTCTGTGTACGTGACAGTGCTGACCTGGTGATCGCAACCTTGACTGCTGAGTAGTGTTTAAACTGCATACTTACTCTTATTAATTCACATTGGCTTTCTAGTCGGTAAAGTCAGGACAGTAGATGGGATCCAAAATAATAAAAAATTAACATTCCTTCGGAGAAGTTGTTTCAGTTACGTACATACAAGACGTTGGAACAAAACACATGTAGAAGGTGACTTATTATACAGTCTCAATGGTCACAAATGACTTATTCTTGGAAATGAACATGATCCAGCAGTGTAGGATTGCACTTGTTAACTGTAAATTCAGTCAGTAGGGGAGAAGTCCAACCAAGTTCAAGTCACAACCCAAAAGTTCCAAATCCAGCCAAAAGTAAAGCTCAAGAAGTCCCAAGTTGAGTCTTATCCCAGTATAAAGTCCAACGTCAAGCCCAAAGTCAACATAGTCCAACATCAAGTCCAAGTCAAGACTAACAAGTTCCAAGTCAGTGCTCTTGACAAGACTAACAAGTCCAATGTGAAGTCACAAGTCAAGTACAGCACATACAAAGTTAGATTCTACTCAAAACCAACAAGTCCCAAGTCAAACCTTGACCAAGAACCAACAAAACCACATCAATTTCCCAAGTCAAGTCTTCACTCAAGAGTGGCTAATCCAATGTGAAGTCCCAACTCAAGAGCACCCAATACTAAGTTACCCTACAACATCCCAAGTCAAACCTCTAGTCAAGACCAAGTCAAGACTAACAAGTTCCAAGTCAAGGTTTTTGTCAGGACTACGTAGTACAAAGTCTCAAGTCCAGACCAGTAAGTCTCAAGTCTAGTGTTGACCAAGGACTGAGAAGTTCCATGTCAAGTTCCAAGTCTAGTCTTCACTCAAGAGCAACAAGTCCAATGTGAAGTCCCAACTTAAGAGCAGCCAATACTAAGTTACCCAACAACATCCCAAGTCAAACCTCTAGTCAAGACAACTCAAGACTAAAAAGTTTCAAGTCAAGGCTCTCATGAGAGTAAGCAGTACAATGTTCCAAGTCCAGACCACTAAGGCTCAAGTCAAGCCTTGACCAAGGACTGATAAAGTTCCAAGTCAAGTTTCCGTCAAGTCTTCACTGAAAAGCAACAAGTCTATCATCAAGTCTAATGGGAAGCCTCAAGTCTAACCCAGCGAATCGAAAGGTAGATCTATAGTCAAGACCAACAAGTCCCAAGTCCAGCCTGTATAATTTGATTTACTTCTTTAGCACCTTTTAAAACCAGAATTACAGGATGCTTAACAAAAAATAGCGCCGATAAAACCTTAAAACAGCAAAGAAACAAGTTTTTAAACAAGTTCCAAGCCAAAATTATGAAGTCCCAAGTTAAGTCTCTAGTCAAGACCAGCAACTTAAACGTCATCGCTAAAACTTCCCAAGTCAAACCTCAATTCAGGACCGAGTTCTACTGTTTGTGATTCACTATGTTGTTAATATGCGAACAGGGAGGACAACAAGTCAACATAGTCCAACATCAAGTCCAAGTCAAGACTAACAAGTTCCAAGTCAGTGCTCTTGACAAGACTAACAAGTCCAATGTGAAGTCACAAGTCGAGTACAGCACATACAAAGTTAGATTCTAGTCAAAACCAACAAGTCCCAAGTCAAGCCTAGTGTTGCCCAAGGACCAACAAAACCAAATCAATTTCCCAAGTCAAGTCTTAACTCAAGGGTAACAAGTCCAATGTGAAGTCCCAGCTCAAGAGCAGCCAATACTAAGTTACCCTACAACATCCCAAGTCAAGCCTCTAGTCAAGACCGAGTTCTACTGTTTGTGATTCACTATGTTGTTAATATGCGAACAGGGAGGACAGCAAGTCAACATAGTCCAACATCAAGTCCAAGTCATCCCAAGTCAGAAGAACAAGTCCTAGTCATAGTGCAGACTTATGAGACAGTTGGAAAACAGGATTTATTGGTTTTTCATGTAATGCAAAAGTCATTTTTCATGTCTTTGTTACTTGCAAATAGTTTGACCTCAGACTCACACTGTGGGTTGTTATGGTTGCACATTAACCAGCACAGCACTTTAGCAAAGGGGAGCCCCCACCGACCGCAAATATTACAGTTGGTCTCAGTTATTAAATAAAAAAAAAAACGAGTATGAAGTCGTGTTTGCAGATGGAGGAGTTCTGGTCTTTTCTTAAGTCCTTCCGCAGGTTTGTGTTTTAGTGTTTCAGAGCCAAGGTTCACTTTTCTATTTTTGAGGCTTCGCGTTCTGTCGAGCAGTAATTTTGGAAAACGGCTCCAGCGGCTGATTTACTGATACACAGAGGTCAGCGCTTTGATTTACTCACATCCTGCCGTGCTTGTCTGTTATTTGTTCTCCTGTTTTTTCCCCTTTCTCTTAATGGTTTTTCATAACTGGTAAACATCTTTCACTGCGGACGGCTGTTTTTCCTGCGTTATCCAATCGATCGCGTGGAATTTTTTTTTTTTAGCTCGGTTTGTTGTTTGTTCAGCACAGGCTTTCGTTTAATTGCGAGTCTCTTTTGGATAATTAATTGATTGATTGTTACTTTCAAATAGCTGTTCGCAGGGAGGCAATAATGTGAGCCGACGGTAATCTGTTAGCTGTTGATGGATTGCGTTCGGTGCGGCCCGTAATGACCTGTCGGATGGTGGGAAAAATGAGGCCGGAGGTCATCGGAATCAGATCAGCCGAGCTCCCGCCCGCTGCCACTGTGGTCATCTCTCTCTTTCTGATAAAGACGGACCGTGTTTGTTTTCTCGTTGCGGTTCTTTTTCGTGTCGGAAGTGAAGCCGGGACGTCCTCCAAGAGCAACAGCTAGAAATAGAAAGATCTGCAAGGGAGTCGCGGTGGAAAGAAAACAGCAGATAGAGATGTTAAGGAAACGGCAGGAACGTCTGCTCGGCTGTTCATTCAAACCGCCTCTGAGCTCAGCTGTTGGATATTTCCAAGTATCAAAGCCGAGACACTTTCAGCACCAAAGCACAATGTTAAAATAATCTATTACTACACTCGACGACTGAACCCGAACCCGCCGTCATCATTCCCTGTCAGCCCATTTGTTATTAAAGTGCAGGAATGTGTCTGGTGCTTCATCATGGCGAGCGGCGCTGAGCGGTCACTCTGCAGGAGGAGGCCTCAGCCCCCCTTTAAGACACTCAGTATGCAGCGAAAACACAAGACAATAGAGGTTTTAAATGAGTCTGCACTGACACGGGTGCACAGAGCTGTGCACACATTTCTACCAGTAATAACCTAATGGAATAATATACAGGGAATATCTGAGTAAATACGGTGCATCTTGTTCTTTCCCTTTGTTTAAATGTTTTGCTGCACTGTAAAAAAAAAGTGAACATTCTTAACTGTAATTTTTTCCGTTTATGCTAAATTGCACAAAAATAGTCCGTTACATCACGTTACCGTAAACTTTAAATAAAGTGCGCATCAAAAATCTGCATTTTTACAAATTGTAGTTTTGTGTTTTTGGGGGTGTTTAAGTTAATGATATGTAACGAGTCCATTGTGAAGTCCCAAGTCTAGTACAGCACATACAAAGTTAGATGCTAGTCAACGCTAACAAGTCCCAAGTTAAGCCTTGACCAAGGATCAACAAGTTCCAAATCAATGACTTGTTCTTGGAAATGAACTTGATCCAACAGTGTAGGGTTGCACTTGTTAAGTGTAAATTCAGTCAGTAGGGGAGAAGTCCAACCAAGTCCAAGTCACAACCCAAAAATTCAAAATCCAGCTAAAAGTAAAGCTCAGGAAGTCCCAAGTTTAGTCTTATCCCAGTATAAAGTCCAATGTCAAGCCCAAAGTCAACATAGTACAAAATCAAGTCCAAGTCAAGACTAAGAAGTTCCAAGTCAATGCTCTTGTCAAGAGTAACAAGTCCAATGTGCAGTCACAAGTCGAGTACAGCACATACAAAGTTAGATTCTAGTCAAGACCAACAAGTCCCTAGTCAAACCTTGACCAAGGACCAACAAGTTCCATGTCAGTCCCAACTCAAGAGCAGGCAATACTAAGTTACGCTACAACATCCCAGGTATAACTTCTAGTCAAGACCAAGTCAAGACTAGCAAGTTCCAAGTCAAGTCTCTCATCAGTACAAAGTCCCAAGTTCAGACCAGTAAGTCTCAAGTCTAGTGTTGACCAAAGACCAACAAGTTCCAAATCAATTTCCCAAGTCAAGTCTTAACTCAAGGGTAACAAGTCCAATGTAAAGTCCCAACTCAAGAACAGCCAATAATAAATTACCCTACAACATCCCAAGTCAAACTTCTAGTCAAGACCAAATCAAGACTAACAAGTTCCAAGTCAAGGTTTTCATCAGGACTAAGTAGTACAGAGTCCCAAGTCCAGACCAGTAAGTCTCAAGTCTCGTGTTGACCAAGGACCAACAAGTTCCATGTCAAGTTCCTGAGTCAAGTCTTCACTTAAGAGTAACAAGTCCTATGTGAAATGCCTAATCAAGAGCAGCCAATACTAAGTTAGACTACAACTACATCCAAGTCAAGACTAACAGCTCCGATGTCAAGGACAAAGTCAATATTAAAATATTTTGCCGGTATTTGAAAATAAAATCATGCATGTTAAAGATTTTAAAATGTTCGACCTTTTTTTAAAACTGTTATTTTACTGATTGATCCTTTTTTGTTAAATTATAGATATAAACTAATAAAAAGGTCACATGTTTATCCAGAAATAAAGAGTCCTAAACTGTGAAAAATGTCCACATTTAAAAAATAGTACTTCATTATTTTACAGATAGTTGTCGTTATTTAAAAGTAAAATCATTCACGTAAAAGTTCTTTGATTTGTCCCATTAAAAAAAAAGTTTTTGCACTGTAAAAAAAATAATTAAAATTGTAAAAAATCTGTTGAATAATGAGGAAAGGCTTATGATTTTACTGGATATTATCTGTAATTTAACAAAATTGAAAATCTGTAAAATAATAACAGTTTTAAAACATTTTTTCAATATATATATCTAATATCAAATTTAGTATACATAATGATTTTCTCAAATAGCAAAACATATCTGTAAAATGACAGTATCGTCTGTTGATTTAAAAAACTGTAAAACATTGAAGGAAGAATAAATTACTGTGGATACAAATACATGTTTTGATGTGGGCGTTTTTGACAGTGTTGGTCTGTTTTTTTTCAGAATTAACCTGTAATCTAAGACTTTCTCTGTGATTTT
Source organism: Dascyllus trimaculatus (assembly GCA_024666655.1). Classification (NCBI taxonomy): domain Eukaryota; kingdom Metazoa; phylum Chordata; class Actinopteri; family Pomacentridae; genus Dascyllus; species Dascyllus trimaculatus. The sequence continues at coordinate 2,370,314 of CM045448.1, read as the reverse complement.
ACTAGTTATTATCTGTAATTTAACAAAACAGGACAAATCTGTGAGTAACAATAAACCATTTTTAATAAACATACTTTTTAAAATTCTGCAACCGAACTTTTTAATTTAATTCATGTCAAATACTTTTACATGCTTGTCCAGGTGAAGCTAAAGTCGACGGTGTTTGGAAAAAATGGTATTTTCAAAATCTTTAAAATTCATTTAAAATTTAAAATTAATTTTAATTTCCATTTATAAACACATCTAATTAAATCAGATAACAGATAATGGATAATGGATTAGGGCCCGTTTTCCGTTTTTCATTTTGTATTATCACTGAAAAAAATGGGAAACGGTTTATTTTTCGTTTTTATTTTGAAATCTCAAAATAAGAAAATGAATGACCGCGACGTACACGGACCAACAGCGATTAAAGAAAATGCAGCCATAACATGAACCTGTAAGATAATCTGCTCTGGAATCACAATCTATAGTGACAAAGACGGACAATGTTTCATCATTTTACAAGATAAAACCCCTTTTTCTCAGTTTAACCCCATTTTATGAGCGATCAAGTCAAGTATGCTGTTGTTCTCCCTTTTTTGTGAAACACTTTGCGCTGACCAGCCGCTGAACCCAACGCTCAGACAAGCACATGCTACTCTGATATCTGTTTCAGTGTTTCTCTCAGTTTTCCTGCCAGAACTTGGGTCGTCTGTTCGACTCCGACTCCCTGTTAACTGCTTTATAGTCGGTCGACTGGCTGAGGCTCGTTATGAGCAGGTGACGAGGACGAGATGAAGACGGAGGCAGGGTTGGATCTGTGAAGTGTGGAGGGTGGTTTTCTGATCTCTAGTGCCAATAATCAGGTTGATACTGTGCGTTTCCAAGACATACACTCTGTTTGGTGCATTTGTGGGGTATGTATAGACGTGTCTTGTAAGGAGGAGCTGTTTTCCTGCATTATTTAATACTAGGATTCTGGAATGACACCTTCTCACTTTGAGCTGGGTGAGAGGATTTCTGGCGCTTTTGTTCCTGTACAGTGAATATGAAACTAAAGTAAGATAGTCTGGCTGAGTTTGAAGCGCACCAGAAAAAGATTTTGTAGCATCCCACAAACACCAGGATGTCCGACGACATCCGGTCGAATGTTTTTCTGGTCATTCTGACCCACAGTCCTCTATGCATCACATACATCATTGTGTCTCAGGCGAGGATAAACAAACTCGACACAGACGACGGTCGAAGTTTACTATTATAACGAATTGACCAGTTTCATGCATACTCCAGGAAACAGTGTGTGATCTTAACGGCAGCTGTAGCACGTATTGAAAGGAAAAAGGACAACAATGCAACTTGGAATTAAGCCATATATTTAAAAGATGGCCGGAGTCAAACCTGCAGTCTTTCTAACAGCCAGCAGGGGGCGACTGCTCTGGTTGCTCAAGAATGTCAAATCGGAGAAAATTAACAGACTTCTTCATTCGTTTATTACCTCAGTAAACATTTTACTAATGAGTTTATGGTCTCAAGCACTCATTTTAAGTCTTCTTCAATACAGCATGATGTTTATTTTTTAAATCATGGTCCCATTGTGAAGAAAATAGACGACAAAGCAAGATAAGTTTCAGGACATAGCTACCTTGTGTTTGGCAAGTCGCTACTCTGCAGACATGAACAATTTGCCAGTTAGAATCCACATCTCATTAGTCGGGTTTGGTTTCAATAAACTGAGAAGGAAATGGACAATTTTCAAATTCAAGGTGGTCCAAAAATCAGTGGGTGGTGTTTGGGTGGCTCTGTTCATCTTCTGTGCACAACTTATCCTTTGAAATGGTACAATATCCGCCTACAGATACTACTAAAGCTGGCTTATTAGCGCTATGTCTTAATTCTTTATTCTGGACAAAAACTAAAGCACAGCAACTGGTTTTAATTGGAAATTTCAGGCTAATACTATTTTGTTAACATCAAGTAGCATAAGCTCAGAAAGTCACCCCACCCAGCCAAATAATCCAACCAGTTTTTCTACACATGAAACCAAAAAAAAGAAGATGTTTACCAGTGAAAGTTAGATGTGTTCACACTCAGCCTTTGTTTCATTTGGACAAAGAGAGTCCAGCTGGAGTCTTGGAGTCTTTATGGTTTGTTCCAGACTTCCAACAAGGCAGTTCAGGTCTTGATCGCCATTTCTGTCTGTATTGAAAGCTTCGTTTTGCATTCTACTGTGCAGGTCCTATTTTTGAGTTGGGTTGAGGTGTTGACGTTGTTGATGCAGGGTATAATTAAATAGTGCTGGGAGCTGGTTATTGGCAAAAATATGTTTTTCTTCCACTTTTCAGACCAAACAGGAGACTGTAGGGAGAATAAAATTAAGTAAAAATGGTAACACAAAAGCATATGATTGGTTGTTGCTTCACTGTCTTGTGCACCATTGGAAAAAGTAGAGGCTTGCTTAGCTTTGATTGGTGGAATACCATGTCTTTGTCAGGCGTCAGTTCGTAGCTTCATCTTGCCAACTTTCATTCTAGTGTGCAGGTCTTAGTTTCAAGTTGACTATTATGTTCAGAGTACGTGAAACAAAAACTGTTAAGTGTGGCCAGCTACGTAGTTAGCTTCGAGGTGTTGACACTGACGTTGCTGATGTAGGGTGAAGTTAAACAGCACTGGGAGCTAGCTAGCGGGAAGAATATGTTTTTGTTCCTTTTCTCAGACATAGAGAGAACGAAATAAACTTGAGGCTGTCTTATCTTTGGTAGATTACATGTCCAAATCAAGTCAGCGTTGAGGTGTTGATGTTGACGTTGTTGATGTAGGGTAAAGTTAAATCGCACTGGGAGCTAGCTAACGGGAAGAATACATTTTTCTTCCTTTTTCAGACAAATAATAGGGAGAATAAAAAAAAGTTGAGGCCACCTTATTTTTGATTGGTAGATTACATGTCCATGTCAAGGAGGTGTTGATGTTGACGTTGTTGATGTAGGGTAAAGTGAAATTTTATTGGGAGCTAGTTAACAGGAAGAATACGTTTGTCTTTCTTTTTTCAGACATACTGTAGAGAGAATAAAATAAATTTGAGGCCAGCTTATCTTTGATTGGTAGATTCTACGTCAACGTCAAGTCAGTGTTGAGATGTTGACGTTGTTGATGTAGGGTAAAGTAGCACTGAGAGCTAGCTAACGGGAAAATAGGTTTTTCTTTCATTTTCAGACATATTGTAGGGAGAATAAAAAAAGTTGAGGCCAGCTTATCTTAACCCTTTCATGCATGAATTATGATAACCTCAGCAAGGATTTTTTTACTAAATGTTTTTACTCATCTTTAGGCATGAAAAACAAGGTTTGAACTTTACTTTTTTTTCAACCCATATTTATAAAGATATATTTATACGTCCACTCAGGTGGACTCCATGCATTTTCATAGAAATAGTATTTAACAAAGAAATTAATACAATTATCTCATAAAGTGTGTTGAAATGTGAAATGTGGTGTAAATTATGAAATAATATAATTTATGCATGCACAACAAAAAACCACCACTGAGAAATTCACTCTCCTGTATAGATTTCCAAGTCTCTCGCTCATGATCCATTGACTGTCAGCCATAGTGAGGTACACTTACACTGAATGTTTTTATGGCCAGCTTTACTGCAAGGAAACCTACTTGCCTACTCTAAACCTTGCCAGCTCATCAGTATCAGAACTAAAATCTGTTTATTAACCAGGTCCAACTCCAAACCTCTAACTTGTTGTCTTTAGTTTACCAGACATTTCTGCTGTTTTTTCTACCTTTTCCCCTTGAGCACTGTTACGTGATGTATTGCCACCCTCATCTCCCTCAGCATCCTTTGCATCCTCATCACCCTCAGCATCCTTTGCATCCTCAGCCTCTTCTCCTTCAGCATCATTTGCATCCTCAACTTCATCTACATCAGCATTCTTTGCATCCTCAGCCTCATCACCCTCAGCATCCTTTGCATCCTCAGCTCCCTCAGCCTCGTCTCCTTCAGCATCCTTTGCATCCTCAACCTCATCTCTTTCAGCATCTGTTGCATCCTCAGCTCCCTCAGCATCCACTACTGCTAGCATTTGCTAATCCCTCCTGTTCTGGTAACCATTCTTCCTCACTGCTACTAACATCATCCTCCTCATTTGACTATGGTAATTCCTCCACTATCCTGTAGACCTGTTTAATACGCTCTATTCCTGGGCTCTACAAAATATATACAAAAATTTCAAGTTATATTCTAAAAACATAAAGAAGTTGATTACCAGTCAAAAAGGTTACTGCAAATGAAGTATTTTCAAGAATAATAGCAGTAATAGACTAATTGTAGCCTATGAATTGTAACTGAAATATAGGCATGGATGCATGACGTACACTTTAGTGGACATGTGATTAATCATGATTTCCTCCCAATATAAAATCAATACTTGGAAAATGTAGTAATTGCATGACTCCTTAGATGTTACTTGATATCACCATATTTTTCTTACCTGCAAGGGTCTCTTTTTATAGAAGATCTGAACAGAAAAAAATGAGCAACTTTGTGTTTCTGGCTGTCTGTCGGCCATCTTGGTTTCACTCTTTTTTTTATTCACTTGCAATGGTTTGCCAATGGCTGGAAGTGTCTGAGATGATGCATTAGCCTCCACTGTAGTGGCTGATGTGCAACTGTGCCATCAAACTTCATGTATATACGATAAAAACAGCTTTTGAATAGCTGTACACTGTAGTGACCTCTATGCATGAAAGGGTTAAATTGGTCGAGCGTCATGTCCACGTAAAATAGGTGTTGAGGTGTTGAGTTGACGTTGTTGATGTAGGGTGAAGTAGCGCTGGGAGCTAGCTAACGGTAAGAATGCGATTTTCTTCCTTATTCAGACGGATTGTAGAGAGAATTAAAATAAAGTTGAGGCCATCTTATCTTTGATTGGTAGATTCTATGTCCATGTCAAGTCAGTGTTGAGATGTTGATGTTGTTGATGTTGACGTTGTTGATGTAGGGTAAAGCAGCACTGACAGCTAGCTAACGGGAAAAATAGGCTTTTCTTCCATTTTTCTGACAAAACAGAACAGAAGATTGTGAGGAGACTTAAATGATGAAGCTGAGCAGCAACACGTATAGCACTAAAGAAAACTGTGGCCCATTCAACTTCAATTTGTTGCGCTTAACGCTCATCGTGCAGCGAAACAGTGCCGCCAGGTTGTAGCTTCACGTTGACAGCTTCCATTGAATATAACCTTCGGCAAGTTGTTTTCCACTGATAGTCTGAAGGCACCATTAGAGGTGACATTTTTTAGTAAATAGTAATAAATAGTAAATCATTGCTGCTATTTTACCTTTTTTTAATTAGTTTTATTCTTACAGATGCATATAAATAATGACTGTATGATCAAATCCGTGTTTTCTGGTTTTATAACTGGATTTTTCCACTTGAATGTGAGTCAAACGTTACTTTCACCGCTTCCAACATCAAACCGGCGTCAGCAGTCGCCTCCGTCACCACCTAGCTATCAGCTCCACACTGCGGCCTTGACTGGGTTACTTTCGTTGCTCACACTTTGTTGCGTTTCATTCTCATCTCGGGCCTTTTAATCTTCCTCTGTGTTGCTTTTCATGTGGTTTGGGGCGCATTAATAAGCCGCTGCAGCCTGGAGGGACTCCAGAAGGGTCAAGAGTTGGCTGAAGACAGACGAGGGTCGATATCGGTGTGTTTATTTATCCTATTTATAGCTTTTGTTTTACCAGTAGACCCTCCTTATCAGACAAGAGTCAGGTTGGGGTTTTGTGTGTTTATAAGAAGCGTGTTTTTGTAGTTTCTTCCATGTCAGTCCTGCTTTTTCCCCCCCTGAACATGACCCAGTCCCTGCATGTTCCCCCAGTTTAAGGATCCGTTATAACATAGATTCATTTATTGCAGGATTGCATGATGAAGACGAACGCGAGGCCAAAATATTTTACCAGAGACTGATGAAGCTCCGGTTCTTCTCAGGCTGCTTTAGCATCAGACAATTTCAAGTGTCTGCGAGTTAAATCAAAGGCATCTCAAGTGGGTCAGATGTTTGGATCTATTTTCAGATGTATATTAACTCATGTCTGCGGCCTCAGATTGTGTCGGCCGGACTTGGCTGGATATTAAGGGGAGCAGCGGTGATTTGTTGCCGAACATACGTATACATACTGATTCTGAAGCTGCTCCTTCGCCCGTGCGCTCAGAGACTCCGATTGTATCTTTGAAGAATCGCCTGCAACAGCCAGGACATAACTTACTTCACACCGCCGGCCGAAGCTGATAGCAGGCCAACATCTGTGTCTGTATATCACTGCTGCTCCCGCTGTCCTCTCCTTCACATCTGCCTCCACAAAAACAACCGTAAAACCTGCAGCGTTGCTCTTGGAAATCAACGTGTCCACGGTTAATTTCTCTCGTATATAATAATTATGAGTTAGAGCTTTCTGTTGCGTGAGGGGATTCATTATTCCAATGTAGCAGCAAAGATCATCTTAATAAAAAATGGAAAAAGGCTCTAACTATAATATACCAATAAATAAAATTATAATGTTGCAACTTTATATGTCATCATAGTATTTATAATTTGCTCTTCTGCCACCAAGAGGCCAAAAAATTCAATAGGTAATACTTTAAAATCTAGTTAGCTTAGCTTAGCCTAGCTGTTCATCGTATCTTGTTTTCAAAGCTTCCTCCACTGCCAAAAATGCAATAAATACTACTTTAAAATCTAGTTAGCTTAGCTTAGCATTAATATTGCAGATTGGAAGCAGCTAGCCTAGCCGTTCAACATATCTTGTTTTTTAAAGCTTCCTCCACTGCCAAAAATACAATGGCAGTTAGTTAGCTTAGTTAGCTTCGTTTAGCATAAATATTGCAAATTGGAAACAGCTAGCCTAGCTGTTCAATGTGTTGTATCTTGTTTTCAAAGCTTCCTCCGCTGCCAAAAATACAATAAATACTACTTTAAAATCTAGTTAGCTTAGCTTAGCATAAATATTGCAGATTGGAAGCAGCTAGCCTAGCCGTTCAACATATCTTGTTTTTTAAAGCTTCCTCTACTACCAAAATGACAATGGCAGTTGGTTAGCTTAGTTAGCTTAGCTTAGCATAAATATTGGAGATTGGAAACAGCTAGCTTAGCTCTGTATTTATGGAACTCTTTAAACCAACTGTTGTTTAAAGCCATAATTAAATAAACTAAACACTGATGTGGCCTAGCAAGTTGTTTCTAGGGATAATGTTGGTTGGTTGTCCCTCCAGTATTACAACTTTATATGTCAGTGCCGTTTACAGCTAGCCTAGCGGTTCAACGTATCTTGTTTTTTAAAGCTTTCTCCACTGCCAAAAATACAATGGCAGTTAGTTAGCTTAGTTAGCTTAGTTTAGCATCAATATTGCAGATTGGAAAAAGCTAGCCTAGCTGTTCAGTGCATTGTATCTTGTTTTCAAAGCTTAATTCTCTGCCAAAAATACAATAAATAAAAATTTAATATCTAGTTAGCTTAGCTTAGCATAAATATTGCAGATTGGAAGCAGCTAGCCTAGCCGTTCAACATATCTTGTTTTTTAAAGCTTTCTCCACTGCCAAAAATACAATGGCAGTTAGTTAGCTTAGTTAGCTTAGTTTAGCATCAATATTGCAAATTGGAAAAAGCTAGCCTAGCTGTTCAACACGTATCTTGTTTTTTAAAGCTTCCTCCACTACCAAAATGACAATGGCAGTTGGTTAGCTTAGTTAGCTTAGTTTAGCATAAATATTGCAGATTGGAAACAGCTAGCCTAGCTGTTCAACATGTTGTATCTTGTTTTCAAACCTCCCTCTGCTGCCAAAAATTCAATAGGTACTGCTTTAAAATCTAGTTAGCTTAGCTTAGCCTAAATATGACAGATTGGAAACAGCTAGCCTAGCTGTTCAATGTATTGTATCTTGTATTCAAAGCTTCCTCCACTGTCAAAAATGCAATAAATAAAAATTTAATATCTAGTTAGCTTAGCTTAGCATAAATATTACAGATTGGAAACAGCTAGCCTAGCTGTTCAACGCATTCTATATTGTTTTCAAAGCTTCCTTCGCTGCCAAAAATACAATAAATAAAAATTTAATATGTAGTTAGCTTAGCTTAGCATAAATATTGCAGATTGGAAACAGCTAGCCTAGCTGTTCAACATGTTGTAACTTGAATTCAAAGCTTCTTCCACTGCCAAAAATTCAATAGGTACTGCTTTAAAATCTAGTTAGCTTAGCTTAGCATAAATATGACAGATTGGAAACAGCTAGCCTAGCTGTTCAATGTATTGTATCTTGTATTCAAAGCTTCCTCCACTGTCAAAAATGCAATAAATAAAAATTTAATATGTAGTTAGCTTAGCTTAGCATAAATATTGCAGATTGGAAACAGCTAGCCTAGCTGTTCAACATGTTGTAACTTGAATTCAAAGCTTCCTCCACTGTCAAAAATACAATAAATACTACTTTAAAATCTAGTTAGCTTAGCATAAATATTGCAGATTGGAAACAGTTAGCCTAGCTGTTCAACACGTATCTTGTTTTCAAAGGTTCCTCCACTGTCAAAAATACAATAAATACTACTTTAATATCTAGTTAGCGAAAAGACCGTGAAAAGTGAACTGGGACGTGGCGAGGGACGACTGTAGACACTCAAATGTGTGTTCAGACTGAAAGAAGAGAATTTGTGGCAACAAATTGTCCCAGAATTTCAAAATTGACCAGAAAAAAGATGCTTTTGCCGGATCTTGCAGAGCAGATCGTCTGTTTCCACCTCTCTTGAGTTGCTATGCTAAGCTAACGCCTGTGGATGCATACTTTGTTAGACGTTTACAGGCTGGGTCAGATCTCTGTGAGCTCTAATTGATGCAAGCTCAAGAGTAAGTCTGTTAACTGTCCCTTCTCTGAATTCCAGCTGGTGAATTCGGAGCTGTTTTGATTCCAGTGATGTGATTCAAGGCTGTCTGTGATGCTGAAAAGCTGCAGCTGGCGGTACCACTCTCTGGAAACTCTTCCTCTCCTGGCTGGAATCCCAAATCCACCGACTGAGACCCGAGAGCTTCGGTTTAGAGCGTTCATTCAAACAGCTCCCGGGTCGGTCCGGTCCGATCCAGTCCGGTCCGATCTGGTCCGCCACCTGTGTTTTAGGGAGCGTCCGTCCGTCCGTCCACCGCCCGGCTGTAAATTCAGGATCGACGCTGACCAAAGACAACATGAGGAGGTCGGAGGTCACGACAGCTGTTCCCTGGATGATGCATCTGGAGCTTCAACCCTCCAGTTATCAGACACAGGGAGGGTTTCACTGGAGCTCCACATGCAAAGCGTCCAACGGCTGCTTAAACCCGTTTTAAAACACCGTTAGCTCGTCTCCTCTGGACGACGGCGGTTAACGGCATTTTCCTGCTTCTCCCCGTGAGATTAAAACCTAACGAGATGAACGTTTCCTCGTCCGGTCGACTCCTCCGCTGCTGTTCGATGTCAACGGCACTTCAAAATAAAGGTCGCTGCTCCTTTGTGTCCAGATTAAACCGCTAAAGGTGCCGTCTTTGTAGAACCAGAACCAACTGAAGGGGCCTCTGGCCTGGGACACCTCAGAACCCCGTTTAAATACTCTGATTGGTTTTAGATGAGTTTCAAGTCATTCTGGACATTTTTAGGGTCATTTTTAACAAAGTTTGGCTGCATGAAGACTCTTTTGTTCACTCTTGCAGCCGACAGCAGAACATTTCTTAGGTTTTACTGGTGACTCAGACGTTTTTCAAGTCCATCCGGGCAAATTCTGAATCCCACTGGATGAATTTTCAACAAGTTTTGAGTCATTTTAGACCAGTTTCATGTATTTCGGCCATGTTTTGAATCATTGTGGACAAATAGGAACTCTTTTTGGGCCAATTTGGAGTTATTTTCCACTAAGTTTAATCAATTTTGGACTAGTTTGGAGTCATTCTGGACAACTTTTGGCAAGTTTGAGTCCATGAAGACTCGTGGTTTTTGAGTCATTTTAGACCAGTTTCATGTATTTCAGCAATGTTTTGAATCATTGTGGACAAGTAGGAACTCTTGTTGGACGTGTTTTTGTCATTTTGGACCAAATTCGAGTCATTTTCCACTAATTTTAATCAATTTTGGACTAGTTTGGAGTAATTCTGGACAATTTTCAAGTAATTTCTGGCAGGTTTGAGTCCATGAAGACTCGTAAGTTTACAGTTGCAGGTGGTTTTTGAGTAATTTTAGACCAGTTTCATGTATTTCGGCCATGTTTTGAATCATAGCGGACAAGTAGGAACTCTTTTTGGACGTGTTTTTGTCATTTTGGACCAGTTTCAAGTCATTTTTGACTAAGTTTAATCGATTTGGACTGGTTTCGAGTCGTTGTGTACAATTTTCAAGTAATTTCTGGCAGGTTTGAGTCCATGAAGACTCGTTTGTTTACAGTTGCAGGTGGTTTTTGAGTCATTTTGCACAATTTGGACAAGTTTATGAGTCATTTTAGACAAGATTCATGTGTTTCGGCCATGTTATAAATCAATGTGGACAAATATCAACTCTTTTTGGACCAAATTTAGAGTCATTCTGGACAACTTTTGGCAGGTTTGTGTCCATGAAGACTCGTTTGTTTGCAGTTGCAGGTGGTTTTTGAGTCATTTTAGACCAGTTTCATGTATTTCGGCCATGTTTTGAATCATAGTGGACAAGTAGGAACTCTTTTTGGACGTGTTTGTGTCATTTTGGACCAATTTGGACTCATTCTAGACTAAGTTTAATTAATTTAGGACTAGTTTGGAGTCATTCTGGACAACTTTTGGCAAGTTTGAGTCCATGAAGACTCGTTTGTTTGCAGTTGCAGGTAGTTTTTGAGTCATTTTAGACCAGTTTCATGTATTTTGGCCATGTTTGGAATCATTGTGGACAAATATGAACTCATTTTGGACCAATTTGGACTCATTCTAGACTCAGTTTAATCAATTTAGGACTAGTCTGGAGTCATTCTGGACAACTTTTGGCAAGTTTGAGTCCATGAAGACTCGTTTGTTTGCAGTTGCAGGTGGTTTTTGAGTCATTTTAGACCAGTTTCATGTATTTCGGCAAGGTTTTGAATCATTGTGGACAAATAGGAACTCTTTTTGGACGTGTTTTTGTCATTTTGGACCAATTTGGACTCATTCTAGACTAAGTTTAATCAATTTAGGACTAGTTTGGAGTCATTCTGGACAACTTTTGGCAAGTTTGAGTCCATGAAGACTCGTTTGTTTACAGTTGCAGGTAGTTTGTGAGTCATTTTCGACAAATTGTGAGTGATTTTAGACAAGTTTTAAAGCATTTTGACATGTTCTGAGTCACTGTGGACAAGGTTTTGGCTCATTTTGGACATTTTTGGTCATTATAGTTACATTTTGAGTCATTTTTTACACGTTTTAATTAATTTGAAACTAGTTTTTGGTCATTTTTAACAAAGTCGGGGTGCATGAGGACTCTTTTGTTCATTCTTACAGCCAACAGCAGGACACATGGTGAGCTTTTCTTGACATTTTAGTTTTTCTACTCAGGCTTTTAAGTCATTTTTGACGAATTTTGAGCCATTTTGAAAACATTTTTGTTAATTTTGGACAAGTTTTGAGTCTTTTGACTGTTTTTCAGTTTAATTTGTAAAAGTCTGAGTGTGTAAAGTCTCAAATTTGGAATAATTATGAACACATTTTGATCTGTTTTGGACAGTTTTGACTCATTCTGGACAAACTTTAGGTCATTTTGAACATATTTTCATTGATTTAGTCAAATTTCGAGTAATTTTGGACAAACTTTAGGTCATTTTGAAGACATTTTGATGAATTTTGGACAAGTTTTGCATCATTCTGGACACATTTTAGGTCGTTTTGAACACATTTTGATAGATTTAGTCAAGTTTCAAATCATTTTGGACAAACTTTAGGTAGTTTTGAAGACATTTTAATGAATTTTGGAAAAGCTTTGAGTCAGTTGGGACAAACTTTAGGTCATTTTAAATACATTTTTATTCATTTTAGACAGGTTTTGAGTCATTCTGGGCACATTTTAGGTGGTTTTGAACATATTTTCATTGATTTAGTCAAATTTTGAGTCATTTTGGACAAACTTTAGGTCATTTTGAAGACATTTTAATGAATTTTGGACAAATTTTGAGTCATTCTGGGCACATTTTAGGTTGTTTTGAAGACATTTTGATTAATTTAGTCAAGTTTCAAAGCATTTCGGACAAACTTCAGGTCATTTTGAAGTCATTTTAATTTATTTTGGACATGTTTTGAGTCATTTTAGACAAACCTTAGGTAATTTTGAAGACATTTTTATCGAATTTTGGACAAGTTTTGAGTCATTCTGGACACATTTTAGGTCGTTTTGAAGACATTTTGATTGATTTTGTCAAGTTTCAAATCATTTTGGACAGACTTTAGGTAGTTTTGAAGACATTTTAAAGAACTTTGGACAAGTTTTGAGTGAAATGGAACAAACTTTAAGTCATTTTAAATACATTTTTATTCATTTTGGTTAGGTTTTGAGTAATTCTGGACACATTTCAGGTAGTTTTGAGCATATTTTGATTGACTTGACTTAGTCAAGTTTCAAATCATTTTGGACAAACTTTACATCATTTTGAATAAATTTTGGATGAGCTGGATGACTATTGTTTCGTTTGGTGGTATGTAGCATTAAGTTGCTGGTAAAGCTGGGAGGCTAGTTGTGTTAACGGAAGGAACGTTTCTTCAGCAACTTTTATTTTCCACCTCCAGGTTTGTACCAACCATCATTCAGACCACTGACCAAATGAATCTGCAGCCTCTTCTTTTAATATTCTTGGCGTTAAATTAAAAAACTGCAATTTTTTAAAGTAATTTTTGCAGAAACAAAACAACGCATTGAGGAAAACTGATCTGAGCTGCCGGGCTGTCGTCCAGCTGTTTGCAGCTTCGTCCGTATCAGTAAATAGCTCAGACGGGAGGATCTGGGTGGACACACAACAACACACAACAACACACAACAACACACAACAACACACACATAGACACACACATAGACACACACATAGACACACACATACACACACACGGTTGCAGCTTTTCCGTACAGCAGAACAGGGAGGAACCATTTTGGCTCCGGCTAATGGAGGCACAACAAAAGAAGCCTTCACACACATGGAAACCCCGTTCAGACGTCCACCTGAGTGAACCTGAACGCAGCAGCGAGTTAACGGGACCTGTGTCGTCAGAATAAAGTGTTTCTGCGTCCATTAAGCTGCTGCTGGTTTAACATGAACACGTAAAACGCTCTTCTTAAAGCAAACTGAAGGCGGTTCGGGGACAGTTAATCTGAAGGAGCTGCAGCTCATCGCCGCTCCGCTGGAAAAACAAAATATTTGCCGGGTCACTGAGATCTGTGTGTTTCTAGAGCGAGCTCCGGGGGCGAGCCTGTCCACGTTTCATTTGAAGATAATTTGTTGTCGGTGCGGCAGGAATGTGTTCCATCGGCCGTGGGGCTCATCAATCTTCAGATCGGCGGACCGGTCAGATGCCTGAACGCTCCTCTGGGATGGGAGTTAATATTCAGGCTCTCAGATTGTCTTAAAGCGAGTCGCCCCGTCCTGCTGCTGCTGCTGCTTAGTTTCTCCTGCTGAGGCCCATCAGACGTCAGCAGCCTTATCATAACGGATCAGAGGCGTTTATCAGTTTGTGTTCCACAGAAAAACTCACTGGAGCTGAAAGTTCGACCGGGAGGACGACGTCGGACTAACAGTCATTGAACCGACACCTGCATGAGTCTGATCTGAGCCCATAGTGTTTGTTTATGTGCATTTTGAAGTGTTGCATTAAAAAAGTCAAAAGAAACAAAGACATTTTAGGTTTTCACAAGTTTTTAAGTCAATTTTGAGTCATTTTGGACGCGTCTGTCTCAGATCTGGAGTCATTTTTAAAACATTTCTATCAATTCTGGATAACTTTCGAGTCTTTTGACTGTTTTTCATCTAAATTTGTAAAAGTCTGAACGCGCAAAGTCTCAGATTTTGAATTTTGAACACATTTTGATTAATTTTGAGATGGTTTTGAGTCATTCTGGATGATTTTAAAGTCATTTTCGGCAGGTTTGATTCACGAAGACGTGGATTTTGGGTCATTTTACACAATTCTGGCAAGTTTTTTGTCATTTTCGATAAATTATTAGTACATTTGACATGTTCTGAGTCATTGTGGACGAGGCTTTAGCTCGTTTTGGCCATTTTTCGTCATTATTTGTGTCATTTTTAATTTTTGTTTCACATTTTAATTACTGTTAGACTAGTTTGTGGCCATTTTTAACAAAGTTTGGCTGCATGAAGACTCTTTTGTTCACTCTCACAGCCAACAGCAGAACATTTTTTAAGTTTTGCTGGTGGCTCAGACATTTTTCAAGTCCATCCGGGCAAATTCTGAATCCCATTAGATGAATTTTCAAGAAGTTTTGAGTCATTTTAGACAAGTTTCATGTATTACAGCCATGTTTGGAATCATTGTGGACAAATACGAAATCTTTTTGGACCAATTTGGACTCATTTTCCACTAAATTTAATCAATTTTGGACTAGTTTGGAGTCATTCTGGACAACTTTTGGCAGGTTTAAGTCCATGAAGACTCGTTTGTTTACACTTGCAGGTGGTTTGTGAGTCATTTTTGACAAATTGTGAGTAATTTTAGACAAGTTTTAAAGCATTCTGGACATGTTCTGAGTCACTGCGGACAAGTTTTTGGCTTGTTTTGGACATTTTTGGTCGTTATTCAAGTCATTTTTTACACATTTTAATTACTGTTAGACTAGTTTTTGGTCGTTTTTAACAAAGTTTGGCTGCATGAGGACTCTTTTGTTCACTCTCGCAGCCAACAGCAGAACATTTGATGAGCTTTGTTTGTTGTGTTGAGACATTTCAGACCAATTTTCAAGTAAATTTGGGCAGGTTAGGGTTCATCATTTCAGACAATTTTAAGGTCATTTTGGAAAAGTTGGAGGGCACAAAGTCAAATTTGGAGTCATTTTGAGCATATTTTTATTAATTTTTGGACATGTTTTGAGTCATTTTGGACAAATTTACAGTAATTTTGAACACAAATTTTATTGATTTAGTCAATTTTTGAGTCATTGTGGACAAATTTACGGTCATTTTGAACACATTTTGATTATTTAAGTCAAATTTTGGGTCATTTTGGACAAATGTACGGTCATTTTGAACACATTTTGATTATTTAAGTCAATTTATGAGTCATTGTGGACAAATTTACGGTCATTTTGAACACATTTTCATTATTTAAGTCAAATTTTGGGTCATTTTGGACAAATTTACAGTAATTCTGAACACAAATTTTATCGATTTAGTCAATTTTTGAGTCATTGTGGACAAATTTACGATAATTTTGAACACATTTTGACTGTTTTAGTAAAGTTTTGAGTCATTTTGGACAAATTTACAGTAATTTTGAACAAAATTTTTTATCGATTTAGTCAATTTTTGAGTCATTGTGGACAAATTTACAGTCATTTTGAACACATTTTGATTGGTTTAGTCAAGTTTTGAGTCATTGCGGACAAATTTAGGGTCATTTTTCAATGAAGATTACATGAAAATTTGTTACTATAATGGGATGTTGTAGAATCCTAAAGTTCTACTCCTGCAACTGTCTTGTTGTACATCATCCTCATGGTCTTGGGTTTTATTTTCAACCCAATCTAGCTGCTGCTGGTTACTAAAGACGTCTCCTGTTGAACTGAACCACCTCCATCCAGCTTATTCGCTCCAAAGCATCTGAAGGAAACAAACGTTCTCTTTCTGTTTTTGCGACATGTCCAGAGCTCAAGTCAAGTTTGGTTGTTATTTATTTGGAAACACGCCTCTTTGCGTCAGAGTGAGCGTTTCTGCACATGCCTACATGCAGTCGGCTGCTGCTGACGGCCGAACAAAGCCTCCCGACGCTGCTTCTCCTCATGACAAGCACTTTAACCGCTGAGCTCCTCCTCCTCCTCTGTTCCTCGTGGAGTTGAAGAGTTGAATCGAGGGTCAGCGGTCCTCTGCCAGACTAGATTTCCAGATGGTGAAGTCACATCTATCTCTGCTCATCGGCTCCACACACCCACGGACGTGCACTGACACGTGCACTGGATGCTCTTGTTAAAGCGATGCACAAACGCCGCTGCAGCAAACGAGCGCTGGACGGGCCAGAAGCAGAGCATGATGGGAAGAGAAGTGCTGAGTGGACGCTTCCGCCGAGTCGGGGAAAACCCGCTTCAGAAGCTCCGTGGAGCCTCTGAGGATGTTCGTGTCCAACATCATTTATCTCCAGGAAGACGAGTCCAGAGACGCTGAAGTGGAGCGACCAGTTTGAGGAGCAAGTCGTCTTAATAAGGCCGAAGACTAATCGCATCCACATCTGCCCCGGAGGTTTGAACGGACGGCTCAAATCCAGATCAGATCAGTTTTACAGCACAAAGAGGAAGTAGTGTGTTCTAAAATAAAATCACAGAAGTTACTAAATGAGGCGTCTGGTACTCTACTACTAAAATTAGCTAGAGATGCTTTTATTGACACTTTGGCTGAACTCCTTCATTCAACTGTCTTTAAAAATATCAGTTATATGTTAAATAAATGGATCTAAGGAATAACTAATCATCATTTCTGGCATCAAAGGCGCCAGAAAATGTATGTTAGTAAAACAAAAGAAGGAAAAACTGTGATAAAGTACTGACTAGAAAAGCCCTCATAGAGCGCAGACCTCCGCCAAGCAGCTTCAGTCCACCTCAACACAATCTCAAAAAATCAACACTGACAGGACACAGAAATATATGTTGGTTCTTTATTCTGAACAGATTAACTGGAGGAAGCTCAATGGATAAAATAAGAAGGATAAAACCAGAAATGTTCCTCTGGAGAATCTGGTTTGGTTTTGCTAAACAGGACTTCTGTTGCAGCTGCGTTTGAGGACAAACAGCTCTATGTGAAAAACAACTACTTAGTTTGAACAAGACGTCCCAATTTACAGCTTTGTGACAAGAAATAAGCAGCAGGAGGTTTGAACAAGATGAAATAAGGCTGACCTTAAGGCCAAGTACGGTGTAGTTCCAAGTAGCCTAGAGTGGCTAAGTTAGCTAACCAGCAGGATGGTAGCTTAGCTGCTTTACAAACGGAATATTAGGGCTGGTCCTGAATATAGGAAGATCTGAATATTGGTTGGTTGTGGTGGGATTCAGATAATAATTTTGATATTCCAATAGTCCTGTGCGCCGCCGCCGAGTGCCGCCAAGTGCCGCCAAGTGCCGCTGAAAGCCACCGAGGCTGTAGAACGCCACCATGGAAAAGCCTCAGAGAGCACAGACCTCCACCAAGCAGCTTCAGTCCACCCCAACACAATCTACCAATGACAGAGTATCCTTACATTAAAAACATCCTGGATCCAGACGGTGATCCGGATCAGTCCCACAGTTTCATCATTTCTTCCTTGTCCCGTTTCACACATTACCTGAACATTTCATCCAAATCCATCCTTAACTTTTTGAGTTATTTTGAACACAAACAAACAAACCAACGCCGGCAAAATCATGACCTCCTTGGCGGCGGTAATAACGGGCGTTAATACCCTCTATAATACTACATGTCAGTTCACGTCTTTGTATTTTCTTATAATCAGCATCCATTTCCTCATAGTTTACCTACTTATCATCTGTAATCAGGGAAAATCTGTGAAATAGCATTTTTAAAAACATTATTTACAAACTTTCAGTCCTTAATATTCATATTCTGTAACTAGATTTTACGGGTTATCGTCTGTAATTTAACAAAACAGGGAAAATTGGTGAAATAACATTTAAAAGTATATATATTTACAATTCTTCTCCTTTCAAATATCTGTAAAATGATGTTTTTGATGATTTAAATTCAGTAAAAGACCATACAGAAGTATTATTGTTATATTAGTTGTGGCATAAAATGTTAGAAAATGATGCAAAAAGTTCAAAATGTCCAAAATAACGTTGTCATCCTGTTAGATATTTAGTTTACTGTCACATTGGAGGGGAAAAAAACAGAAAATATTCACGTTTAAGACGCTGGAGTTTCTACTTTGATAAGAACTCGAACCGTTTATCAGAATAACTGGCGGTTAATTTAACAGTTGCGTCGATGAGCCGCAGCATCAGGACCATCCGCCATTGGATCACAGCCGTCAGTGTGTCGCCACGGTGACCGTCTCCATCGCCGACCCGTCCGCAGGTGGTTTACGTTAAATAGGTAGAGGCTGTAGAGTTTAATGGTTGTCCTCGTAGCTTCAAACGTCTTCTAGGAGCTCAGGCTAAGTCCAGATGCTACGATTGAAGCTACGAGGACAACCAAGACCTGGATGACTGAGGACCTCCACAGACGGCTTCTTGGTCGGGGAGGAAAAGGTCGGAAGTACTAATGCATAGCTGGGATTAGAGAGAACTGCAGTTTAGCCTCTGGTTTTAGGTGCAAACGCAGCAGTAAAGTGCATTTTTTACAGTACAGAGTAAGCAGTATGGAGATTAATGGATAGAACACAGAATAGACCATCTGAATCTACAGGTATGGATCAATAAAGGTATAGAAACAACAGTATGAACAGTGTAAACAGTAGCACATGTAACAGGAAGCCACGTTCACTACAGTGTGATTTATACTTTGTGCGGTATAATTTGGACACGAGTAAATCATGTCATGTTTGCGTGATATTTGACAACTTTATGAATTAAAACCATCCAGATAAACCGAGTCAAT
>CM045448.1:2319027-2344027 GCA_024666655.1 Dascyllus trimaculatus | reverse complement strand
CTGATTCCAGCTTCTTAAATGTGAATATTTCCTGGTTTTTTGACAATAAACTGAACATATTTGGACAAAACAGACATTATGGGACGTCTTTTTGGACATTTTGGACATTTTTCACCTTTTTTCTGACGTTTTATGGCCCTAAATACGATTAATCAAGGGGAAAAATGAATGAAAATAAATAAATAAATTCCTAAATGTGAATATTTCCTGTTTTTTCCTCCTTTGTGACAATAAACTGAATATATTTGGACAAAATGACACATTTAAAGACGTTATTTTGGATAATTTCCACTATTTACTGACTTTTTAGGACCAAACAGCTGATTGATTATTACAGAAAATAATCTACAGATTAATCCATAAAGAAAATAAATCTTTGTTGCTACTTTTTTTTTACATTAGAACACATTAATTTGTATCTACAGGATCAAATAAATTCCTAGCTTTTGTCTTAAAACTGCGTTTGGTTCATTTTTATTTAGAAGGTTTTCAGAAAAGCTGCAGAAATAAGTTTTCGTTCCATTTTTTGAAACACAAAACAGAAAAAATCCAAATAAAGACTCGGTTTTTATTTAATCCTCGCCGAGTCTGGAGGGTTTGTGTCGGTGGATGAGCCTCGCTTCATCCCGGCTCTCCGGCGGCTCGTTAACCGGCTCTGAGCGCGTCTCCGCCGGATCCGTCCGTCCGGAGGAGCCGGTGCGTCCGGAGGAGGAGGAAGTAACAGAGGGAACGTGTTTGGACGCAGATTTAGCTCAGAGAAATGACACTTTTATTTCTATATTTAGAAATAATCTAAGGACAAAATTAAATAAAGTGTAAAAACACGTTTATTTAGCAGGAAATTAATAAAAACGAACCAAGTTTGTTCAAACCTGAGTCCATAAAGCACTTTAGTTTATCGTTTCTAAATTATTACGAGCATTTTAATTAAATAAATCGTCTTTTTTTCAGCTTTAAATGCTGGTTGGTGTGTTTTTTCTTAAACTGGGCTGCAGGTCAGAGCCTCTCCAGTTTTTACGCTTTGGTTTTACGCAGCGCTCCAACTCCTGTTCCCGTGAAACGAACCGATGTTCTGCCTTTAATCCGCAACAAAGACGAAAAGACGGACAGGAAAGACTTTTACTTTCACTTTCTGCTCGTTTGTCACCGCAGCTTCCACCAAAGAGCAGAAAGAGAAGCAGAATCAGCTCAGAGAAACAAAGAGGAATAATTAGAATTATAGCACAGATGTGTAAAATCTGTAAATGTGTTGTTTTATTGCGCAAAACTGGAAATAAAATCTAATTTTAATCAAAATGTGCTTTTATTTTAAAGGATTTTCACCTTAAATCGACTTTTCTCGTGTCTTAAGTCGTAATTTTGAGCGGACAAAACGCGTCTGACCCGCTTTGCTTCTTTATTATTAGTTGAATTTTAATTTTCTGCCTTCTTCTGGATTAAATCTGTAAATTAATTCAAACAAACAGCTCGGACCGAACAGGCCTCCGAGCCCAAACCGACCGGGATCTACGGTCCGACGCGGCGTTGGAGCGCAAAGAGCCGTTAATCCTGTTGGTTTAAATCAAATCCTGTTTTATTTACGATTAAAAAATAAGTCCAATAATTGTAGAGGATGAACTGGTGTCAGAAACGCAGCTTTTATTTTGGTTTCTGTGGAGGATGAAGGCGTTTAAGTTGATTCCAGGCCTCGTGTTTGTCAGTGCGCAGGTGGATTTATGGATTTAAATCGTCTCCGTGGGTTTTTTTTTTTTAACCTAAACGTGGTAAAATGTTAATTTAATAGGATATTTGTTGATTAAAACTAACTCCAGGCTGAAAGGATGAGTTGTGTAGATCAAAATTTGGAGAAAATAATTTAAAAAACAGCTAAAAAATGAGGTTTTCAAGCAGAGATTCGTGGTTTTTATGAGAGTTTATGTTTTTTTTTTAACATTTCTGTTTATTCTGACTGGTTTTTGATGTGAGCTCATGTTTAAGTTTATTTTTCAGTCTCTCAGTGTTTTATTTCCCTGCATGTGTGTGTTGGTGTTGACCTACAGTAAATGAATGAAGTCAGAGGGTCCTGTCCTTCATCACCTCCTGACTCCGCCCCCTCCTCCTCCTCCTCCTCCTCACGCTCTTTGAGGAGGAGGGAAGACGAGGGTTCCTCCTCCTCCTCCTCCTCGCTCCTCTTTCTCCATTCAGAGCAGCTCTGGTCAGAAGCCCTCTCCTCTCTGGATGGACTCCATCTCGTCTCCGTCTCCTCTGACTTCTTTTCCTTCTCCTGGTCTAGTTTTCCTGACGAACCTCCGCCTCCCTTTGTGGTCATGAACTTTGTCTGGACTTGAGGCGTCTCCAGGCTGCAGCAGGATTCTTGTTTTGTGGCCCCCCCGGTTTAAAAATAGCCTCCCTGTACTCCGGTGTGCTGCCCTGGACCACTATGGGTTCAGACGTCCGCGACCTGAACTCCCTGCTACCCCCGGTGCCGGCGGGCCCCAGCCCCGGCTGCCCGGCGCTGCCCGTCAGCTCGGCCCCCCAGTGGGCCCCGGTGCTGGACTTCCACACGGCGGCCGCCTCCCCGTACTCGTCCCTGGCGGCCCCCCACACCTCCCTGGGGCCGCACTCCTTCATCAAGCAGGAGCCCAGCTGGGGGGCCGCCGGGGACCCCCACCACCACGACTCGGACCCCCACTGCGGCCTCAGCGCCTTCACGGTCCACTTCTCGGGCCAGTTCACCGGCACCGGGGCCTGCAGGTACGGGGCGGCGTTCGGGGCCCCGGCGGCGGCACCGCCCAGCCAGCCGACGCCAGCCGTGGCCCCCCCACACCACCACCAGCCCCCCAGCAGGATGTTCAGCAACCCGCCCTACCTGACCAACTGCATGGACTCACAGCCGGTGGCCCGGAACCAGACAGGTACCGCCGAGACACCGACAACACCGACTCAATAATTCACATAAACCCAACTCAAACGTGTTCCTTAGTCGGTTCAACACAAAAAAATTAAGTTCGATAAATTAATTAAA
This sequence comes from Dascyllus trimaculatus, assembly GCA_024666655.1. Classification (NCBI taxonomy): domain Eukaryota; kingdom Metazoa; phylum Chordata; class Actinopteri; family Pomacentridae; genus Dascyllus; species Dascyllus trimaculatus. The sequence goes on along the minus strand of CM045448.1, from coordinate 2,341,023 downwards.
TTCAAGTTCAAGATTTTACGTCTCTAAAAACTTATTTTTTTTATTTATGCTGCCAGTTTTTTGAAAAACTTTTAAGTGGCAACATAATAATAATAATAATATTGCATCAACTCAATATATCAGGTAAATCCAACTCAAATGTATGAGTTAGTTGGTTGAACACAAAAATTTAAGTTGGATAAATTAATTAAATTCAAGTTCAAGGTTTGAAGTCTCTAAAAACTTCAATAATTTTATTTATGCTGGCAATTATTTAGATAAAGCTTTTAAGTGGCAACATAATAATAATAATAATGTTGCATCAACTCAATATTTCATCTAAATCCAACTCAAATTTCTGCTTTAGTTGGTCGAACACAAACATTTAATTAAATTCATATCTTAACCTCAAGTTTCAAGATTTTAAGTTTCTAAAAACTAAAAAAAAGAAGTACTTTTGGTGTCCCTTAATTATACAAAGTGGCAACATAATAATAATAACATTGCATCAACTCAATATTTCATCTAAATCCAACTCAAATTTCTGCTTTAGTTGGTTCAACGCAAAAATTTAAGTTGTAGTAAATTAATTAAATTAGATTGATGCCTTTATCGCTCCACCTCAACTTCAAGATTTAAAGTCCTGAGAACCTTTAAAACTGTGTTTATGCTGCCATTTATTAATTAAAAATACCTTCATCTAACTCAGTTTAGTTTGTTGGTTGAACATAATTTCATCAGAAGTTGTCACAACTCAAATTCCTGCGTTAGCTGGTTGAACACAAACATTGAAGTCGGATGAATTAATTAAATTGATATCTTAACCTCAAGTTTCAAGATTTTAAGTTGCTAAAAACTAAAAAAAAAGTTGCCTCTTAATTATATAAAGTGGCAACATAATAATAGTAATCATGTTGCATCAACTCAATATTGTGCCTAAATCCAACTCAAGTTTCTGCTTTAGTTGGTTGAACACAAAAATTCACATAAATTGATTTAATGATTTAATTCAAGATTCAAAGTCCTGAAAAACTTTTTAAAATGAGTGTAGTTATTTAGGTAAAACTTTAAAGTTGCAAATATAATAATAATAATAATGTTGCATCAACTCAATATTGTGTGTAGATCCAACTCAAATTTCTGAGTTAGTTGGTTGAACACAAAAATTTAAGTTGCAGTAAATTAATTAAATTCGATTGATGTTCTTTCTCCACCTCGAGGTCGAGATTTAAGCAGCTTAAAAACTTTAAAAATTGGGTTTAGTTAAGTTGCAAATACAATCATGTTGCATCAACTTAATATTGTGTGTAAATCCAACTCAAATGTCTGCGTTAGTTGGTTGAACACAAACGTTTAAGTTCGTATTGAGTTAATTTAATTGGAAACTTTACTTTTTCTCCTCCTCAAGTTCAACATTTCAAGTCCTTAAAAACCTTTAAAACTGTGTTTGTGCCTCCAGTTACTAATAAAAATACCTTCAGTCAACTAAATTTAGTTTAGTTGGTTGAACATAATTCCATCAGAAGTCGTCAGAAAGATTGATGGAATCTGTTGCGTCAATCTTCTAGTTGAGCCTCCAATTAAAATACTTCACATTTTATTCGATGGCAAGATAAAAGTGATAAATTACTCATTTAGATAAAAATAATAAAGTTAAATCAATTCAATATTTTGTGTAAATCCAACCTAAATGTCTGCGTTAGTTGGTTTAACACTAAATTCTGGTTGTAGTAAAATGATAATCAGCATCGTAACGTCAATTTCAAGAAGTCCTGAAGAACATTTTATGAATATTTTATAATTAAAAACTCATTCATCCAACTCAATTCGGTGAGTCAGTTGAACATAATTCCTTTAGAGGTTGCCATAACTCACATTCATCTCTTTTTTTGAGCGTGAACGTTTGTTTTTAGAGTGTAAACCCCCGACACACACATGACGATGGGTCGTCTTGACATAATAACGTTGCACCAACTTAATATTTTAAACTCAAAATGAAATTCAAGCTGCATTAAATCGGCTTCAAACCTAAATTAAAGGCAGAATTTTAGCGACTTACTATGACTTATAAAGTCATTGTGATAATTTAAGCACCTGATACTTAAATATACCAGTTATTTTAAAGAGTAACCTAAAAGCTGGTGTTGATGCTGCCAGTCTTGATATAATAAAAGGAGAAGCTGATTTAAAAACTCATCTAGATGGATGCAAACTGGCAAATGCATGGTTTGTTTTTCGTCATACGTGTTGGAAAGTCGAAGCGTTTGCTCCATGAGGTGTGTTTTCTCGGAATCGCCTGCAAGAAAAGGCGATTCCACGCGTCGTTTTCCAACCAGCGAACTCGTCTTCGTGCGAGAGTCGGTCTGTTTAAGATGCATGAAAAGCAGATTTAAGGTGTTGTTTTTTGGCCGCCGTGTCGCCTTCGCTGCCCTGATTTCACCGAGATAAAGCAGGAGACGGTTTCCGAGCATCGCTTTGGCTTCAGACGTTCGTGTTCGAACCAGGAAAAGTCCTTTAAAGCGACCCGAACACGTCCTGAGCTTAACTTCACCTCACAAACAGCATTAATAATCTTTATTTACGCTCTTTTGTGCTCGTTTCCTCCCATTAAATTCATTTTTCGGCGTGTTAGAGCAGCACTAGACCTCGTTTTTAAAGCTCTAATAAGCTCAAATGTGTGTTTATTAATTCTATAAACTGATATAAATCTACTAACATGTGAATTAAATGACCTCGTCTGCATGATTTTAGCTGCTTTTCCGTCCGTTTACTGTTAAATAAAGGAGGCTGGGTTGATTCTAATCCATCGTTTCCACTGTTGGAGCTTCTCTGGTTTCAGCTTTGATCACATTCAGATAAAAACTCATTAAAAGACGTCGTTTTTGTGTTTTATTTCACGCTGGATTTCTGCTTCTCTTCATGCGTCTGCAGCATCACATGTTTAACTATATTACTATCCTGTTAAACGGAGGAGCTCAGCTGCATTCAGTGCAAAAATAACACGACTAAAATCATTAAGTTGTGATTATTTTGGATTATTTTACAAACTCAGTCACACCTTTTATTTTTTAAATGCATGATTGTAGTTTAACGTGGTGCACAGGCTGTATTCTGCAGGTTCAATGCCTCAGTAATCCCCATATGATTAGTATTTTTACATAACGTTCAGTCTTGTTATGCTGTAGTACAAGTTCTAATGTTAAATTTAACTATTTAAATGTGTTAATTTGATGCTGCAGATGCTTAAAGTGAGTTTAGTCGAGGAACAAAAGGAGTAAATGCACTAAAAATACAAAGATAGTGTTTGATTCTAGAGTGAATTCAACATGAGGAGACGACAGAAGCAACTTTAATTTAGATTTTCATGATATTTTAATAAATAACTGACTTTAATTAAACTAAAACTCACTTTGAGCGTCTGAAAAATCACATTTAAACTGTTCAATTATTGAATTTAACAGCAGAATATGACATACAGAGGAACAGGGCTGAGCTCTATGCAAAAATAATGTCAATAAAATATTAAATATTGTGATTATTTTTGCATATTTTGCTTTAATATAAGAAACAACTTTAATTTATCTAATAAAATCAAATGCGTAGTTATTAATGAAGCCTTGTGGTGCATAAATCTTATTCTGCACGTTATTTTCAGTGGAAGAGAAAAACAAAAATGATCATTTTAGACTATTTCTGTCCAAATAATCCTCATATAATTAGTATTTTTACGTGTCGTTCAGCCCTCATGCATGTTTTAATGTTAAATTAAATGATTTAAATGTGTTAATTTGATGCTGCAGATGCTTAAAGTGAGTTTGGTCGAGACAAAAAAGGAGTAAATGCACAAAAAAGCAAAGTTAGTGTTTAATTTTAGTGTGAATTCAACATGAGGAGACGACAGAAGCAACTTTAATTTAGATTTTCATGATATTTTTATAAATAACTGACTTTAATTAAACTGAAACTGACTTTGAGCGTCTGAAAAATCACATTTAAACTGTTCAACATTAGAATATAACATACAGAGTAACAGGACTGAGCTCTGTGTTTAAAAATAATCATAATAAAATATTAAATATTGTGATTATTTGTGCGTATTTTGCTTTAGAATCAGCCACAGGTTTAATTTAATGGAAGAGAAATGCAAAAATGATGATTCTGTCCCAATAATCTCCTTGTGATTTATGTTTTTACGGATCGTTCAGCCCCTAATAATAAACTAGAACAGATAAAACCAACTATTAGTTTAGATTTCTTTAATATTTTGATGAATAACTGACTTTATTGTAACTGAAACTCACTTTATGCGTCTGAAAAATCACATTTCAACTGTTCAATTATTGGATTTAACATCAGAAGACGTCGTCCAGAGTAACAAGGCTGAGTTCTGTGCAAAAATAATCATAATAATGTGTTAAATATTGTGATTATTTGTGCATATTTTGCTTTAATATCAGCTACAAGTTTGTTTTTTTAATTAAAGTTAAATGCAAAGTTATTAAAGAAGCCTTGTGGTGCATGAATCTTATTCTGCACATGTTTGTTTTAGTGGAAAAGAAACGCAAAAATGATGATTTCACTCAGTTTCTGTCTAAATAAGCCTCATGTGATGTTAAACTGAGGGATTTAAAGGTTTAATGTGAAGCTGCAGAAGCATAAAGTCGGTTTAAAGGAAGAAAAGCAGCAGATTTCATGTCATTTACACTCACATGTGTCTGATTTTAGACTCCTGTGATGTTTTAATGAACCGTTTATATCTTAATAAACCTGAAGGACCAACAGCAGGACTCAGGTTTTCTAGACTGTCAAAGCTCCCGGCTGCTTTCTCTGCAGGATAATTGATCCCTCGGTGATCAGCCGGCGGATTAATTAGTAAAAACGAGCTCGTCCAGCGGATAATTGAGTAACAACAGCAGAGTCAAAGCGCCGCTCCAACCTCTAACCTGCTTTATCTGCTGCCTGCTGTGTTCAGACGAGTTCAGGAGTCGAGTTACTGAGAGGAGGCCGACGCTGCTGCAGAGCTCTGGAGGCAGGAACAGTTAGGAAAGGAGCATTTTATTAGTGTCCAGAGGGTCTCAGCTGTTAAATAAGACTCTAAAAACACCAGAATGAAGTGTGTGAAGCTGCTAAAGACACTCAGACGTGTGTTTTAATGTCGTCAAGAGGAGGAAGAACGAGTCGATCAGTTAAATTAATCACCAGATATTCATAATTAATAAATCTGTCTGAGACATTTTAAAGAAAACAGGTCAAAATCCTTCAATCTGAGCTCCTTAACTGTGAATATGTTCAGCGCTTTTTCCTCCTCAGTGACAGAAAACTGAATAACTGTTGGACATTTATAATTACTTTTTAAATTTAAATTTAAATTGTTTTTTTTTATTTGTTTTCTTGATTTTTTTAATCTTAAATTGTTTATTTATTAATTTTCTTTATTTTATTTAAATTGCTTTTTATTTATTTTCTTTATTTTTATTTTATAGTGAATTGTTTTTATTCATTTTCTTTATTTTTTTTTAAATTTCTTATTTATTTATTTCATTTTAAATTGTTTTTATTCATTTTCTTTATTTTATTTTAAATTCCTTATTTATTTATTTCATTTTTAATTGTTTTTATTCATTTTCTTTATTTTTATTTTATAGTGAATTGTTTTTATTCATTTTCTTTATTTTATTTGCATTGTTTTTATTTACTTTTATTTCATTTTAACTTGTTTTTGTATTTATTTTCTTAATTTTATTTTAATTTCTTTTTTATTTATTTTATTTTAAATTGATTTTCATTATTATTATTATTTTTTTTTAAGTTTTCAATTTTACATTTTTTTATTTATTTATGTATTTATTTATATTTAATTTTAAGACCAAGAACATTAAGTTTTTACTACATATGAAACACCGATGGGCATTTTTCTCCCAGCCAACCAGCTATTGATTATTGGACGAGACGATCAACAGGCTGATCGGCGGCATCTCTTCTCCTCTGTGATGTTAAACCTTTGAGTTGTGGGCAAAACGAGACGAGTGAGGAAGTTATTTAGGACACGTTTGGTCCAGAAACTAAAGATCTGATGGAAAAAAACGCAGTAAAAGACGCAGATTTGTCCAGAAATGTAAGAATGAACTCTGAGGGGAGCAAAAAGCAGACATGGGGGATTTCCAGAGTCTTCAGGGATGCAACAGACACACACACACACACACTGAGACACACACTGAGACACACACTGAGACACACACTCCAGAGTCCAGCCGACCCAGTGGAAGATTAATGGAGATCTTAATGAGTTTTTCCTCTCAGAGTGAAGTCGGTGAAAGTGTACTTTAACTAATGAGGCGTGTGTGTAGGTGTGTGTGTAGGTGGTTTATCAAAGTGTGTGTGTGTGTGTGTGTGTGTGTGTGTGTCGTGGCCTTTAGGTCTTTAGCTCATCGCTGAGGGTCGTCTGTATCCGTCAAAGCGGAGACTTAAACTCATTTTTACGCCTTTAAAGCTGCAGATTCGTCGTGTTTTAAATGCACCAAATCCAACAAACGCACTGTAAAAAAACAGGAAACCTACAAACGACGACACGTTTAAGGACTAAACACTGTGAAAATAAGAGCAGTAAACTCTAAACAACAACAAACTGTGATGTTATGGTCGTCACAATGGTTAATTCCTTTAATAAAGTCAGATGCAAAGTTAGAAATGAACTAATCGTTTGTTTACATGTTTAATTCAATGGAAGAGAAAAGCAGAAATGATCATTTTAGACTATTTCTGTCCAAATAATCCCCATATAATTAGTATTTTTGCATATCGTTCAGCCCTCATACGTGTTTTAATGTTAAATTAAATGATTTAAATGTGTTAATTTGATGCTGCAGATGCATAAAGTGAGTTTGTTAGGGGGGAAAAAAGGAATAAATGCACTGAAAATGCAAAGTTAGTGTTTAATTTTAGAGTGAATTCAACATGAGGAGACGACAGAACCAACTTTAATTTAGATTTTCATGATATTCTGATGAATAATTGACTTTAATTAAACTGAAACTGACTTTAAGCGTCTGAAAAGTCACATTTAAGCTGTTTAACATTAGAATATGACACACAGAGCAACAGGGCTGAGCTCTATTCAAAGTAATGTATAAATAAAATAAGAGTTTAAATCAGTATTCGTCAAAATCCAGATGTTTTTAGCAGCACCGTCTTTTCTTGTGTTTTACAGTTATTTTGTTTTTTACTGGACTTTATCTGAGATTTAACAAAACCTGTAGAATAGAAGAAAAAGGTGATTTACTACCGTTTATTCCTGCTTTTTTTTAAATGATGGCGAGTTTCTGTAAAGTAATGATGCTTTTTGTGGATTTAAATAAAGTTTTTTACAGTGTGTGATTTTACAGTGGAACATCGTTAAAGGACAAATCGCTATTAGTGCATTCTGGGCAGTTTTTTAAGGCTAAAATGTGTAATTTACCTGCTAAATCTGTTAAAAAAGCAGAGAATTGAACTAATTTGGGTCTAAATGCAGCAGATTTGTCATATTTTGAATTATATTGTTTTCCTCTGCTGAAAATTCTCATTTAAAGCCTTAAAAATCCTCAGAAATGTACGTTTTCAGGCGTCTCCGGGCTCAGAGCCGTCCCGCTGATGCACTCTGAGATCAGAAATGAAACCGGGCGTCGCTTCAAGTCCTTTTCCGGGGGAATGAAGTGGGTTTGATCTGTGTGCCTGCAGGTTACGGCGCCGTGGCCTTCGATGGAGCCGCCAACTACAGCCACACTCCGACTCACCACGGCTCCCAGTTCTCCAACCACACCTTCAAACACGAGGACGCCCTGGCTCAGCAGAACTCCATGGGTAGGCATGAAACACAGCGTAGCCATCACACCAGAGCTTCATCAGGCCTCATTAGATGCTGTTTGGTTTAAAATCATAGTGATAGAACTGATTTTACGCCTACAAATGTGTGTAGTTTGGAGATGATGTGATAAATTACAGGGAAAAATAAAAAAATAGACTTTCTCTTATTATTTAAAGTTAAAAACAACTAATAAGCCTAAATGTGCCCCTAATGCTAGCCTATTAGCTTTCTTGCCAACTAGCTTTCAGTTACCCTAGCATAGCTCTGGTTAGCTTTCGGTTATCTTGTGAGCTTTCAGTTAACCTAATGTAGCTCTGGTTAACTTTTAGTTAGCCTGACGTAGCTCTGGTTAGCCTTCAGGTAGTCTGACGTTGCCCTGGCTAGCTTTCGGTTATCTTGTTAGCATTCAGTTAGCCTGATGTAGCTCTGGGTAGCTTTTGGTTAGTCTGATGTAGCTCTGGTTAACTTTTAGTTAGCCTGACGTAGCTCTGGTTAGCTTTCAGTTAGCCTGACATAGCTCTGGTTAGCCTTCGGGTTGTCTGACGTTGCCCTGGCTAGCTTTCAGTTATCTTGTTAGTATTTGGTTAGCCTGATGTAACTCTGGGTAGCTATTGGTTAGTCTGATGTAGCTCTGGTTAGCTTTTGGTTATCTTGTTAGCTTTCAGTTAGCCTGACGTAGCTCTAGTTAACTTTCAGTTAGCCTGACGTAGCTCTGGTTAACTTTCAGTTAGCCTGACGTAGCTCTGGTTAACTTTCAGTTAGCCTGAAGTAGCTCTGGTTAGCTTTTGGTTATCTTGTTAGCTTTCAGTTAGCCTGACATAGCTCTAGTTAACTTTCAGTTAGCCTGACATAGCTCTGGTTAACTTTCAGTTAGCCTGACGTAGCTCTGGTTAACTTTCAGTTAGCCTAATGTAGCTCTAGTTAACTTTCAGTTATCCTGACGTAGCTCTGGTTAACTTTCAGTTAGCCTGACGTAGCTCTGGTTAACTCTCAGTTAGCCTGAAGTAGCTCTGGTTAACTTTCAGTTAGCCTGAAGTAGCTCTGGTTAACTTTCAGTTAGCCTGACGTAGCTCTGGTTAACTTTCAGTTAGCCTGATGTAGCTCTGGTTAGCTTTTGGTTATCTGGTTAACTTTCAGTTAGCCTGACGTAGCTCTAGGTAACTTTCAGTTATCCTGACGTAGCTCTGGTAAACTTTCAGTTAGCCTGACGTAGCTCTGGTTAACTTTCAGTTAGCCTGAAGTAGCTCTGGTTAGCTTTTGGTTATCTTGTTAGCTTTCAGTTAGCCTGACATAGCTCTAGTTAACTTTCAGTTAGCCTGACATAGCTCTGGTTAACTTTCAGTTAGCCTGACGTAGCTCTGGTTAACTTTCAGTTAGCCTAATGTAGCTCTAGTTAACTTTCAGTTATCCTGACGTAGCTCTGGTTAACTTTCAGTTAGCCTGACGTAGCTCTGGTTAACTCTCAGTTAGCCTGAAGTAGCTCTGGTTAACTTTCAGTTAGCCTGAAGTAGCTCTGGTTAACTTTCAGTTAGCCTGACGTAGCTCTGGTTAACTTTCAGTTAGCCTGATGTAGCTCTGGTTAGCTTTTGGTTATCTGGTTAACTTTCAGTTAGCCTGACGTAGCTCTAGGTAACTTTCAGTTATCCTGACGTAGCTCTGGTAAACTTTCAGTTAGCCTGAAGTAGCTCTAATTAACTTTCAGTTAGCCTGACGTAGCTCTGGTTAGCTTTCAGTTAGCCTGACATAGCTCTGGTTAGCCTTTGGGTTGTCTGACGTTGCCCTGGCTAGCTTTCAGTTATCTTGTTAGTATTTGGTTAGCCTGATGTAACTCTGGGTAGCTATTGGTTAGTCTGATGTAGCTCTGGTTAGCTTTTGGTTATCTTGTTAGCTTTCAGTTAGCCTGACGTAGCTCTAGTTAACTTTCAGTTAGCCTGACGTAGCTCTGGTTAACTTTCAGTTAGCCTGACGTAGCTCTGGTTAACTTTCAGTTAGCCTGAAGTAGCTCTGGTTAACTTTCAGTTAGCCTGAAGTAGCTCTGGTTAGCTTTTGGTTATCTTGTTAGCTTTCAGTTAGCCTGACATAGCTCTAGTTAACTTTCAGTTAGCCTGACATAGCTCTGGTTAACTTTCAGTTAGCCTGACGTAGCTCTGGTTAACTTTCAGTTAGCCTAATGTAGCTCTAGTTAACTTTCAGTTATCCTGACATAGCTCTGGTTAACTTTCAGTTAGCCTGACGTAGCTCTGGTTAACTCTCAGTTAGCCTGAAGTAGCTCTGGTTAACTTTCAGTTAGCCTGAAGTAGCTCTGGTTAACTTTCAGTTAGCCTGACGTAGCTCTGGTTAACTTTCAGTTAGCCTGACGTAGCTCTGGTTAACTTTCAGTTAGCCTGATGTAGCTCTGGTTAGCTTTTGGTTATCTGGTTAACTTTCAGTTAGCCTGACGTAGCTCTAGGTAACTTTCAGTTATCCTGACGTAGCTCTGGTAAACTTTCAGTTAGCCTGAAGTAGCTCTAATTAACTTTCAGTTAGCCTGACGTAGCTCTGGTTAACTTTCAGTTAGCCTGATGTAGCTCTGGTTAGCTTTTGGTTATCTGGTTAACTTTCAGTTAGCCTGAAGTAGCTCTAATTAACTTTCAGTTAGCCTGACGTAGCTCTGGTAAACTTTCAGTTAGCCTGACGTAGCTCTGGTTAACTTTCACTTAGCCTGACGTAGCTCTGGTTAACTTTCAGTTAGCTTGACGTAGCTCTGGTTAACTTTCACTTAGCCTGACGTAGCTCTGGTTAACTTTCACTTAGCCTGAAGTAGCTCAGTCAGATTTAGGCTAATTTTGACCAAAAAATGTTTGTAATTGTTGTGTTTTGCTTTAGCTAATGCTAGCCTGTGGCAAGCTTTTGGTTAGCTCGCTGTACGTTTCTTGCTTTAGCTTTCTTGTTGGTGGGATTTTGCATTGCAGCCTTTGTGTTTTGTTATTACTGCAAACTTTAAAAAGCATTTTCCACAGAATTTACACATTTCTAAGGTATCATTATTTTTCAGAATGGTAAAATGGACGTCAGTAAGTCAGATTTAAGTTCAGTTTGACCAAAAAATGTTTATAATTGTTGTGTTTTGCCTTTGGGGGGCAGCTCTCTTGTCTACTTTGGAATAAAAAATTGACTTGCCAAGAAGTCTGTACTTTGAAATATATATATATATATAATTGTAGAGAATTGCTACAGAGAAGTAAATAGCTAGTAATCATCAGGTTTATCTTGTGACTGATTAACTCGACGTAGCCTTTTTGCTTTTTCCATTGATTTTCATCTCATTTTTAAGGCGTCATGATCATGAAATGGTAAAATGGACGTCAATAAGTTAGATTTTGGTTCATTTTGACCAAAAAATGTTTGTCATTGTTGTGTTTTGCCTTAGCTAATGCTAGCTTGTGGCTAGCTTTTGGTTAGCTCGCTGTAGCCTTCATGTTTTAGCTTTCTTGTTGGTGCAATTTTGCATTGTAGCCTTTGGTAAAATATAACAGACAAGACTACTTAGGTGTCAGTTTATTAACCAGAATAATGCTAGTGGTTAGCTCCCAGTTAGCTCGCTGTAGCCTTCTTGCTTTAGCTATTTTGTTGATGCAACTTTGGATTGTAGAATTTGTGTTTTCTAGTTACTGCAAACTTAAAAACCCTTTTTTGTGGTTAATTAATGCATTTCTAAGGCATGGTGATTTTTCAGTATAATAATAAGTCAGATTTAGTAGAATTTGACCAAGAAATGTTTGTAATTGTTGTGTTTTTCCTGTCTTATTAGTCCAACTTTGCATTGCAGCATTTGTGTTTTTTAGTTAAGGCAAATTTAAATCATGTTTTCCAATAAATTTATGTATTTCTACGACATTAAGATTTTTCAAAATGGTAAAATAGACGTCGATAAGTCAGATTTGGGTTAATTGTGACCAAAAAATGTTTGTCATTGTTGTGTTTTGACTTAGCTAATGCTAGCTTGTGGCTAGCTTTTGATTAGCTCACTGTAGCCTTCATGTTTTAGCTTTCTTGTTGGTGCGATTTTGCACTGTAGCCTTTGGTAAAATATAACAGACTAGACTACTTAGGTGTCAGTTTATTAACCAGAATAAATTAAGGTTAAATTTAGCTAATGCTAGGCTGTGGTTAGCTCCCAGTTAGCTAGCTATTTTGTTGATGCAACTTTGGATTGTAGAATTTGTGTTTTCTAGTTAGTGCAAACTTAAAAACCCTTTTTTGTTAATTAATGCATTTCTAAGGCATGGTGATTATAGTGATTATGTAGTGAAATCAACATAAATAAGTCAGATTTAGTAGAATTTGACCAAGAAATGTTTGTAATTGTTGTGTTTTTCCTGTCTTATTAGTCCAACTTTGCATTACAGCGTTTGTGTTTTCTAGTTATGGCAAATTTAAACAATGTTTTCCACTAAATGTATGGATTTTTAGGGCATCACGATCTGTCAAAATGGTAAAATTAATGTTGATAAGTCAGATTTAGGTTCATTTTGACCAAAAAATTCAATTTTGTTTGCGTGTCTTTGAACCAAAATGGCATTAAAGTTGATTTATATGTGTTGCATAACTTTTAACAGAAGACCTATGAGTGAACGTGGCTGTACTGGTCGGGTATCTTCTACACAGATCTAAAAAAAGATCATATTTATCTCTTAAGAAGTGGCTTCTCTCTAAGCAGCGATGCACCAGCGTCTCCTCCAGCTGGAACCAGAGTATTTAGTGTTCGGTCCACAGCTGGACGGGGCGGCTTCACCTCGGGGAGGCTCTTGTCCTCTGCTCTGACCTCGACCGTCGGCTCCATCAATCAGCCACATCCTGAGACTCCCTCGTCTCCTCCTCGTCCTCCTTTCATCCGCCCGCCTCCCGCTTTCATCCTCCGCTCGGCCTGTTGTTGGTAAATATTTAAATGCGGCTGTAAATTTTCTGCCAATTTGTAAAGATATCCGAGCTGAGGGGGGTCTGGACCGAAGAGGAGACGCTGGAGAGACGTGGAAGCTAGAAAATGTTAGAAATAAGAAAGAGGAAGAGTTTAAAAGGAGGGGAGATGTCAGGGTTTTAAACACAACGTCTCCTCGTTCTTTATCCACGACACTGCAGCTGCTTTCATTGATCTGATTTATAAAGTTTAACGTGAGGAGAAAACCCACTTTTATCATCCCACATCTGATCCAACACAATAAATCCAAGAATAATTACTCCAAACATTATCAGACACCTGCAAAAAGAAAACAGTTTACGTCCCATTAATAAGTTGGAAAACATTAAAAGCATGATTACAAGACAAAAACAACCTAATTTACTGGTTTAGATCAATGTTCTAACATGCAAACATCATTTTAAAGGCTTCTGTTGACGTAATGATGTAATAATGTTGCATCAACTTTATGTTGCGTCTGTTGACTCTTAACTGAGTTTAAGTCGAAAAACATTATTTAAATTAACTTGAACCCCCTAAAACCTCAAAGACTGCGTTGTTGCCGCCACATACTGCCAGTTAAAGTTCATTAGAAGTTGTCTGAACTCAAAATAACTGACTAGAAACCTAATTTACTGGTTTAGATAAACCATTTAAGGTGCAAACATTATCTTCATGGGTCGTTTTGATGTAATAAAGTTGCATCAACTTAATATTCTGTCTAATTTAAACTCAAATTAACACGTTTGTTGATGTAAAAACTAAATTCAAGATGTATTGATTCATGAAAATGGTTTTATATTTTACATTTCTGCAAGTTTCAAGTCTTTTAAAACTTTCTTAATAACGTCTTTATGTCTCCAGGTGTTAATTCAATTCAGTTTTATTTATAATTTTTATAGCGCATATTTACAACACATGTCATCACGTAGCGTTTTACAGAGCAGGAAGAACAGAAAACAGAGACAATCCAAAGTTGCTTTTGGGTTCCTTATGAATCCAGTGACGGTCGGAAGGAACCGAAAAAAAAAACCCCTAGGATAGGGAGGTGGAAAAATCCTCTGACAGAACCAGGCTCAGGGAGGGCAGACATCTGCCTCGACCGGTTGGGTTGGGGATGATTTAGTGATCATTTAAAAAAATACCTTTAATCCATCCATCCACTATCCAGGGTTTCCCCCAGAAAACTTGGTAAGCCTGGTGGTAGAGAAGCCCACCGTGTTTTTGTTTAAAAAAAAAGTTAAAAGTTGACAGGAATCTTAAAATTATGACTATTATGTGTTATTATAATCCATTTATTAACAATACTTAAATGTAGAGTCTTATAAAAAGGCACAATCTTGAAATACGGTTTTAACAAACACAAAAAAATCCAATTAAAATAAATAATATCAGTTGTTTTCACTTCAGTTAAATCCTAGTGAATCTTAAAACAAGCCGTTGCTGGTCACATTTAAAAGTAAAATAAATGAACATAAATAAAAAAGTACAAACATGTCCAAGGGGTAAAACCAGGGAACTCAGAGGCTGAACAGGTCTGCTGTGCTGTGTGACCTCTACTACTTATTGCTGCTCATGGTTCAGGTTGGATCAGTGCATCAGTCCGTCTGGGTTTACCATACTGGGTCTGGTAGAGCCATCCGCTAAATTTAGGATCAGCTAACCATTTTGGATTAAATCCACTAGTTCCATGTTTACCATCGCGGCTCGCAGAAGGCTGCTCAGACGACGTGCTAACATCCGTGCTAACATCCGTGCTAACATCCGTGCTAACTCCACTGGCTCTGCCTCATCATGGAGCCGCGGCTCGGTCGGCTCGCCGGGGATGAACTCCCCTTGGTCTGGGGGTGAACGAGCAGCTCATGGTCTCCTCCGACTTCAGAAAAAGTTCATGTATCGACCATAAAATGTCGCCATTATGCTTTCAACCGTATCACCAGATGCAGTTAAAACCTCTGTATACCGTCCTTGGTCTTTGGTTTTGGTACACAAAAAAACCTATTTAAAATAAAAATACCAGTGACGCTTAGCCTGGCGGGGGGCAAGGAAAGCCTGGTGACCCGCCAGGCTTATAAAGCACTGGGGGAAACCCTGACTATCTATACACCACTTAATCCTCTGTAGGGTCATGGGGGGCAGGAGTCCATCCCAGCCGACTCGGGTGAAGGCAGGAGACACCTGGACAGGTCTCCAGTCTATCACAGACAACCAAGCACACTCTCATTCACCTACAGACAATTCAGAATCACCAGTTAACCTCAGCATGTTTTTGGACTGTGGGAGGAAGGAGGTGAAAACCCACGCTGCACAGGGAGAACATGCAAACTCCACACAGAAAGACCCAAGGCGTCCTAACCGGGACGCGAACCGGGGATCTTCTAGCTGTGAGGCAACGCTGCTGACAGTTGAATCACCTTGAATCGTAGAGGAAAGACTGATTCCTTTACCTTGATGTGGTTTATTGGTTGAGAGTAACTCATCAAGACTGGTAGCGTCCCCTCTAGAACATGATCTAGGAACACACTCCCACCACTGAATCCAAGAGATGGCTGCAGGATTTGACCTTATTTACTGATTCTAACATTATTTCGATGGACATAATCACATCAACTTACTATTACGTCTAATTCAAACTCAGATTTCTGTGTCTGTTGATGTGAAACTACATCTAAGTTGAGGCGACTTTAATGAAAACGGGTTAATGACTCCATCCTTCTTCACCTGGAGACACTCAGGAGTTCACAGCATGTGGGAGGATTATTGAAGTTTGTGTTGTTTTTTGTTTTGAAGATATAAATGTTGGTGTTTTTTATCTTTTCTACACGAGGAAAAAGTCAAAGTTATTGAGGGTTTCTGATCAGTTAAAAGTACGTTGGACTGTTCCAGCTCAGTGCTCTCATTAGACGTCCAAAGCTCTGATGCAGACTGATACTTTCCTTGCTGTTGAGTCCAGACGTTGATCTCCAGGCTGTGTGTCTGCAGGTATAATTAGACTAATCCTGCGTGTTGTGTGTCTTCCAGCCGAGCAGCAGTATCCCGTCCCTCCTCCGGTCTACGGATGCCACACTCCCTCAGACAGCTGTACGAGCAGCCAGGCGCTGCTGCTCAGGAACCCCTACAACAGGTAACGCACACGTCCATCCTCACGTTAAACCGGGGCTGGGGCTTGTTTGTCGGCAGCGGTTCAGGAAGCGGCTCTGGACAGGATGTTCACCTTCAGGACAGGTCGGCGACGCTTCCGCCCGTTGTTGTTCCCGCGACGGTTTGCTTCGCGGCTGATTGAAAGGGGTTCTGGCCCGCGGGCTTCTGGACGCCGATTGGTAGCTTTTCACCTGGAAAAGTCACGGTGCCACAGACGGAAACTGACGAACAGTAGCAGGAAGGTCGGGGGAGGATTTACTGATTTATTTTGGAAGAATCTGGAACCAGACGTTCGGCAAACCGCAGACGGAGCTGCAGAGAGTAGCTGTATCTGTTCTGCATATTTTCTAGGTTTCTTTGCCTTCAAGGACACGTGAACCGTCACCGTGCCCCTCTAATAAATTACATCTGAAGCTGAAAACAACTGGATGAGAAACAGTCTGAGGTTTAGAGGTGGTCCAGTGTCTTTAATTCAGTTTGTAACTTATTATTTTGCCGTTTTTTTACACCTAAACGCTCTGTGAAGAACCGCTTTGTCGCATTTGGGTTCCTATTTTAGAGTCATTACGGTAATAAATTCTAATTAATGTGGGATAATTTTCACCTCCAAATACAAGAAACCCGTCATTCCAATGCTGCACATATTAATCCTACATCCAATATCCGATAACACGGACAGGCTTTTTTATATTTAGGAAAATTTGTACCTTTAGTGTCGCGTCATGTGGTGTTTTCTACAGTTGGCTTTTCATATCCGACACTTTTATGAAAGTTATTTATTAACTAAACGTACCAGAGTGATGCTACTAGAGATTAATGTGTCAGCAGGTATGTTGGGCTTTTGATGCCGCACAGTTAAATTTCAACAGATGCTGCACACTTAGATCACCACGGTAACAGATGCTGCACAGTTAGATCACCACGGTAACAGATGCTGCACAGTTAGATCACCACGGTAACAGATGCTGGACAGTTAGATCTCCATGGTAACTGATGCTGCACAGTTAGATCACCACGGTAACAGATGCTGCACAGTTAGATCACCACGGTAACAGATGCTGCACAGTTAGATCACTACGGTAACTGATGCTGGACAGTTAGATCACCGCGGTAACTGATGCTGCTCAGTTAGATCACCACAGTAACTGATGCTGCACAGTTAGATCACCACGGTAACAGATGCTGCACAGTTAGATCACCGCGGTAACTGATGCTGCACAGTTAGATCACCATAGTAACTGATGCTGCACAGTTAGATCACCACGGTAACAGATGCTGCACAGTTAGATCACCGCGGTAACAGATGCCGCAAAGTTAGATCACCATAGTAACTGATGCTGCACAGTTAGATCACCATAGTAACTGATGCTGCACAGTTAGATCACCATGGTAACTTATGCTGCACAGTTAGATCACCATGGTAACTGATGCCGCAAAGTTAGATCACCACGGTAACTGATGCTGCACAGTTAAATTTCCACGGTAACTGATGCTGCACAGTTAGATCACCATAGTAACTAATGCTGCACAGTTAGATCACCATGGTAACTGATGCTGCACAGTTAAATTTCCACGGTAACTGATACTGTACAGTTATATCACTATGGTAACTGATGGTGCACGGTTAGATCACCATAGTAACTGATGCTGCACAGTTAGATCACCATAGTAACTGATGCTGCACAGTTAGATCACCATGGTAACTGATGCCGCACAGTTAAATTTCCACGGTAACTGATACTGCACAGTTATATCACTATGGTAACTGATGGTGCACGGTTAGATCACCATAGTAACTGATGCTGCACAGTTAGATCACCGCGGTAACTGATGCTGCACAGTTATATCACTATGGTAACTGATGCCACACAGTTAAATTTCCACGGTAACAGATGCTGCACAGTTAGAAGTGTAAAGTTTGAGAGCTCTGATGTGCAGCTGATAGTTAGAAATAAGCAGCTGAGTAGGAAAATAAAATATATTAACTTGCAGCTCTAAAGGTTTTCTACCAGCATCCCTCTCTGGCATCAGCTGCAGTAACAGTTTGGTTTTGTAGTTTTTTATATTATTATAGAAACCTGTTCCTCTGACTGAAGTATTTGGACAAGAGGAGTCAGATTTGACATCAGCTCATGGAGTCTGCAGAATAAAGCCCAGAAAGTCTGTAACGCTCTGCTGGGTTTGTCTGCAACTGGATCCATCATTGAACTAAATAATGTAAAAGACAAATCTGGAAATGAACATGTGCTGGTAGTGAAATCAGTGAGCTAATCTAGATCCTCTCATCTGACTTCAAAGCCTGTCTGATACAAGATTGTCTGACGTCTGCTGCAGCATCACGTCCTCACATCTTATAAACCTAAACAACATCATATGAAGTGTTTATCGAGTGTTTTAGTAACTACATTATTGTCCATCTTGTTGACTCAGCTGCTAGACATCATTTCAAACGCTGCTGCGCTGCAGAGAAGCTGGAGTTGAGTAAATCAGCGGCCGCTCTGACAGCAGCTGCTTCCACTCGGTTAAATCACGCTGAGCCGTTTTCCGAGCGTCTGAGCTGCAGATGAACGACTGGAACACTTGAGGAGTGTTTCCACTTTAACTAACGGCCGTCTGCCGACACAAACCACAGATATAGGAAGCCTCTGTCCTGTCAGACGCTCCGACTCAACGACGTCCAGTCAGGGTCGATGATGGGAGTCTGCAGCTTTAAGACACTTCATGCTTCCACTGTTCTGCTTCTGTTTAGTTCATCTTAGATTTTCTTCTCGTTAAATTTCCTAAACAGGTTTTCGATGTTGTTTCACATTAGACAGGAAAACAAACACACAAGATGCAGTTCACTGTCCACATCTAAAACCTGTATATTATATTTATATATTATATATCATGATAGTAATTTGTTCTCTGACAATGTGTGGCTGTAAAATTACACTTTCATTTTTACAATAAACCTACAGACAAGTCTTTTTTTTTTACCATCTTTACATTTTTTGCATATTTTTTCTAGCAAAATTATTTATTTATTAAATTATTATATTTTTAGTTGATTTAAATGCAGCAAAACCTTAAGTAATTTTTTTTTTTTAAATGATAAAAATTTTAAAACCTTAGTTAAAAAACTGTAAAAATCGGTTATAAAAATGATCGACTATTATAATTTTCAAAAGCTGTTAAAACGGTGAGAAGAAAACCAGCAAATGCATTAAAATATGAATGTTTCTAGTGAGTTTCTATCCAACAAAAGTGCTGCACAATGTAGAAGAGTTGTAGTTTCTGAACACGAAAGTATTTCATCGTTTTTTACTTAATTTTTCTCAAACATTTTCTGCCAGACTTTTGATGTTATTCCAACTGTTTTTACAGTTTTTGAACATCCACAGCTTTTTAATGTTTTTTATGGATTTTTTTGTTGTTTTTTTACACTTTTGGATGTGAACCTGCTGTTTGTTGTTCTTTTAACAACATTCACTAAAAGATATTTCTGTTATTTTCAGTTTTTTTACATTTTGTCTTTTTTACATATTTCTCTGGCTCCTTGTCCGATTTTCTTGATTTTTTATGTTTTTTTGTTTTTTTATTACAGTTTTTCTGTAATAAAAATTCAGTGTTTTAACAGAAAATTATAGCAGTCCATCATTTTATACACAGATTTTTACAGTTTTTTTTAAATAATTAAATTGTTTTTAAATTTTTGCTTCAGGTTTTGCTGTATTTAAATAAACTAAAAATATAGTAATTAAATGAGTTAAATAAATAAATATTTAATATTTTTTTAATTAATTATTAAATTATTATTATTGTTAATTTAATAATATTGAATAATAGTTTTTAACATTTTTTAACAGTTTTAAAAATTATTTTTAATTTTCTTTTATTTTTACTTTAAGTTTTGCTGTTTAAATCAACTGAAAAGATAATATTTAAATAAATAAATATTTAATCATTAATATTTAAAAATTATATAATAACAATAATAAATGTAATATTCAATAATATTTAATAATAATTTTTTGATTTTTTTTTTTTTTTTTAACAGTTTTTGATTATTAAATGTTTCCATATTTTAAACGTATTTTTTTTCTGCCTGATTTTTACAGGATTGATTTACTGGTTTATGTAATTAATTAGTTTTGTGTAGTTTTATTTAACACTTTTGGATGGTTTACACCTCTTCTTTCTCCTCTAACGAGGCCTTTGTCTCTCTTTCAAACTGGAAGCTCCATCAGTCAGATCTCCTTTTAAATGGCATCAAACTGCAGTTGATCTGTGAGGAGCTTCATTTTTAGTTGATAGTTGATGAAACCACGTCCAGGTTGAGACACTCGTCCTCCTCCTGCTGTCGCCTCGTTGTCGTTTTGATGAATCAGAGGAGTGGAGGAGGTGAAGGAATCCTCAGCGACCACAGACCACAGCTGGGTGGAGGTCTGAGCTCAGCCGATATCTCCCAGCCTCTAATCTGCCGCCTGGTACCAGCAGGACTGTATTTACAGCTCGCTGGGTTTTATCAGGGCTGGGAATGAGCGAGGCGTCTCAGAGCGACGCTCTGGAAGAACACGAGCATCAAACCATCCAACTCAGGACGCTTCAGATAGACAGAAACAAACAGCAACAAACAGGTCCTGTTTCCTGAGGAGGAACCGGACTCAGCTGGTCCACCTGTGAGGCTGGTATCTGTCAGGAACAAATCCGGCTAATTAGTCCCAGTTTGTCCCAGTTTGTCCAGAAGCTCAGCTCCAGTCTAGGTGACTTCAGCACACTGAGGCTGGATTTATGGTCTGTTTGAAACCCCTACCTCACGGTCAAAGCCAGGTCCTGGGCCCTCCTTCTCCTGCTCCTTAGTTTAACTGTGCTTCAGCTTTTAGCAGCCAGCAGAGCTTTACAGCGAGACGACACGTTAAATTAATATCAAATAGACGAGAAGGAAACAAGTTTAATGCAGCAAATCTGAGACGACAGCTGCTGCACTGAAGGAGCTTCCAGTAAAAGACTATATATATATATATCATGTAATTTAAGGTGTAGTTTCACCTGATTCATTGACATATTAGAAAGTAAATACATAAGAATACGACTTTATTAACTGTAATGCATATTAAGGCTGAGGCTCTACAGGGTTTATTATTAATTATGGGGATTTTTTCCTCATTATTTCTCTGTTATGTTAAATTACAGGCAGTAATTAGAAGGTTTCATTTACATGTTGACTGTCCAAAAGAAAACAACAATTTTCATATAAATTTATATTTTTTGCGTGTTTTTAAATGTATTTTCTTAAATAGTTGTTCCTTTACATGTTTGACAAAAGATATATTATTTTTGTTTTGTTTTTTTACTGTATTTAAATTATTGAAATAAATCTTTATTTTACTGATATTTAATCACTTTAATAACTTTTTGCAGGTTTAAATAAATAACAATTTTTTTTTTTTTAAAACAAAAACATCTTAATTTATATGAGACTTTCAAAAATAAAAGGCCAGTATTTATAATATTTTTTTTTACTGTATTTAAATTATTGAAATATATATTTATTTTACAGATATATAATTATTTGTATAATCTTTTTGCAGGCTTTCTAAAATTGCAGATAATATCAATTAAAAAAAACAGAAAAGTCTTATTTTGTAACAATAATAATAATAATAATAATATAATATTTGTAATAATTAAATTTTTTGCTGTATTTAAATTATTAAAATATGTATTTATTTTACAGATATATAATTATTTTATAACTTTTTGCAGGCTTTCTAAAATTACAGATAATATCAGTAAAAAAAACAAACAGAAAAAAGTCTTTATATTTATAATAATTTAAATATAATAATAATAACGGTAATAATAATATGATATAATATCTGTAATAATTATTTTTTTACTGTATTTAAATCAACAAAATAAGTCAAATATATAATATTTTTTATAACTTTTTTGCAGGTTTTCTAAAATTACAGTTATCTATTAAAAAACAACAACAAAAGTCTTAATTTATACTTTCAAAAATAAAAGGCCAGTATTTATAATAATTTAATTTTTTTGCTGATTCAATTAGATTAAATATTATTTGCAATTTAACAAACAGAGGAAAAATGTA
>CM045448.1:2301617-2318927 GCA_024666655.1 Dascyllus trimaculatus | reverse complement strand
TTTCGAGTCATTTTCGACAAATTCCAGGAAATTTGGGACAATTTGTTTAATTTTACACAACTTCAATGTAATTTGACCAGTTATTCAAGGAAAAACACACGTGAGTTCGGTTAAAAACTGAACCCAGATCAGTTTTACATCCATCCAGGAGTCTCAGTCTAAACACTAAACCTGGTTTCTGTTCATTTCCTCTACAACCAGCTGTGATCATCAGTATTATGGGATGTCTCATGGTGTGAACAGTTTAACGTCTATATAGAGTCCTAGAAACCATCGTTGGTTCCTGGATGTGTTTCTGGTTTCTGATCATCCACCAGAGGAAACTTTAACAAGTGCATTCTGGGTAAACTTTAAGGCTCATATCAGCCTGTTGACAGGAGGTTGGTCAGAACAGTTGGAGACAATGGAAGGAGACATTTTACTACAGGAGATACCAGGATCATCTATAGACAGGATTCAGGTATTATTTAGACCAGGTTTAGTGTTCAGACTGAGACTCCTGGATGGATGTAAACTGATCTGGGTTCAGGTTCTACCAGAACTCCGGGGTGTTTTTTCCTCCTAAATGTCATGAGTCTATCTGCTGGACTGATGAAGTTCTGAGGCTTAGAAATGATGGAAAAATAAAACAAATAAAAAGTGTGAAATGTGGATCCACCTCTTCTATAATATGATATACACTAAATACACTAAAATGTACTTGAAGGGCCTGAAAATATTCACAGAATGAAGGTAGAACTTTGATTCATTCATTAATTTATTTCACCTTTACTTAACCAGGTGAGTCCGGTTGAGATTGCACACATCTTTTTTAAGGGAGCCCCGGCCAAGATGGCAGCAGCACCAAGTCGCAATTAGAGAACATATACATTATAAAACATACAGTAACAACTCTCAGAAAATTTAGAAATCATAACTGGATAAGAAGGAAAGCAGTTACAGACTCCAATGGAATCTGCTTTCATACTCTTCACCACATTTTTAAAATCCCTGATCGGGATCAGCTTTGGAAGCCGTAGCTCAGTCTGCAGGGGCGGAGAACAGAAAGGCCTGTTTGCCAAGTTCAGTGCCAACCTTTGGGGACAGTCAATAGAAGGATGTCATTTGAGCTCAGACAATAATTACTACCTCTAGATGAAATGTACCCACAAAGGTAGGAGACCAAGAATGGACTTATAAATAAAAATATACCAATTAGTGAGTCTGGGCATGGTCAGAGAGAGCCATTGAACTCTGGCATATAGGGGGCATTAAATAAAGTTACTGTAGATAAAGAATTGGTTACGGTGTTCCAGGTTAACTGGTGATATTTGCTGTTCCATATGTTCCGCTCGCAGATTCGTCATGACCAGACCCGCCTGTGTGTATAAAATAAAGATCCTCGATAAAGAAGACCTCGCTGAAAAACGTCAGGGGGAACTTTTTATCTCCCTCTCCCTTAGGCCTTGTCCACATGTAGCCGGGTGACTCACAAAACCAAGATATTTTCACGATTTTTCCTGTCATCCACACGAAAAAGCAGATTTATGGCATTAATTCTTTTAAAAACCTCCGACCAAAGTGAAGATTTGTGAATCCTCCATTTATGCGTTGATGCATGTGGACGTCAATAACCGGAGTTTTGCGTTTCCAAACGTCGCTGCCTGCGACAAAACATGTTCCTACGCCACATATGGACCTGTGTTTACACTGGGGAACAGTATGGACGCCCTCACAATGGTTTTAGGTGCTGTTTCTTGTACAGGCGCTTTTTTCTTGCTTATTTTTACCAGATGCTGCTTCATGTTCAACAACACAGGTGAAGGACGACGTTAAGGACGGTTGTTTTCCATCACTTTGCCATTCGAGAGAGAGAAGCTTCCTCTGATTGGACAGGATTTGGGGAACTGCTGCCACCTAGAGGTCTGGCATGCTTATGAATGTGCTTAAAAACGCACTTATGTGGTTAGGTGGATGAAGGTTTTTCTAAAAACGAGGTGGTGTGTACGTATGTTTTTTTTCTAGACGGAGGAGGCAGGACATTTGGTTTTATAAAAACCCGGCTACATGTGGACAAGATCTAAGGGTGTGTAAGTGTTTGTGTGTGTTTGTGCCCTCTGGTTGAGTTTGCGCTCAGGTCGCCCTGCAGCAGTGGCTGATTAGCTGATTTCATCCACCTGCGCTGGAGATGACTGATTGGTGTGGGACGTTCACCAGCCGATCCACCAATCAGAGGGAACCATCTGAGGTACATAAGGAGCTGTAACCACCTCTGCTTGGGTGCCTTTTTGTTGCTGGTGGTGTTTGAGACTGTTGTGATTCTGTACATTTGCTGAGGCATTTTTGAGCATTGTACACACCGTAGATTTTCCTGTTGGCTTCATTTGAGATGAGTGCTGTTTAGTATTGTACTTTTGTTGAGACAGTTCCTTTTGTTTAGTATGTTGTTGGTAACTCTAGGTTAGAGTCTCTTGGTTCTCGTTCTCACAGCACTCGTTTAGTGTTTTGTTGCCTCACTTTGTTGTAATTGTTAAAACTTTACTTTTGTTAATAAATAACGTTAATTTACCTTAGAACGTCTGGGTTTTATTTACTTCCCTTTCCCCACATGAGCTGGTTGTATCATCAACAGACAGCAAAACCAAACGTGCTGGCCAAAATAAAAAAAAAAAAAAACACGTTTTTCAGTACGGTGACAGGATTCGAACTGAAGTGATCCACAGGAATTAAATATAAGGTGGGCATCTCACTCATTGTGCCACCAATTGAGACAACAAACATTCTGCTTCACCTGTATAGATCTGCTTCATTCTGCCAGGTGTTCAGCATCTCTTGATTATCCAGGAAGATCAACTGGTGATATCACAAGTTAACAGCTGTGTCTCAATTCAGGGGCTGCATCCTTCCAGGCTGCATTATTCGGCCGCATACGTCACAGCGGTGCCACTAAGGCTGTCCCATTTCATTAAAACTCCTTCAAATGCTGCCGACAGATGAGTCCTTCTTGTCCACGGCTGTGAAGGATGCATCAGGTGGATCCTTCACAGCCCATCATCCCAAGATTCATTGCGTGCCGGTGAGAGTTCGATCAACAGCTGGAGTTTTAAAAGATGGATTCATCAGCGGCGGAGGATTATAGATTTAAATATAAGTATTGTGTTACAGCTCACTCTGATAGCTAACATGAAGATCTGTTTTAAAGATTTGATTTAGCTACGTTATGGATGTGCGTTTACTTTCCAGTTGGGCAGCTTCACTGTTTAAGTTAGATTTTACCCACAAACGACTCATTCATTCATAAATATTCACATATTTAATCCTTATTTAAATTATTATATGGAGAAGAAGTAAAACGGTTACTAAATGCTGCTGGAGCTTCTATTGGTGGTGATTCTCTGTAGACCAGTGAAAACATGACTCTCCTCACTGTTCTTAGTTTAGCTCCACCAAGTTATCTGATAACATGTTTAACATACATTATATCTGGTTTCTGTTCAGACAGCAGGTATTTAGTGATCCTCATCAGAAACACTCAGCCCAGAGACTGTGGAGGTTTATAATATCTGAAGTTCATATCAGTGGATGTCAACAGATTTAAACCAGCTTCTTGTTTCTCAGACAGTTTAGTCCCGAACCACCGGACAGAACAAGACCCTCAAGACTTCAAGGATATAAAACATATTAACAACAAAAATTACAGTTTCGGGATCAAATCCAGTCAAAAATTAGGTAAAATTACACCGTCGTCTTATCCTGATCGTCGGGACGAAAATGTGTTTGTCAGGGTTTCTAGGCAACAAAGAGCGGCGCTACGAGACGTCATGACGCAAGCAGTAAGTTCATCGTAGGCTGGACCGTCTCATTTAACAAACGCTCATGCAGCCTTCTAATGCAGCCCTGGGTCCTTTGAAGGATGCAGCCCCTGAATTGGGACACAGCTAACATGTGCGGCCTGTTTAATCTCTCTGTCTCTGTCTCTGCCCCGCCTCCTCTGGGTGTCCTGTGTCGGTGCTCCTGGTGGCCGATCTGCTGCTCTCGGTGCAGACGGCTCCTCTGATGATGTTTCCCTACCTGGTTCATCCGCACTAAGTCCTCATGTCCTTTATTTTATTGTTAGCGTTGGTGTGTGTGTGTGTGTGTGTGTGTGTGTGTGTGTGTGTGTGTGTGTAGGGAGCGGGGTGGGGTATGAGTGTAATCCTGTGTTTGTATGCTCAAGGGGTGGGAATGATTTTAATATGATTTTAATATGATTTTAATATGTTAAGCACTTTGAGTTGCATTCTGTATGAAAAGCGCTTTATAAATAAAGGTTGATTGATTGATTGATTGATAATAAGGAGACAAAGCTGATTATTTTCTGAACAAACAAAACCCTCAGCACAGAAGCTCGTCCTCTGATGTGTGTTGGTCTGTGGATTCACTGGAACAGATCCACAGCACAGCTTAAAGCTTAGCATAGGTTTGCTAACCGAAACACACACAGCACAAACAGCAGCCTCCCCCCATAACAACACACAGCATCACTTCAGTTTCATCTGATAAAATACATCGTCAAAGCACTCACTGACGTTCAGCCCTCCTAACCTGTCATCCAGACAATGTTAACCACTGACAACAGCACAAAGAAAGGAGGAAAGGGGATTCGAACTTTAGTCAAAGAAAATATAAATACTTTAACATGATATTAGCTCAAGTGTGTTACAGTTTTTCTCAATTATTTACACACATTTTCTGACAGCATGCCTCATACTTTCAGAACTCTACACAAATGTAAAAAAAAACACACACAACAGGCAAAACCCCTCAATTCTCCTGCAAAATGAAACTGTACATTCAAAACAATGTTATTTCTTCTCAAAATGGTACAGTAGAGCCCTGTTATTATCATACCCTTCGTGCAAAGCAAAACTATGACTATATCCGGGCTATTCTAATATGTGGGCTTCAAAATGGCGGCGATATCAGAGCAATTATAGCATTTGTGTTGATCTATAGGCCTATGAGACTTGTTTCAATCATCAATTTGTTAATTTGAATGGGCATAGAACTACATTAAAGTTGCTTGAAAAAAGAAAACAAGTGTTTAATACTATATTTATTACAAAATAATGCGTGATAATTAATCGGTTGCTTGCTATACCATGACTGGGTATGATATTATCTATTCCTGGGACCAAATTTTGTGCATTTGCCTATGACTATACCCGGGCTTATGACATTATCCTATGACTATAAACAGGCATATTTACTATAATTACATAAGAAATGGTTTTGGATTTCAAAATTCTATGACTATATGCGGTATGATATTAAGTGGGCTCTACTGTATTTTGTTTTCAAATGACACAAACCATCATATGACAATTATAAGAACCAGTTGAACACTGATGTTTTCAAAGTAAAACACTATGATGAATGGAAAACACTTCTTCTCCATTCATTATAATGACTTAGGCCTTTTTTGTTCAGTGTTACACTCACTACAGACAGTACATACATGAGTGTGTTGTAAAATATTTTAGAATATTGTTTTTTTACTCAGAACACACAATTAGATGGAAACAAATATATTTGATTTTCCCCACACAAACAATGCACACAGTGAACATCCCAACCAACACAAAAGTATAATAATTTACTGTGTACAGTTACAGTAAAAAACCAACTATGCTGCATCCTCCCTTCTGTTTCGGTCTGACCACAGCACCTCATCCACATCACAGCCAATGTTTTCCCCGGCCAAGCAGTGAGGAAACATCACCCAGCATGGCGAATCCAGCCATGAGAGCATCAACTGCTATATCTCCACATCCAGAGCTTGGAGAAGGGGTACAGGCGTTTGTATTTTCGGTCACACAATTTCCATCTCAAGGCAGAAAAAAAATCCTCAGCAGGATTGAGGAATGGAGAATATGCTGAAGCTCTGACTGCTAATTGAAAAACTGTGTGACAGGTGTTTGTCCATGTGATGAGTCAGTTTGCATAGCAGGACAATTAACTTTAGAATTCTGAATGACAGTGTGTTCATTGAGAAAACAAGAGATTTTCTTCATGTAAATTTTGCCAAATGTAGAGAATTGTGTGTGGTGTTTTCAAAAAGTGTGTTTTCGAACTGCAATGTGAGTGTAAAGCAGGAATTGTGCTCGTAGTTTAGCAGAACTGGTTCAGGGGGTCGATGCATGAGTGACATGTTGTGGTCTTTGTGTCTAAAGTAGCAGGATTTGGGTGTAAACAACTGAGAAAAACTATAATAACTTTCCTGGACAGATTGTGACTCATCACACTGTCAAAATGGACATTGGGTAACAGTGGTGACTAAAACTGATCATTCATTCCTCATTTTGACTTATGTTGATGGTTTCAATAATGACGGACAAAACCGAGCTCTCCTAGGAAATCTAACCAAATGATTTCAGACCTTCAGATTCTGCTTAAGATTCTCGCTGATTTTGTCTAAATGGTTTGATCAATCTCCTCCAAGATTGGAAAAACAGCAGCTTAATGGTATAATTAGTAATTTTGATAATTGTTTGACCAACGTTTGGGGACTATTAAATTCTGGAATCATAAGCTACACATGATTAAAACCCAATGGAGAGAATAAGTCCAGGTTGGATTACTGACTGGTTAGTGATTTGGTGGTCACATATACTACAGAATGCTTATATCCAAAGCACCCCTGACTAATCACTTTTTTTTTAACTTAATATCAGGACCAAACACTAAAACCAACAATCATAAGGGCTACTGGAAGTTTAATGTGACATTATCAGAAAATGACTTCCTTCTATTGACTGTCCCCAAGGTTGGCCCTGAACTTGGCCTTGGACTTCCTGAGTCCCTCTGAGGCTTCATCGTTTCTGAAGACCAGTAAAGACTGAAGAGCTGAACCTGACAACCTGCCGAGTGGAAGGGGAAGCCTGAAGACGAGAGAGGACAGCAGAGCCTCATGGGAAATGTAGTGTGAGAAAGCCGACGTCGTTTTGACTGTTTCTGTCAGACATGTTTCATAAAGCACACTGTAAAAAATGTATTTGAGCCGCGATGAATCATAAAATGATCACCTTTCTGCTTTGATGGAGGCAGTTTAGTGGACTAAATAAACTCAGGCACATATTTTTGGTTTAAAATACACATTATTATGGCAACAAAACTCATCAAAATAACACCCGCAGCCTTAAATGTGCTTTTAACTGAGTGGTGAGGATACGTCCGTTGAATCAACTGATCAGTACTGTAACTGTATACAGTAAATTATTCTGTTGTTTGCATGTAGACGACTGTATGTGCCCTTTGTGTTGGTTGGGATGTTCACTGTGAACATAGTTTTAGTGGGAAAAATCAAATATATTTGTTTCCATCTAATTGTGTGTTCTGAGTAAAAAAACAATAGTCTAAAATATTTTACAACACACTCATGTATGTACTGTCTGTAGTGAGTGTAACACTGAACAACAAAAGGCCTAAGTCATTCTGATGAATGGAGAAGAAGTGTTTTCATTCATCATAGTGTTTTACTTTGAGCACATCAGTGTTCAACTGGTTCTTATAAATGTCTATTCATATGATTTTTGTGTGTGTGTGTGTGTTTTTTTTTTGACATTTGTGTAGAGTTCTGAGAATATGAGGCATGCTGTCAGAAAATGTGTGTGAACAATCCAGAAAACTGGAAAGCATATTGTAGCTCCTCCCGATCGGTTCGAGTCACGGCTGAAGAAGATCTTGTCGCCCCACTGATTGATCCAGAAAGCTTCGTCTGCAGCTGAAGAATGAGTTTCTTGAAAAAAGCAATGAGAATTTTGTCCTTTGCAAAATAAAAAAAAGTGCTTTTTTTTAAACAATGTCTTTTAGTCCCCTGGTATTCAGTGAACCAAAAGAAATCATTACCTTCAACATTGTTGGAAAATAAATGAAAACAGAACTAGAAAGGATAGAACTGAATTATCTGTGTAACAATAAAACTCTTGCACTTAGAGGTTAGCTTTATAACCTAACTGTAATCTTTCCTTAAGTCCCTTTGTTAATTTTCACCTTTTGAAGTAACTTTAACTTCACTTGTCCATTTGTCATTTATTTGAGGGCAGCACACTGAGGAGTGGAGTAAAGGCATAGCCTCCCTCTCCCCAGCCACCACTCCCGCTCATCTGGGAAAGGAAAAGAAGTTACTCATCTTTTTTCTATTTGACGGCCGTCGATATATCCAAAAGGCCCACGGAAGTAAGCCACCTTTCCAGCTTTTCTTGCTTCTTCAATCTGTGGCCACAGCTGACGTATTTCATCCATATCTTCTTTGTGAAGCATCTCCGCAAATCTGATGCCTTTTTCTTTGCAGACTGAGGAGTTTTTGGTCTTTCTCCAGATCTCGTCTCTCACCCTTCGATGGGAGAAGAGCACAATCACATGCCTGTGTTTTCAGTCGATCTTCCTTCCAAGTCGATGCACCACATCCACTGCGATCTGCAACTTCGGTTCGAGTTCAGGAACAATTTGTTCAAGAGTTTGAATAACTTTGGATCTAATGTCTTCCTCTTTTCTCTCTTCCATTCCAGCCCATCTCATCCTGTAGCGTTCCTGTTCTCTTAGTCTGTCTTTAAGATCAACATTTTCCTTCTTAATTTGCTCATTCTGCTTCTCAAGTTCTTTGATGTGGAAGCAAATCAGACTCATCAGATGTTGAATTTTAAAAGCTGTTGAATTTCTAACTTTTAATTTGTTTTGCATTGAAATTATGTATCTGAATATTTTTATGTCTGAATTTAGCTCATCAAAATTTCAGTAATTAAATTAAATAATTAAATTTAATTTAAAAATTTATAAATTAAATTCAAAGTAAAAAAAATTAGGTGTAAAAATTCAAAGCAAAACACTCAAACTCTGGTCATTGATTAAACCCCTAAAAACTTCTCATTATCAGAGCTGCATATTGAGAAGTTTTTTGCCATGAAAATATGCTCTTCATGCCTGAATATGTTGGACTGACTTACCACAGAGGCAAAATGACCACAAAGAAACAGAAACAATGCTAAAAATACACGAAACAACCACAAAGAAACACAAAATGGTCACATGCTGTGATAAGACCATGGTAGCTGTTCACGTCTGTTGTTCTTCGTTGAGTTAAAATTTACAATGTGACTCAAACAGCAGAAACACTGTTCAGGTGTGTGTTTAATTACCAGAGAAAGAAGCCATTTTTCCACTTCTTGGAGTCCGACATATTGTCTCTCTGACTCCGCCTCCAGTCGCTGCTCAGCCAATGAGGACACTCCAACGCTGGCGGTCGTCCTGCAGAGAAACAAAGACAAACTGAGGCTGAAGAGCAGAGAATGGAGGAAATGAACAAAGTTTAACTGTGGGTAAGAATTCAAACTCACATGTTTATGGATCTTGTTTGAAATCCAAAATATAAATACACTAAACAGATGATGAATTGACAAAAACACTAAGTATTCCACCCACTGGACCTTTAGACCCTCTTCCCCCCTCAGGTTCCCGAAGAGGATCAGCTCCCTTCAGCTCCCCCCACCCCCGCCGCCGCCAGCCCCACCACTGTTGGCATCTCCAGACTGCCAGCCTCCAGGAGCCTGCCGGCCCTCCTCAGTCCCCAATAGTGAGTTTAGTGTAAGTTTCCAGTCCTTTAAATTAATCCTGACTTTGTTAAATTCGGTTCTACATTCAGAATGAGAAAGGACTAAGCTTTCACTTAGTCCTTAGTTTAGTTCAGCCTAGTTTTCAGCTCTGTTTTGACTCTGTTTATTGTGATTAACTCATTGACTGCCATTGACGTCTTTTTACGTCAAAGCTGTTTTTTAACGGGAGGCGGTAGGGGACATTCTGGTGGAGCTCTCCTATAAATTTCAGACTTGTACTGTTGTGTAGTGACCATCTGGAGCCTGTAGGTGGCAGCAGTGCAACAATCATGATGAGAGATGAGCCGCGATTATATCGCCGAGAAGAGGTCGAGAGTTTATGAGGGAGAAAATGGCGCAACGAGAGAAGACGGTTAAGTTCAGGCAGCTCAGACTGGATCAGAGCATGTGAGGCTCTAAATAGACTATTGAGAGTCGCCATCGTGAGAGAAGACGATCATAAACCCGGGCCAAGCGGTGATACTTGGCGCGTTTCACGACGCCGCATTTCTCCACAGTCCAGCTCAGAGGAATCTGGATCGGATGAATTCAGAACCTGATCCAGATTCTCCAGATGATCGGCTGCCGTCTGGGTCAACCGGAGCAGCAGAGCCTTGTTCCAGATTCTCCAGAAGACATGAAGGAGGTGAGAACTAACCTGCTTTATAAATAAAGATCCATTTGATCTGCTAACTTGCTAGCTAGCTAACTTTGATTGCTGTCGTTTTGAGTGTGGTTTAAGAGATAATCTCAACACGATCCCGACCTCAAAGCGATCCCCCCGCCCCCCTCCATCAGTCCAGGCCACATAAACCCCATCTAGTCCCACTACATCATATAAACTACTGTAAAATCTGTATTCAGTACTGACGTGAAGCAATGTTCAGTTTACAGATGGTGCATCCAGCAGAGATCCACTCCTGTTGCTAAGAAACAAGGTAAAAAAGCATCTTTCTCCACATCACACTGCAGCAAACACGTGTATTTTTATGGTAATTGTATGTATTTCTATAATTTACAGGTGGTCCATCCAGCAGAGGTCGTGAGGAAGACCCCAACCCACCAGATTCACATCCATAAACACACACCTGGAAATAAGTTCATACATGTTGGTCAGATGTAAAATTGTCATTGTACATTGTTATACATTTGTGAAATAATAATAATTTTGCCATCAAAAGCCCTTTTTCAGTGTTGTTTTTATTGTTTGATAGAAGGAACCAGTGTTCAGATGTTTGAGGTGTCACTAAAGCTAAAAACATCAGCCTCTAAGTTTCTGTTCTGTTTGTTTCTTTTCACTAAAATCCTGTTTTCTCAGCTTTTTGGTCAGAAACTGGCATTTTGAGTGAAACTTGCCTCTATTCAACTGCTGATTATAGAAGAACGAAACAAGCTGGAAGCAAACTTTTTTTTACTGATGAAAGTAGAAAGTCTACTCTTTCAGAATCTGGTTTCAGATTTTACAGGGTCATAGTACAAAATATTCTGTGGGTCTTGAAAAATCAGTCAAAATGCTTGAAAATGGCTGGCAGTGAGGGGGGTATGAATTCTGAAAATGGCTGGCAGCCAATGAGTTAATAAACTCTGTTATAATCTTAATTTGTCTCGGCCTGATTTATTGCACCTTCACTTGGGTTCAGTTCTCGCTGCCGTAACAATATGATCACAAAATGACTACAAAGTGATTCGAAACAACTCCCACGACAAAAAACTGACCACAAATTTGCAGAAAACAACCGCTAAGACAAAAAAATAACTATGAAGAGACACAAAATGGCAACAAATACAGACCAAAAAAAACACAAAGATCCCAGCCACGCTGCCGACAGACAGGTTTAGAGCTGTTAGTGCGAGAACAAAGACTCAAGGACAGTTTCTACTTGAGAGGTGTGAAAGCCATCAAACCCCTGCTGACACACACATTCACACACACATGCAACCCCCCGCTGAGCTATCTTGGCTCCTGTGTTTCTCACCTGGCAAGGAGAGGCCCAGCCAGGTGAAGCCTGAGTGTCCAGCCTGCTGGACACTAGAGTGCAAAATGTAAAAAATGTGCATTATGCTTGTACCTTGCACAATTTTTACATTTTGCACAATTTTAAATGTATATGTTTGAATTTGAGTTATTTAGATTGTATATATTTGTGCCAATCAGGGGTTCTCATGACAAAAGGTCCATACAAACATAAATATTGTTTAAAAATTATAATAAACTTTATATCTATGGGTAGGTCTGAAGCTGTTGGAAAGATCTGATGCATTGAAAGTTCAAAAAATATTTTTGTATTACGTTGTTCTACACTTTTATGACATGTACCGTTTGTGTGCACTAGGGGTCTAAGTGTATGTACATTTTGAGGGGTCTCTTTAACAGCAGCATCACCTGTGTTACCTTCAGGGTCTTTTTCAACTGGCTTGTTGTTTCTGAAGATGTTTCATCAGATTAAAATTGCTACTCTTTGATGTGGATAGAGTTTTCGAAGCTCCACATAGATTACAGGCCACCATAATATTCCTCCCACGCCTGGACTGTTGTCGACTGCCGCCATTGTTGTTTTCATTCATTCACTTGCACGTCGCTGCATCACGGTTGATCTGAACAGTGTCTGAGGAGGTGACCAGATATGTTATGAGGGCCTGGGCAAATCCCTCTCCCAACACACACACACCCCACCCACCAACCCCCCATTGCCCACCCCAACCCTTCATCCTCAACAAAGGAGTAAAGTTGTCATGGTCCCGGCTTTAGCCCTTTCTCTCTCCCCCTCTCAGCTTTGCTTTCCTTCTTCTCTCTCACTCAGCCCTGCCTTCCCTCACTTTCTTTCCTGCTCTGCCTGCACCCTGATTACCTGCATTCAAGTCAGCTGTGAACAACACCTCACCTGCCACTAATCACCTCCTTCCATAAAAACCCAGTTCATTCAGTCACTCCCTGCCAGACCATAAACTATTCCTACCCGGTTCACAGTCGGTCATTTACCTGCCTTCCCAGAGCTTCATTTATTTGTCTTCCAGTTCCTGTTGTTTTCATTTAAGTTTTTGTATTCTGTGTTAATTCTGTTTCTGTTGCTTTTGTTTGTTACTTTTCCTATTTCTGTCGTGGGTGCTTTGAGTTTAGTATGTTGCGTGTTTTGTGTTGGTTGTTTTTGTGTGGTGTTCTTTATTTTGCCTTTGAGGTTTGTTTAGAGTTTTAGTTGATTTTGGTTGTTGGTTAATTGTTGTATTAGTCCTGCTTACCATGGAGTTCAGTTCCTATTCTGCATTGCCTTCAGTTTTGTCTGGTTTCTATGTTTAGTTATTCCAGTCGTATTATGTAAGTTAAGTTCTTCTTATATTCCTCTTCTGTTGTTTGGTTTGTTTTTGTAAGGTGTTATTTTTGTATGTTTCTTAAAATTTGTTTTGGTTTAAGTCTGTACTGCATGTTGGTTTTGTTTCCTTGTTAAATTAAATCCTTAGTTTACTATTGGTGAGTCTGTTTGTCTTCTGTGCCCCCCACCCACCTCCCCACCCACCTCTTAACAAAAATCAATATTTAAAAAGGCTTTGTGGTTGATGCAGCTTTAAACTTCATCTGATTTACTCTGATGTACTGTCATTGTTGACATAACATAATGTAACGAAGTTTGTGAATAACAGTCCGTATTTCAGGGTAGCGTGAGTTTTGCTGCCACCACCTTTTTTTTTTTTTTTAATACCCGGTCTGGTCCGGTTGTCAGAGCATCAGAAGGACAACAAGGAGCGGGAAGTACAAATACACAATCTTTATTAAAAATACATAAGTTGATGGCTGGCACTAACAGTTCAAGAGACTCCCTTTAGGATCACCCCTGGCCCAGGCGGCCTCTGCATCTGACAATATGAGAAGACTGTTACATCTCCCTGCCCCGTGAGCACACAAAAACCTTTATATAAAAAAAAAAACCACACTGCACACATAGAAACCGCACCACTGCACTTCACGCTAAGAACCACTAAAACTGCAGTCAAACCCTCCCCACACTAGAGGGAGCCAGAGGACCACCCTAAACCCTGGATAACCCTGATGGAGCTTGACTGAATGGCAGACAGCAATACAATTTAAAAAAAACACAGTGAATGACAGTGTAGTGGTGCGTTTTAAAACTTGGCCTTCCCTGGCTGACCAAATTCCCATCAAAGCGCAGTGAATTCCACCCGCGCCACTCAGTTCGTTACAATAAGTTCAACTGCGCATTTCTAGATCACTAGATGGTAAACAGCTGCAGGTTTTTTCCTGGGTAGCGGGGCTCTGTAGCAGCGTCCTGATGTGAATCAGGGCTGCAGCAGAAAATTTGGAAAGTGGCTCCAACAAAAGAACTGATAACCACACGGAAGAAAGAGAGACAGCAGACAAGACTGAAGGGCTGTGTGTTTGTGTTTGTCTGGAAACCAGTGGAGCTTGTGGCGATGGCCACAGTGTATGTATTGAAAAAATGTAGTGTTCAGAGCAGTCACCTGACTTTCACGCCCATCAGCCCATCTGCTTTCCAGCCAATAAAATGGCTGGCTTTTACGCTCGCTGAGAAAGCCAGCCCTCGGACTTCCCCATATCTGCCAGCCTGCAGTCCCAACCAGTTGTCGGCTGAATACTGGCTACCGTTTGTCGGCGCAAGCCAGACTTTACCCGGAAGGGCGGCAGCATGAGCATCTCTACCCGTAAGGCGGCAAGAACCCTTGAGTTTGGTTTACTTTCCTTTTTCCTCGTTTGTGGTTCATCCTGCATCCCAAACCGGACGGCAGCACTTTTCTTTGGAATATCTGTTTCTTTGGAACTGAACAAACAGCCGTTACCCATTTCCTTGTTTGGATTATTTTTTGTTGGATTGATTGAAAACCCGGAGTGGAGTTTCTATGTGGGACGGGTCGGACTGTGTGTATTAAAACCCGGACTGGAGCTACAATAAATGTTTGGTTTTGACTATTGTAAGCTTGTGTTTACTTCTTTATTTGTTGTGTATCAGTGATTGTGGTGTTCGGTTTGATATTGTTTAAACATTGAACCTTTGTAGGGTACGACTACATAATTTTAGTTGAACCGCTACAAGCTGCAGAGGGAGTTGGACGGTGACACTGGAAGAGCCCCCTCTCCCCCGATGAGTCCTGATTGTAGACGTTTATTCACTCCTATCTTAGCCTCTGCTTTGATTTTTAACCGGCATTTTAGCCATCCTCTGCCCTAGCTTAGTATTTTAAATGATTTTATTGTAGCTTATTTTAGTAATAAATCCATTCTTGACCTTTTATCTCTTGGTTTTAATTCACTGCTCACCTCTCGGTTTTGTAAAAAAAAAAAAGGCTCCTAGTCACTTTACTCGGTGGGGTTGTCGGCATTTTAATCTTTTAACCATTCAATTTAATTCGTTTTTCATTCTTAACACTCCACTCAGCCACAAATCTTCCACAGGCAAACTTTTCCTGCGTTTTTACTCAGTTTGACTCTGAGCTGAAACAAATATGAAGCTTCTCTCAACGTTTTTCTCACATTTCAGATTTTAACTCCACCTTTAGTCTCTTCACATGAACATTTTAACAGCTCCAAGTGGGATTTTTCCTCTAAACTGCGCTCCGACTACAAACACTGCAGGTTTAGGGTTGGTACTCCACTACTTCTCTCCTCTGTACAAGCTCATTCATTCTTTGGAGCCTTAATCAAGCACAGAACCGATCAGCAGGGCCACAAACAAACATCCATCCATCCATCCATCCATCCATTATCTTCCGCTTATCCGGGGCCGGGTCGCGGAGGCAGCAGTCTAAGCAGAGCGGCCCAGACTTCCCTCGCCCCAGACACCTCCTCCAGTTCTTCCGGTGGGACCCCGAGGCGTTCCCAGGTCAGCCGAGAGACATAGTCCTTCCAGCGTGTCCTAGGTCTACCCCGAGGCCTCCTCCTGGTGGGACATGCCCGGAACACCTCCCCAGGGAGGCGTCCCAAAGGCATCCAGAACAGATGTCCAAACCACCTCAACTGACCCCTCTCGATGTGGAGGAGTAGCGGCTCTACTCCAAGCTCCTCCCTGGTGACTGAGCTCCTCACCTGATCTCTAAGGGTGCACCCAGCCACCCTACGGAGGAAACTCATTTCGGCCGCTTGTATCCGGGACCTCGTTCTTTCGGTCATGACCCAAAGCTCATGACCACAGGTGAGAGTTGGAACGTAGATTGACCGGTAAATACAGAGCCTTGCCTTTTGGCTTAGCTCCTTCTTCACCACGACGGACCGGTACAGCGACCGCATGACTGCAGACGCTGCACCGATCCGCCTGTCAATCTCACGCTCCATCCTCCCCTCACTCTGGAACAAGACCCCGAGATACTTAAACTCCTCCACTTGGGGCAGGATCTCTCCACCGACCCGGAGAGGGCAAGCCACCTTTTTCCGGTCGAGAACCATGGCCTCGGATTTGGAGGTGCTGATCCTCAGGACGAAAACCGCATTGTTCCTCCTGGATCCGAGGTTTCGACTATCGGCCAGATCCTCCTCTCCAGTACCCTGGAATAGACTTTCCCGGGGAGGCTGAGGAGTGTGATCCCCCTGTAGTTGGAGCACACCCTCCGGTCTCCCTTCTTGAAAAGAGGGACCACCACCCCGGTCTGCCAGTCCAGAGGCACTGTCCCCGACCGCCACGCGATGTTACAGAGACGTGTCAGCCATGACAGTCCTTGCACATCCAGAGACTTGAGGTACTCAGGGGAATCTCATCCACCCCTGGAGCCCTGCCACCGAGAAGCTTGTCAACCACCTCGGTGACTTCAGCCCGGGTGATGGGCGAGTCCGCCTCTGAACACTCAGCCTCTGCTTCCTCAGTGGAAGACATGACGGCGGGATTGAGGAGATCCTCGAAGTATTCCTTCCACCGCCCGACGACATCCCCAGTCGAAGTCAACAGCTCCCCACCTCCACTGTAAACAGTGTTGGTGAAGCACTGCTTCCTCCTCCTGAGGCGCCGGACGGTTTGCCAGAATTTCCTCGGGGCTGACCGATAGTCCTTCTCCATGGCCTCCCCGAACTCCCCCCGACCCGAGTTTTTGCCTCCACAACGGCCCGGGCTGCGGCACGCCTGGCCTGCCGGTACCCGTCAGCTGCCTTAGGAGTCCCATGAGCTAGCAACGCCTGATAGGACTCCTTCTTCAGCTTGACGGCATCCCTCACTTCCGGTGTCCACCACCGGAAATAACGGAAGTAAGGTCAAGCCTGTCGTGGCGGGGTTGCCGCCACGACAGGCACCAGAGACCCTGTGACCACAGCTCCGAGCAGCAGCTTCGACAATGGAAGTGGAGAACATGGTCCACTCGGACTCAATGTCTCCAACGTCCCCCGGGATCTGAGAAAAGCTCTCCTGGAGGTGGGAGTTGAAGACCGCACTGACAGAGGGCTCCGCCAGACGTTCCCAACAGACCCTCACAACACGTTTGGGCCTGCCGAGTCTGTCCGGCTTCCTCCCCCGCCAGCGCATCCAACTCACCACCAGGTGGTGATCAGTTGACAGCTCAGCCCCTCTCCTCACCCGAGTGTCCAAGACACGCGGCCGGAGATCAGATGACACAACTACAAAGTCGATCATCGACCTCCGACCTAGGGTGTCCTGGTGCCACGTGCACTTGTGGACACCCCTGTGCTCGAACATGGTGTTCGTTATGGACAAACTGTAACTAGCACAGAAGTCCAATAACAGAACACCACTCG
>CM045448.1:2040693-2301517 GCA_024666655.1 Dascyllus trimaculatus | reverse complement strand
TGTAGTCACATATGAACCCTCTGACGGTTAAAGGAGTCGGTCAGTTTGACTCCCTCCTGGTTTATCTGCAGTATTTAAAACCAGGGCAGGATGTCATTTAAAGTCTGTCCTCCTGAACAAAGAAAACCTTCAGCTGGGGATCTTCCTCCTCCTCCTCTTCCTCCTCTTCCTCCTCCTCTTCATCATCATCATCATCCTGTAAACTATCAGCAGCTTTCTGTTATCGTTAGAAGATACGACACGAACACAGCGGCTCTGTTCTGCTGCAGACGAACAATCAACACTGAAAGCTCTTATTTTGAAGTTAGTTTAAGCTTTAATATGTTTGGATTTTGCCTCGTTAGTGAGAAATATAAACGTTTTACAGTTAAAATCATCAACATTAGGCTTTAATGTTTGTTCAAATACGCTAATAGATACCAAATAATAACAGTACATGTTATTACGAGTCGTCCAGTGGAGGGAAAATATTAGTTTGTTGAAAATAAATCAGTAAAATATTGATTATAGCTGGAGATGTTTACGTTAACAGTCGTGTTGGAGCCTCTGTGAAGCTAAATGCTAATGCTAACATGCTAACAGGCTCCTAAAGCAGGTGAAGGCGATGCTTTTTGTGGTTTTGGAGTTAATTAAACGGAGGATTTACACACATTTTTTAATATTTTTTTTAAATTTACAGATTTCTTTCTGTGTTTGTCAAATACAGGTAAATAATCAACGATAGTTTTTCACATTTTATTAAAGAAAATGAACTTAAGGAGGCTTCAAATACAACATTTATCACAATCTCACAACTATTTCTGTTTTATTAAACACATTAAACTGATCAAGTCATTTTAAAAAATGTGTTTAAATTTTATTTTATTTTATTTATAATTCTTCTATTTTGAAGGAAACAGAGTCCTGTGTGGGGGTGATGATGAATGTCGGCTTTAGAGTCAGATATTTTTTCATTTTTGCAGCTCGTGCGTTTTATATTTTTAAACAATATTTTACTTAGTATTTTTATTTTTTGTCCAGTGTCTGTTTGTTGCAGCTGAGTCATTAATATCTTCACTGTTGAGCAAAAAATACAGAATTTTTATATTTTTACAGGATGAAGTTTCTGCAAACGGTTAGTTTCTGACAAACTTTAAAAGGAGACATTCTGTATTTAAACATTTATATTCTAATTAAACAGGCTGTATCATTATGAGACGGTTATTTTCTGTTATTTTAGGGAGTTTTTCCTCCAGAATATTATTGTTTTTATCCATATAGTGACAGAAATCAGGGTTTGACTCCTGTGTGAAGCTGTTAGTCGACTATTTTTGGACTTTTGAAACTTGTGCAATATAGATATGTGACTACTAATGTTTTTATTTTTTGTTAAGTGTCTGTTTGCTGCAGCTGAGTCATTAATATCTTCTCTGTTGTCCAGAGGAGCTTAGAATTTTTAGACTTTTACAGACTCAAGCAAACGGTTCTTTTCTGACATATTTATACATATTTATATCGTACTGTATTTATACACACCGCATTATTAGGAAATAGTTGTTTGTACGTGATGTTATTGTCTTTTTCTGGAGCACAACGGCCAGAATATTATTGTTTTTATACATATAGTGACAGAAGTCAGGGTTTGACTCCTGTGTGAAGCTGTTAGTCGACTGTTTTTGAACATTTGCAGCTCGTGCATTTAGTTATGTGACTACTAATATTTTTATTTTTTGTCCAGTGTCTGTTTGCTGCAGCTGAGTCATTAATATCTTCACTGTTGTGCCGAAAATATCGAATTTTTTAACTTTTATAAACTGTAGATTCTGCAAACGGTGAATTTCTGGCAAATTTTAAATTATTAAAGCATTTATATATATATATATATATATATACATATATATATATATATATATATATTACATTTATATTATATTTAAATATATTGTTATATTATTGGAACGTTATTTCCTGTTATTTTAAGGTATTTTTTGGTGCAAAACTGCCAGAATGTTGTTGTTTTAATACATATAGTGACAGAAAGCAGGATTTCAGTCCTGTGTGAAGCTGTTAGTCGTCTGTTTTTGAACGTTTGCAGCTTGTAAATTTAGTTATGATCCTACTAATGTTTTTATTTTTGGTTAAGTGTCTGTTTTTTTGCAGCTGAGTCAATAATATCTTCAGAAAATACAGACTTTTTAAAACTTTTTTAGTCTGTGGATTGTGCAAACAGTTAGTTTATTGCAAATTTCAAAGGATACACAGTGCATTTATACATTTTTAATGTTTATATTCTAATTAAACAAGCTGTAATATTATGTGACGGTTATTTTCTGTTATTTTAAGGAGTTTTTCTGCCAGAATATTGTTGTTTTAATACATATAGTGACAGAAACAAGGATTTCAGTCCTGTGTGAAGCTGTTAGTCGACTATTTTTGAACCTTTGCAGCTCGTGCATTTGTTATGTTACTACTAATATTTTTTATTTTTTGTCCAGTTTCTGTTTTTTTGAAGCTGAGTCATTAATATCTTCACTGTTGTGCAGAAAATATAGAATTTTTAAACTTTTATAGACAGTGGATTCTGCAAACGGTGAATTTCTGGCAAATTTTAATTTATTAAAGCATTTATATTATATTTGAATATACTTTAATATTATAGGAAGGTTATTTTCTGTTATTTTAGGGTATTTTTCCTCTAGAATATTCTTATTTTAATATACATATCGTGACATATGAATATCTTCACTGTTGTGCAGAAAATATAGAATTTTTAAACTTTTATAGACTGTAGATTCTGCAAACGGTGAATTTCTGGCAAATTTTAATTTATTAAAGCATTTATATTATATTTGAATATACTTTAATATTATAGGAAGGTTATTTTCTGTTATTTTAGGGTATTTTTCCTCTAGAATATTCTTATTTTAATATACATATCGTGACATATGAATATCTTCACTGTTGTGCAGAAAATATAGAATTTTTAACTTCTATAAACTGTAGATTCTGCAAACGGTGAATTTCTGGCAAATTTTAATTTTTTTAAGCATTTATATTATATTTTTTACATTTATATTATATTTAAATATACAGTAATA
Source organism: Dascyllus trimaculatus (assembly GCA_024666655.1). NCBI lineage: Eukaryota > Metazoa > Chordata > Actinopteri > Pomacentridae > Dascyllus > Dascyllus trimaculatus. The sequence continues at coordinate 2,298,440 of CM045448.1, read as the reverse complement.
TTATTGGAAGGTTATTTCCTGTTATTTTAAGGTATTTTTTGGTGCAAAACTGCCAGAATGTTGTTGTTTTAATACATATAGTGACAGAAATCAGGATTTCAGTCCTGTGTGAAGCTGTTAGTCGACTGTTTTTGAACGTTTGCAGCTCATGCATGTAGATAAGTTACTGTTAATATTTAATTTTTTTGTTAAGTGTCTGTTGGCTGCAGCTGAGTCAATAATATCTTCTCTGTTGTGCAGAAAATGCAGATTTTTTTATTATTTTATAGACTGTAGATTCTGCAAACGGTTAGTTTATGGCACATTTTAAAGGATACACAGTGAATTTATACATTTTTAATATTTATATTCTAATTAAACAAGCTGTAATATTATAAGAAGGTTATTTTCTGTTATTTTAGGGAGTTTTTCTGCCAGAATATTGTTGTTTTTAAACATATAGTGACAGAAATCAGGGTTTGACTCCTGTGTGAAGTCGTGAGTCGTCTGTTTTTGAACGTTTGCAGCTTGTAAATTTAGTTATGATCCTACTAATGTTTTTATTTTTTGTTAAATGACCGTTGGTTGCAGCTGAGTCATTCATATCTTCTCTGTTGTCCAGAGGAGCTTAGAATTTTTTGTTTTTTACAGAATCTGGTTCGAACAAACGGTTCTTCTCTGTCATTTTTTAAAATATAAGACGTGCTGCATTTATAGATTCATGCTTTTACGTCTCATTTATACGAAGTGTTTTTTATGAGGCCGTTATTTCTGGTATTTCAGGGTGTTTTTCTGGGGTTCAGCTGACAGAACAACTGTTTTTATTCATATAGTGAAGGAAAGTGGACTGGTTTGTGTGTTTAAGGCAGATGAAGCGGTGCAGAGATTTAAACGTCCAGCGTGTCGGCTGCTAATCAGAGGTTGTTGTTGTTGTTGTTGTTGTTGTTGTTTTCTGCAGCAGAGCAGGTTTTAAAACCGGTTAGATGGAGGAAATGTGCAGCAGAATCGGTGGATTTACACCTGAAGTCTGCGTCTGAGGCTGAAAGCTGCTCGGCTGAGGATGGAAATGAGACTAAAGGCTGCAGAGGAGTCGCCTGTTAGTCGTCTGATTAAAACGCCTGTAATGTCGCCTCTGAGGGTCTGAGACGTTCAGACAAACAGGATTTACGGAGCTCCGGCTGAAGAGAGAACAGCTCCCCCATACATCAGATGAACTCTGGTCTGCGTTTCACATTAGGGGCTGTACGTGACGCGCCGAGCATGTTGAGTAATGTCGACCCGACCGTACCTGAACGCAGCGTCTTCCTACCTGCCAGTTTGTGTTACACTGAGCAGATTTACGGCTCTGAGTTACGACCTGCAGCCTCCTATCTGATGCTCGTCTGCTCGGGCCGTGCACACGACTCGCTCTCCCTCCAGGAAGCCTTCGAGCTCTAATATCTCTGAGCTGAGGTGAGTTCGCTGCCTCTGAAGGGTCGTCCTGGTCACCCGTGTGTTTCTGTGTTTGCAGCCATGCAGCCGGATACGACAGCGACCCGAACACCCCGATGGTCTACAGCTGCAGCACCCAGTACAGGATCCACACCCACGGAGTCTTCAGGGGGATTCAGGTAGGAGGCGACGCCGCTGGGTCTCCATGGTAACAGATGCTAAACCTGCTCTGGAGGAGGTTCTGGTTTTTAGTATTAGACCTGCTGTGATCCTGAACTAAATGAAGCTACAAAAAAAAAGAGAGAGGAGACAATAAAGACGAATAACTGTTTAAAAAAATAATTATACTTGATACTTTTAGCAGATTTAAGTACAATAAAATACTGTCATTAAAAAATAAAAATAACCACTTAAAGAGGCTGAAAGTTAAAAACAGTCCTTAATATATTCTGATTTAATTACAGTAATAAAAAAAAAGTGGTGCAAATTTACGATCAAATATTGAAAAAAATAAAATAAATCAATTTTATTACATTTTCTTTCAAATATCAGCAAATATATTATTATGAAATATTTGTAAAACAATTAAAATTTCCCTGATTTAAATACAGCAAATGTTATTTATTTTTCTTATTTTTTAAATTTATTCTTCATTTATTTTATTTATTTATTATTATTATTTTAGACTTATAAAAAGGACCTGAATTCACCAGTTTCATGCCACCTCATGTGAACACGTGTGCTGGTATGATTATTCCTATTATAACCTAACGGTGATAATAATAATAATAATAATAATAATAATAATAATAATAATAATAATAAAAATAATATGAAATATCTGTAAAACAATTAATTTTTTTCCTGATTTAAATACAGTAAATATTATTTATTTTTCTTATTTTTATTTTATTTTTATTTATTTATTTATTTAGAATTATAACCCAATTTTGCCTCACATGTCTGCTGGTATGATAATAATAATAATAATAATAATAATAATAATAATAATAATAATAATAATAATAAGTATTTGTAAAACAATTATTTTCCTGATTTAAATACAGTAAATGTTATTTATTTTTCCCATTTTTATTTATTTATATTTATTTATTATTATTTTTTTGACATGCGTTTGCTAGTATGACAATAAAGAACCTTGAATCCTTGAATAATTTAATTTAATACTTATTAATTATTCATTTTAGATCCCTGCTGCAGACATTATGTACAGTTTGATGTCGCTAAATATCATTTGTAGAATAAAATCTGTAAAAATATAACTCTAACACACATTTTTTTTCTTTCCTAAACAAAAATAAAATTAAAATATTTAACTACTCTAAAAAAATATAGTATAATTTTGTTGTCGAATCTTGAAATGAGAACAAATTACGGTTTGCGGAAAATACACACTTTTTTGTGAAATATTTACAGTTTTGTGAAGGAAGTTTAAAGTTTCAGAGCTCCAACGAGCAGCTGGAAGGTAGAAATAAGAGTCACTGAGCGGGAAAATAAAGAGCTTTACCTGCTTCCTGCCTGCGCTGCTCTCTGGCACACGATTGGTCCAGAGGGTCACATGACGCCTCCCTGCTCAGAATCCAAAGGAGAAAACCTGTCAACAGAGAAACAAGTGATTTCTCTTCATTTTAACTGGAGTTTTAAGTTCTGTCGAGCCAGAAAACACAAAGAAATTCAACTTCTTGGGCTGAACTCTGAACGCCTGAGGTTTATTCATTACCTGGAGGTCACGATGAGGTCACAAACCCTCTCCGCCGTCTCTGTTCGGTGTCAGAAAAACCCATGATTGAGGCTTAAGGACTGGTTTTTAAGGTGCAGACTGACGGAGGGGAAACGCTGCAGAGCCTCGCATGAGCAGGAATTCAGCTTCTTTCCACAGAAACACTCGGGTTAGTCTGGGTGAAGCTGCAGTTTCCATGCAGGTTAATAAATCATTAGGTTTTAATTATGGTCTGTCAGCGGCTCTCAGGACACGAGGCAGGAGATTCTCCAGACCCGATCTCAGATTCCTCTCCTCTTTTTTCTTCGGGGGTTCGCTCCATCGCTCACCGTCGCTCCTCTTTCTCTTTTCGGGCTCGGAGCGAAAGATTAAAGCGTAATTTAAGAGCTGCTAAAACGCGACGCCTCGGCTCGGTTTTTATCCCTCGTCCGAAGCCAACAGCAGCTCAGGAATTTCATTCTTCATTAGCCGCTTCAACGACGGCGTGACGAAAGCAGAGCCGAGGCAGGAATCACAGATATTAGATCACTTTAATCTGATGGAGGAAGTGTTGATTCACAATTAAATCAACTGGAGGACCTACGGAGTCCCAGAGAGGCCAACATTTAATAAATTAAATAACAACACAAATATCAGAAAATATTAAAACACATCTAATTATTTATGTTATTTAGTCGTAATTATTATTTCAACAGATGAAGAATCTTATTTGCTGTTGTTTTGTTTTGTTTTTTTCATCACAGCAAGGGATGTTAAATTATTAAAACCCCTTTAATGTCATGTCAGTTTTAATAAAGTCGCTTTTATTTAAGAAAAAATTAAAATACAGCTCCGTATTTATGTTATTTATTCATTAATATGTCGATAATTAAAGTATATTTGCATGTCGCTTTTTATTAAGTTCCTACTTTTGTATGGAGTCCCAAAGAGGCCAATATTGATTAAATTAAATAACCAAATGTTTTGCGTAAATTGAATTAGCAAAACAACAAGAGAGTTTAATTTGCATTTGATTTGTGTTTTTTCTCATCACAATATTTTCTAAATTTCCTTTATTGTCGCGTCACTTTTCATAAAGTCGCTTTTGTTAAGTCACTTTACTCCACAATGGAGTTTGTATGGAGTCTCAAAGAGGCCAATATTGATTCAATTAAATAATCACATAAATGTGCAGCGTAATGTCGAATAACTTGTCGTATAATTAAAGAAAAATTAAAATACAGCTCCGTATTTATGTTATTTATTCATGAATATTTTTATAATTAAAGTATTATATTTGCGTGTGTGCCTAATTTCATTTGTCGCTTTTCATTAAGTTCCTACTTTTGTATGGAGTCCCAGAGAGGCCAATATTGATTCAATTAAATAATCACACAAATGCGTAAATTAAATTAGCAAAACTACAATGTGTGAAAAAATATCAGAAGAGTTTCATTTGCATTTGTTTTTGTTTGTTTTTTGTCTCATCATCTAAATTTAATGTCATGTCAGTTTTCATGAAGTCACTTTACTTGACAGTGGAGTTTGTATGGAAGCCCAAAGAGGCCAATATTGATTCAACTAAATAATCATATAAATGTGCAGCGTAATGTCGAATAACTTGAGCAATAATTAAAGAGCAGAGAACAGCTCAGTATTTTTGTTATTTAATCATAAATATTTCTATAAGTAAAGTATTATATTTGCGTATGTACCTAATTTCATTTTACATGTCGCTTTTTAATAAGTTCCTACTTTTGTATGGAAGCCCAAAGAGGCCAATATTGATTAAATTAAATAATCACCTAAATATGCAGCGTAATGTCGAATAACTTGTGATATAATTAAAGAAAAATTTAAATACAGCTAAGTATTTGTTATTTATTCATTAATATTTCTATAATTAAAGTATTATATTTGTGTGTGTGCCTAATTTCATTTGTCGCTTTTTATTAAGTTCCTACTTTTGTATGGAGTCCCAAAGAGGCCAATATTGATTAAATTAAATAATCACCTAAATATGCAGCGTAATGTCGAATAACTTGAGCAATAATTAAAGAAAAATTAAAATGCAGCTCAGTATTTATGTTATTTATTCATAAATATTTCTATAATTCAACAGATTAATTTGCAAATTTACCAAATTTAATTTTGCATCATGTTGCTTTTTATTAAGCTACCAGTTTCGTACGGAACCCCAGTAGTATTTGTGAATTTCCTTGGCAACGGATCAATAAAGTTTATCTTGTCTTATTACTCAATACTGATTAAATAAATAATAACACAGATATATGGTGTAATGTGGATTTAAGGAAAATTAAAATGCAACTCAGTATTTCTATTGAACAGTTTAATTTGCGTATTTACCAAATTTAATTTTACATATGTTGGTTTTTTATTAAGTCACCCCTTTGTATGGAAGCCCAAACCACTCAAAATTAATTAAATTGAATAATCACTAATATACACTGAGTAAAGTTGAATAATTAAGGAAAAGATTTTTTTAAAAAGCTCAGTATTTATGTAATGTAATCAGAAATATTTCTCTAATTAAACAGTGTTATTTATGTATTTGCTTTTTCGTCAGTTTTCATGTCGCTTTTTATTAAGTCACCGCTTCGTATGGAAGCCCAAAGCAGCCAATATTGATTAAATTAAATAATCGATGTGAAGTAATTTAAGAGGAGATGGAAACACAGCTCAGTGTTGACGTTATTTAATGTTTCTGTAATTAAAGAGTTTTATTTGTCGGTTTTTATTAAGTTCCTGCTTTTGTATGGAAGCCCAAAGCAGCCAATATTGATTAAATTAAATAATTACGCAAACACAAAAGAATAAATTAATGCCTCCGTTTCATTTTGCTATTTAATCTTAGCTTCCAAGAGCGAGCTAATCATGCCATAAAACACGAGTGACATATCCTTTATATGGGTTTATCTATGGCTTTTTTATTATTTTGTTGTTGCTAATTTTTCGCATCCAGCACCTGTAGCTCCAGTTTTGCAGGTTTATTATAATTAATAACGAGGATCAGCAGTGTGGAGAGTTCAGCACTAATAAAGGAGCATCCTGAACATCAGTCCTGTTCATCCCTTGATGGCTTTTTACATGCAGTCGAGTCCAGAGGCTAACAGCTGTGATGCTCCTGTAATAGCTGCTAACGGCTAACGGCTAACTGCTAACAGCGCTAATTACTGCAGCGCTGGTCTCCGGGTCTCTGAGGTCTTTAGGCTAAACGCTGAGGAAATGAAGAGCAGATGGAAAAGGCAGGAGGAAGAGAAGAGCATGAAGGCCACGTTTAGACGTCGAGGACGAGGTTCGAACAACAAATAAGACAATAAGAAAAAAACTGTGAACTAAAAGACCAGCTTTGATTATTTAATTATTATTGTTGTTGTTATTATTATTAATGTACATTTTTACTGTCAAACATTGATTTTAAGTGTTAAAGTCTGAAGAAAGTGTCGTCATTTTCCGTCCATTCATCGCTAATTTTTATTTCCGGAGGTCATTTTGTCATTTTGTGACTATTTGTAGAGAATCTGTGTCATTTAGAGGATTTTTTTTGTCCTTTTACAGTCTTTTAACGTCTTTTTGTGGTCATTTTGTGTCTTTTCTGTAGTTATTTTATATCTTGTGTGTTTATTTTTGTCTTTTTGTGGTCATTTTGTGACCTTTTGTACACTATTAATGTCATTAGGTGTCTTCAAAATGTGTTTTTGAGGTCATTTTATGTCTTTCTGTGGTCATTTAATTTCTTTTTGTGGTTGTTTTAGAGCTTTTCTATATTTATTTTGTCATTTTGTGGCCATTTGTAGACTATTCATGTCATCAGGGATTTTTAAAATGTGTTTTTGTGGTCATTTTATGTCCTTTTTTTGATCATTTTTATGTCTTTCTGTGGTCATTTAATTTCTTTTTGTGGTCGTTTTGTGTCTTTTCTGTAGTTATTTTATATCTTGTGTGTTTATTTTTGTCTTTTCGTGGTCATTTTGTGTGATTTAGGGATCATTTTTATGTCTTTCTGTGGTCATTTAATTTCTTTTTGTGGTTGTTTTATGTCTTTTCTATACTTATTTTCTCATTTTGTGGCCATTTGTAGACATTTTGTCTCATTTAGGGACTTTCCTGTGTCTTTCTGGGATCATTTAAGTTATTTTTTGGTCATTTTATGTCTTTTCTACATTTATTTTGTCATTTTGTAGACACTTTATGTCATTTAGAGAATTTTTTAAATGTTTTTTGGTCATTTTGCAACCATTTATAGACTATTCATGTCATTAGGGATCTTTAAATGTGTTTTTGTGGTCATTTTATGACCTTTTATGGTTGTTTTGCCTTTTGTGTAGTTATTTTATGTCTTTTGTATATTTATCTTGTCATCTTACGACCATTTGTAGACAATTTATGTCATCTGGAGGATTTTATCATTATTTAATTTCTTTTTGTGGTGATTTTCTGTCTTTGGTATATTTATTTTGTCATTTTGTGACCATCTAAAGACATTTTGTGTCATTTAGGGACTTTTTATGTCTTTCTGTGGTCATTTAATTTGTTTTTTGGTCATTTTATATCTTTTGTATATTTATTTTTGTCATTTTGTGGCTATTTTATATCATTTAGTCTTTTTTTAAATGTTTTTTGTGGTCATTTAATGTCTTCTCTGTAGTTATTTTATATCTTTTGCGTATTTATTTTCTTATTGTAGTCATTTTGTGACCATTTGTAATTAATTCATGTCATTAGGGATTTTTAAAATGTGTTTTTTGAAGTTATTTTGTCTTTTGTGTAGTTATGTTACATCTTTGATATATTTATTTCTTCATTTTACAGCCATTTGTAGACAATTTATGTCATCTGGAGGATTTTTAAAATGTCTTTTGTTGTCAATTATTTTTTTGTTGTCTTTTTCTGTCCTTTCATAGTTATTTTATTTCTATTTGTTCTCATTTTGTGACCATCTAAAGACAGTCTGTGTCATTTAGGGACTTTTAAAATGTGTTTTTGGACATTTTCTTGTCATTTTGGGATCATTTTTATGTCTTTCTGTGATCATTTATTTCTTTTGTGGTCATTGTGTCTTTTGTGTAGTTATTTTATATCTTTTTTATATTTATTTTGTCTTTTGTTGTAATTTTATGACCATCTGTAGACAATTTGTGTCATTTAGGGACCTTTCTGTGGTCATTTAATGTTTTTTGTGTGGTCATTTTCTATCTACTGTGTATTTATGTTGTCATTTTGTGGCCGTCTGTGAACAGTTTGTGTCATTTAGAAGATTTTTAAATGTCTTTTTGTGATGATTTTTGATCTTTTGTGATCATTTTCTGTCCTTTCATAGTTATTTTATTTCTTTCTTTGGTCACTTCGTCTTTTTGTGGTCATTTTGTGACCATTCTGGATCATTTTGTGTCATTTAAAGATCATTTTTATGCCTCTCTGTGGTCTTTTTTTTCTTTTTGTGGTCGTTTCGTCTTTTGTGTAGTTATTTTATGTCTTTTCTATATTTATTTTGTCTGTTCTTGTAATTTTGTGACCATTTTTAGATAGTTCATGCCATTTACAGGCTTTCCTGTGTCTTTCTGTGGTCATTTTATATTTTTTGTATATTTATTTTGTCATTTTCTTACCATTTGCAGACTGCTTGTGTCCTGTAGAGATCTTTTAATGTCTTTCTGTGGTCATTTTCTGTTGTTTCATGGTCATTTAATGTCTTTTTGTGGTCATTTCGTCTTTATATTGTCATTATGTGACCATTTCCAGGCTGCTTGTGTCCTGTCGGGATCTTTCTCTGTGTTTTTGGTGGATATATTTTACCCTTGGTCGAGTTCCTGCTCCACATTCCTGTTATTCTCCTGCAGAGAGTGAAGCATTGAGGCGCTGTGTCTAAAGGCGTAACTAACGGCTCCCTGTGGGCTGCAGTCAGTCTGGGGTCATTTTACTGCTAATTCCCATCTAATGAATATACAAGCGCTTCATTATGGAGACCCCAGACAGAACACATGCACTTATTTACACGGCGGACAGATTGAACCGCCTGTTTTCTTAATTACATTTCAGTTATTGATGTCCTGGGAGGCTTCTTCTGCCTTTAAATGAATCAGACGTGTGGTTTTGTGTGTGCAGGACGTCCGCCGGGTTCCCAGCATCGCCCCGGCCATCGTCCGGTCTGAGAGCAGCGAGAAGCGTCCGTTCATGTGCGCCTACCCGGGCTGCAACAAGCGCTACTTCAAGCTGTCCCATCTGCAGATGCACAGCCGCAAACACACAGGTGAAGCCGGCGGGAAGCAGAAATGTGATGCGCCGGTATTTATGGAGGCTCCTCAGACGTCACTAACGAGCTTCTGCTGAGCTCCAGGAGGAGGAACATCTCCGAGGCCTCCGACGTCCTGCCAGGAAATACTTTGACTTGTCAGATCTGATGCAGAACAAAACGGCGACGGCCTTCGTAGTGATTGTTTTTCCATTAGTCAAAAACAAACCATCCAAACACTGACACAAGCATCCTTTACTGCTTTAGATTAATATCGGCCCTAAAACCCCTAGAAAATGAACATTTCAACTGAGAAGCTGTGTGATTTCTTAGAACTTGAAATGAATTTTTAGTCATATCTGATGCAGAACAAACCACATCACTCTGCCATCGTGATTTATAGTAAAAAAAAACGAACAGTGATAGATTTTATGGAGTAATTCTGAAGCTAAAATGGCTAAAAGTAATATTTGTTTTGAGAAAATGTGAATTTACATGTTCCTTTATTTGGTTTTTAAAGACGAAACACACTTAAAGCAGCATTATTTGGCCCCTCTATGACAAATCAATCAGTTCCTTCAGGTTTTTTTAAAAATCTACAATAACTTTAGTAGATTTAATGAAGCCATGGAAAGTTTTACCTTCATACTATGAACATGTCAATTTTGAGTTTCCAACGACTCCTACAACACAGAATTTTGCATAATGGAACCATTGAAACACATGGATTTAGTTTTTTTCATAGATTTGTTAAAGGTCTTCTGGAAATATGACAAAAACTGCTGGATGTAGAGAGTTTTATTCATCTAATTTTGTTAGTTTCATGGTTTTACGATCGACTACAGCTGCTGACTCCTCTGATCCAGTTTAAATAGAACCACTGATCCACTCATTAGACTCAGACACTACAGTGGGAAAGTCTGAGGAGCTCAGCAAAGACCTGAAGAAGCAAATCATCGACTAGAACCAGTCAGAAAGTCCCTTGGAGCCGTTTCAAAGCAGCTTCAGGTCCTAGAATCACCTGTTTGTAGTATAAAGTTCATGGTCCAGGTGTGTTGCTGCCACCATCAGGAAGGAAACACAAACTACCACCTGCTGCTGAGAGACACCTGGTCAGGATGGTCCAGAGTCAACCAGGAACCAGCAGAAAGCAGGTCTGGATGAACCAGAAGCTGCTGGAACACAGCTGTCAGTGTCCACAGGGTTGGACATCAACATGAGCTGAGAGGCTCCATGAAGAAGGAAGTTCTTCCTCTAGAAGCAGAACCTTAAAGCTCCACTGATCACATGGACAAAGAAAAGGCCTTCTGGAGGAAAGTTCTGAGGTCAGATGGAACAAAGACTGAGGAGAGAAGGTGAGGCCTTCAACCCCAACAACACCAGACCTACCATCAGCATGGAGGTGGCAGCATCATGCTCTGGAGCTTTCTAGACGTCCCTTTGTCCTGATTCCAGACTGTATTCTGGACTGGCTTTGGACTTTGTTGGGACAAGTTCTTGTTTGGTTTCAGTCTTGGTTCTGGGCTGGTTTGGGACCTGGTCTTGAATGTGATTCAAAGCTGGTTTAGGATTTATTCTACAGTGGATTTGGCCCTGGCTTAGGACTGGTTTCAGATGGTCTTGGGGGGTCCTGGACTTCTTTTTAGGAGTACTTTAGGTTTGGTTTGGTCCTGATTTTGCACTGGTATTTGGCTTTTGCAGGTTTCAGACTGTATTCTGACTGGTTCTGAACAGTTTTTGGGACTGGTTTAGGTCTGACTTTTAACCCCAACGACACCAGACCTCCCATCAGCATGGAGGTGGCAGCATCATGCTCTGTGGAACTGGAGCTTCACACAAAGTCAATGGAACAATGAAGGAGGAGGATCAGAACCTAAAACCATCAGCAGAAGGTTGATCTGGGACACAGTTGGGAGAAAATCCAGAGTTTAAGGAGTCGTTGGAAACTCAAGACTGACAGGAGACACGTGGTCTTTACAAGTGGACGTGAATTTGGGACTAAACTGTATTAACTTCCCTTTCTCGTGTCTTTTCCCAGGAGAGAAACCCTACCAGTGTGAGTTCACGGACTGTGGACGGAGGTTCTCGCGCTCCGATCAGCTGAAAAGACACCAGAGGAGGCACACAGGTTTGACTCTACTCAATCTGGATCTCTGACTTTTATCCTTTGGCCTTTTCTCTTTCTTCCTTTTTGCTTACATGCATGACATCTTTATTTATTTGTTTATTTATTTACTGGACAATGCAGTCTCTTTAGTTTTGTGTACATCGCTGCATCCAACTGGTTTCCCCTCAGATAAAGTTGCTAAATGCTGCCAGACTTTGGAATGGCTTCTCTGCAAGCCTCTGCTCTACTGTATTTTTCTATCTCCCTCTGTGTGTGTGTGTGTGTGTGTGTGTGTGTGTGTGATGCTGAACATGTGTTTTCTGTGTGTGTGTTTGTGTGTGAACTCGGCGTGTTTGCGTGTTGGTCGTGTGCGCATGCTCACTGTACATGTGTTTAGGAGTTAAACCGTTCGAATGCGAGACGTGTCAGAGAAAGTTCTCTCGGTCTGACCACCTTAAGACTCACACACGGACTCATACAGGTAAAACAAGTGCGTAAACTTTTATTTTTCCATTCCTTCTTCACCCATTTGATGTTTGTATATATGTGCGTTGAACAAGGCTCAGTCTGTGTCGTTTCAGATTTAGTTCAAAACCGAGTTCTGTGAAATACTTTGGCAGAAATTCGAGAGAAGCTTCGTCTGTTTTTCGCCTTTGAAGCCATTTTAAAGGTTCGATATCTACAGAAATAAAACTCCCACAGCCATGAAATGTGGTGAGGACGCAGACAGGATGGTTTCTAGCAGATCAAAACCATTAAAAGACTCCAGCAGAGGACACATTTTTAATTATCGGCCGTTGAAAATGGAATAAAGTGCAAAATCTTCAAACTAGCTCAGTATTGTGACCCCATAAAGTTCCTGTACATATGGATATCTTGCTAAAAAAGCAGTCTTTAGTTGATATTTTACCAAAGATGGCTTGGATTTAGTAGAAAAGCACTACAGATTTGTTCAAAATAAGCTAAAGATGGTCAAGAAGGTCTCAAAGTTGTCCAAAATGACAAGAATAAATAATTATTGGACCTTTAAAATGGATAAAAGTGCCAAATTTTCAATCCAGGCTTGCCTAGTGACTATAAATAAAGTTCCTGTAAGTGTTTATCTATGGATCGATCCATATTTACTAATGAAATACAATCTTTAGTCAACATTTTACCAACTTATGAGGCCTCTAACATCAGCAGAATTTGATATTTGGCATGTATGGAAGGACAAAGCTCCAGTTTTTCTGCTTTTTTGACGTTCACTGGTCCAAAACAACCAAATGTGTCCCAAAGTATTTAAAATTTGTCTAAAATAAGCCAACATTTGTTAAAATATAACTTGAAACTTGTCCAAAATGACTGAAAATGATCAAAAATGACGGCATAAAATAATTATTGGCCTTTTAAAATGGATACAAATGCCAAATGTCCAATCCAGGCTGGTCTAGTGGCTCCATAAAGTTCCTCTAAGGGTATATCTATGGATGGTATCCATGTTTCCTACTGAAATATAGTCTTTGGTTGACATTTTACCAACTTATGAGGCCTCCAACATTGGTAGAACCTCAGATTGGGCGTGTGTGGAAGGACAAGGTTCCAGTTTTTCTGGTATTTTGGCATTACATTGGTCCAAAATAACCAAATTTGCACAAAATGACTTGAAATTTGTCCAAAATGACTCAAAAGTGTCAAAAAAGACTTCAATCTTGTCCTGGAAGACTCAAAATGTGTATAAAATAAGGTAAAGATGATCTAAAATGACTCAAAATTGTCAAAAATAACAATAATGAATAATTATTGGTCCTTTAAAATGGAAAAAGTGCAACATTTCCAACCCAGGCTGGTCTAGTGTCTACATAAAGGTCCTGTCAGTGTATATCTATGGATGGATCCACGGTTCTACTAAAACATTTCACCAACTGTTGAGACTCTAACATCAGTAGAACCTGATGTGTGGCAAGTATAGATAATACAGGCTGTGTTAGCGACTACAAATGGTGGCTGGAATTCACCACTGATAAATTCTACTGATGTTAGAGCCTCAACAGTTGGTGAAATGTCGACCAAAGACTGTATTTTTTAGTAGAACCATGGATCCATCCATTGATATACACTTACAGGAACTTCATGGAGACATTAGACCACCTTCGATTGAAGATTTTGTGGTTGTTTTTCCCATTTCCAAGAGCCAATAATTCAAAATGTGTCCACTCCTGGAACCTTTTAATCATTTGGATGGACTGCAAACTATTCTGTCTGTGTCCTCACCAAGTTTCATGACTGTGGGAGTTTTATTTCTGGAGATCCTGAACAAATTGTTCTTCCATATTAGCTCCTCCGTAAAAACTTCAGGATAGAGTTTAAAATCCTTTTTGTACCATGTTTTTCCAACTGACTGCATGTTTAGTTGTTGTTTTTAAAGTGGAAATACAAAAATTCTGCTCTTCTACCTCCTCAGATGTGAATATTTCCTGGTTTTCTTTGTCTTCTATGACAGTAAACCCAGTATATTTAGGTTTTTTCTTCACTGGGTCCCAATAAAATCCAGGACAGAGTTTAAAATCCTTCTCTATCATAGCTACACAGCAGTGAGAGGCTGTTAGAGTTTTATTCCTGGAAGATATTGAACCTTTAAAGTGGCTTTCTATGTTTTTTCAGAGACTGGAAATACAAAGAAAATCTCAAAATTGAGCCTGGATATTTTACAGAACTTAGTTTTAGGTTTTAAATAATAAATTCTGAGTTTGTGCAGCAGCATATTTCCAGAATCCTGTCTGAACTGACACCGACTGACCCACCTGTGAATATATGAGCAGTTCTATACATACAGTATCATTTGTGTTATTACTTGACCAGTGCTACCAGTTAAATATTCACCATGTGAGCTCCACATTCTAACGTTTCCTTTGTCTTCATCTTTAAATCCTTCCCGTCCTTCCTCCTGCTTTTTTAATCTCTCAGGTGAGAAGCCGTTCAACTGTCGGTGGCCGAACTGCCAGAAGAAATTCGCCCGAAGCGACGAGCTGGTGCGACACCACAACATGCACCAGAGGAACCTCACCAAGCTGCAGCTGTCCGTCTGATCCGGTCCAGATGTAAAGATCTGGGTTACGTCTGTGCATATTTACCTGTTTCTGGACGATTCACCCTCGAAAACCAGCGTCTAAAACTCTGATACGTCACTCATCGCTTAAATACAGGAGCTACAGTCAAAATGCAAACCTGTCCAAATCAAAGTCTCACCTGAGGGTTTAAAAGGTGGTGGTCTGTTATTTAAAGTTCACTCTGATGTTCGAAATGTGGAATTTAAAGAATCCGAATCCATATTATTGCCAAGGAAGTGTTCAGATACGAGGAATTTGACTTTTAGTGCTAAAACGTTAATAAACAAGTAGAAAATGGTTAAATTCAACTAATAACACCAAGAAAAAAAGTCCTGTTTTGTTCAGAACCTAAATATATTCAGATTATTGTCATAAAGAAGGAAAGAAACCAGAAAATATTCACATTTCAGAAGCAAAAATGTGAAAATTCTGACTTTTATTCTTTAAAATTCTCAGAAAAAAGTTATTTCCAGTAGTTGTTGACGTTTTTATCGACTGTTCGCCCAAAAATCGTCCAATATAATTTCCAAAAGTTCAATGTAGTGTTTTTAAAAGTCTTGTTTTAGTCGACCAACAGTCCAAAATATTCTATTTACTTCAACTTCATCAAAGAAATGCATCACTTTTGCTTCGAAAAATGGTTAAATTCAACTAATGACACCAAAACAGATGGTCTGTTGGGTCAACAACCCAAAGATAATCAGTTTTAGTGTCAGATAGAGAGGAAATAAATCTGAAAATATTCACATTTAATAAGCTGGAATCAGAGAATTTAACATTACATGATTTAAACCATGTAGAGAAACACATATAAACACGTGGCCATTGATTATTTTCTATTACGTTGGTTATTCGTCAATGAATCGATGAGCTGTTGGGCCAGAAAATGGAAGAAAATGGTGAAAATATTTAAAATTCCCAAGGTGACTTTTATTTTTTTAAATTCTCAGAAAAAAGTTATTTCCAGTAGTTGTTGACATTTTTCTCGACTGTTTCGCCCAAAAAAAAGTCAGATATAATCTCCAACAGTTCAATATAATGCTCTTAAATGTCCTGTTTTAATCAACAAATAGTCCAAAATATTCCATTTACTTCAACATCATCAAAGAAATGCGTCACTTTTGCTTAGAAAAATGGTTAAATTCAACTAATGACACCAAAACAGATGCCCTGTTCTATTACGTTGGTTATTCGTTGATGAATCGATGAGTTTTTGGGCCAGAAAATGGTGAAAATATTCAAAATTTCCAAGGTGACGTCTCTAAATGTGTCGTTTTTACCCAAATATGTTCAGTTTACCGTCAAGAAACCAGAAAATATTCACATTTAAGAAGCACAAATGAGCGAATTCTTACTTTTATTCTCTAAAATTCTCAGAAAAAAAGTTTTCTCCAGTAGTTGTTGACATTTTTCTCAACTGTTTCGCCCAAAAAAGTCCGATATAATCTCCAAAAGTTCGATTTAATGTTCTTAAAAGTCTTACTTTACTCGGCCAACAGTCCAAAATATTCCGTTTACTTCAACATCATCAAAGAAATGCGTCACTTTTGCTTAGAAAAATGGTTAAATTCAACTAATGACACCAAAACAGATGGTCTGTTCTATTACGTTGGTTATTCGTTGATGAATCGATGAGTTTTTGGGCCAGAAAATGGAAGAAAATGGTGGAAACATTCAAAATTTCCAAGGTGACGTCTCTAAATGTGTCGTTTTTACCCAAATATGTTCAGTTTACTGTCAACAAACCAGAAAATAATCACATTTAAGAAGCTAAAATGAGTGAATTCTGACTGTTTCCCTCTAAAAAGTGACTCCAGTTGATGAAATTAACAACTAGTCGATTGATCGCTGCAGCTCCAGACTGTACCAGCTGGATTTTTCTTTCTAATAGATGAATCTCAAACTAAAACGCTTCCATTTTGACCCGATCTTCTTCCATCTTGTCGAGGCGACGTCTCAGTCGCCTCCTTCCAGCTCTTGTAAATACGTCAGACTACTTTCAGAAAAGCTTATTTATTACCTTTCTGTGGAGAAAAACAAAACGCTTTTCACTGGAACTACCCCGTCTGTGTCGTCACGCAGGCCGAACCTCTCTGCCTTCTCGCTCTTGAGGCTGCTTTTATTTTGAAAGGGCTTCCTACCTTCAGTCGGAGCTGTTTTTACCCGAGGTGTTTTATTTCCTGTGTCTTGTCTCTGTGGTGTGTACATATTGCTGGACTTTGTCTGCCGGGTCACACTGGCTCTGTGGCCGAGATGTAAATGATCCTTCGTCTCCGCGGGAACGAGCCGTTTCCGTGGCGACGCCTTGTATTTAACTGACATGTATGAGACTTTCCCCCGTGGACGGATCTTCTTCCTCCTCCCTCTGATGTGTATTGATATTTGGTTTTTGTACTCAGCGGTGTGAATATTGATGTTTAAATGTACCGTGGCTGTTTTCAAACCGCTGGTCTGTGTTGTCTTTATTTGTCCCTCCGGAGTCTCTGTTGTTGTTGTTGTTGTTGCTCTCGGAGAAAAAAAAAGACAGGAAAGCCTCAAAACGAGTTCACCAGAGGTCCTCAAACACAGCACCACACCCCGATTCTCACTGTGAATGTCTCTAGAGGTCCGGGTCCTTGAAGTCCACATTGGTGGATCCACATTGGTCACTTCTTAACGGACTTGTTTCCACTACGACCAACTACAATGTAACGGTTCGCCTCTATGCAGACGACACTCTGATATACATGTGAGATTTTCAGGGCTGGAAAATACATTTGAGTTCTGGTAAAAACTGAACCCAGATCAGTTTTACATCCATCCAGGTGTCACAGTCTGAACACTAGATAATGTGGACAAATTTTGGGTAATTTTCATGTACTTTTAAACAATTTTAATGTCATTTTGACTCATTTTTGACGGATAAAAACCCATTTGAGTTCTGTTAAACGCTGCACCGGAACCAGTTTTACATCCGTCCAGGTGTCACAGTATAAAACCTGAAAATGTGCACAAATTTTGAGTCATTTTAGACAAATTTCAGTAATTTTGGACAAATTTCTGTCATTTTTTAAATAATTACAAATGTTTTCATTTAATTTTAAACAATTTCTTAGTCATTTTGGGGTTTTTTGTCATTTTGGACAAATTTTATGAAAATTTGAGAATTTTCATGCAATTTTAGGACCACTTTCATGACATTTTGACTATTTTTTAAAATTATTTTTGGACTTTTTGGAGTCATTTTAATGATTTTCATGTAATTTTGAGCATTTTGAGTCATTTTGGACAAATTTTGAGAATCTTTGGGTAATTTTCATGTACTTTTAAATAAATTTAAAGTCATTTTGACTCATTATTGACAGATAAAAACACATTAGAGGTGGGTCCACATTTATCACTTTTAATGGACTTTTTCCATCATTTGTGAGAACCTCATCAGTCCAGCAGATAGACACATTACATTTAGGAGGAACAACACTGGAGTTCTGGTAGAACCTGAACCCAGATCAGTTTTATGTCCATCCAGGAGTCACAGTATGAAGATGATCAACATTGGAGGGATTTTGGATCATTTATGTGACAAGACACAACTTTTGTGTAACTTTTGAGTTGTTTGGGACAAATTTTAGGTCCTATTTGAAATCAAAAAAGTTGCACGGACCGGTTTCAAGCACGACAATTTTCTACAGACCAGTCATCAAGCGGGATGACCAGATGAATTAAAGCACGGTGGTGGCAGCATCATGATTTAAAGCATGGTGGTGGCAGCATCATGATTTAAAGCATGGTGGTGGCAGCATTATGGTGTGAAGCATGGTGGTGGCAGCATCATGTGAAGCATGGTGGTGGCAGCATCATGATTTAAAGCATGGTGGTGGCAGCATCATGATGTGAAGTATGATGGTGGCAGCATCATGATGTGAAGCATGGTGGTGGCAGCGGGTATTTATTAAACTTGGAGGAAATAATCCCAAACAACCAGAAGCGACAGAATAATTCTGAGCTCCTGGTGACATAAAACAGATTACAGTCATTCTCGTTCCGTCTCTTTGCTCTAGTTGTATTTTTATGGACATTTCAGTTTTTAATAGATGTAAAATTGTATAAAAATCCTGAGCATGAAAGGTTTTACAGTGAATTTGGGAGCAAACTGTGTGGAAGTGCGTATAAACAGCTCTACATTTCTACAGTTTAAGCTTTCTGGTTTCATTTTATGGCGTTAAAACAACAAGTAAAGGGACTTTTCTGGTTTTAAACAAGCTTTCTTATGATGCCAGGCTGCTCCTTTACTCTCTCTGAGCAAAATTTGATGCTGAAATGTGGAATAAAGTCCTAAAAATGAAGGTATTTATTAAACACAGAGGAAATAATCCCAAACAACTGGAAGCAACAGATTAAATTCTAGCTGTAGAATCTTGCAGGGAAAAAACCTGCATTACTTTCGCTCCTGCTGAGTCTCATTAATCTAATTTTCAGTCTCCATTTTAGTTTACAGTAGAGAATGTGAAGGACGTTCAGTGTTTTAGCAGCAGACTGAGTCTTTTTAAGGTGATTTAAAGGAATTCTTTCACCTGTCTGCCTCTCTGGTGTCATTTTATGGCGTTAAAACAGCAGCTAAAGGGACTTTTCTGGTTTAAAAGGTGCTTTTTTATGACGCCAAGCTGCTTTTTTTGCTCTCTGGGATGGTTTTGGATCTAAATTGCTGCTGAAATGTGTAAATACAGCAGCTTAAAGTCCTGCTGCTTGTGCGTTGATGAGTGAACCGTTCCAGCAGGCTGGGTTGTACTGAGTCGTACTAGCAGGAAGTGTTTGAGGGTTTCTGGACACCAGCAGTTGCTCAATGAGTCCACTTCTGTACCATCCTTCCTCTCTGCTCTTTATCTCCCTCCAGATTCCTCGTTGCATTCCTTGGCTCTGCAGATAAAATGAATGTCTTCTCTCCTTCGGCTCTTTTTGCTCGTTTTAGTGGAGAAACGACGAGCTGGACTTTAAAGAGCCTGTTTCCCTGCTGCAGACAGAGACGAATGGCCCCACAGATGGATAAGGACAGATACTGCAGTGTTTCTCTAGTGAACTTTTATCATAAGTTTAGCCAAAGTGTTAGTGTAAATCAGACGACGTGTCCGATTCCCTCGGTGGAAATCCCCTGAAACTCCCCAGGGCTCTGGTGCTATATCTCAGCTGTCGGACGAGGCCCTCTCCTCCCATCCCTCTCTGCTCTCTGCTCTCTGAGCGCTTTGCTGTTTCATCTCTCCGGAGCTCTTTGAAGCCAGAAGGCCGATCGCCGCTCAGAGGAGACGAGAGGAAGAGGAGGAGGAAGGAGGAAGGAGGGAAGGAGGAGGGAAGGAGGGAAGGAGGGAGGAGGAAGGACGGGTCCAGGAGGCAGGGAGGAGAAGGATTCACTGCTCGGTGCATCAGGATGGAACCAGGTCTGATTTAACGAGGGGTCGTTACGGTAGAGAGGGAAGAAGGTCCAGGTAGAGACAATGTTCAGCAGCAGACGACGGCCTCATGTTCCAGCTGGTCGGCCTCAGCGTCCACTTAGTGTCCACGCTAGTTTGATCTAATTAGTTAACGAACAGGCTGAGAACATAAAATCCACATTATACATATTTTAATTTTGTCCTTCTAGAATGTTTGACCATCAAATTACACTAGTTTCACTCCATTTAAATTAACAATAAAAAATAAATACATAAACTGTTTTACTGATGTTTGCTGGTATTTAAAAGATAATTATAATATAATATATTAAAAGCTCTAGTAAAAACATTTTCACTGGTATTTTATAGATGTTCCCTGTTTTGTCAAATTATAGAAAATAAGTATTAAAAAAATATAAAAAATATGTAATTAAAGAAATAAAAACAAACACAACGTCCACATCAACAATCTGTATTTTTATAAAGGCTTTTTTTTTTTTACAATGTCTGTAAATTTAAAGAATATTATATTCCAAATATTTGTTGTTATTTGAAAGAAAAATGGAACATTTTCACAGGTATTTTACAGATAATATCCAGTAAAAACACATTAAATCACGTAATGACATGTATGAAAAACATTTTAAAAACACGTTAAACCTGTAAATAATGTCAAAGTCAAACATCTGCAATTTAATGTTGTTCTTTCAGAATATTTGACCATCAGATTAAACTATTTTACTCCATTTAAATTAGAAAAAAAATATTGTTTACTGATATTTGCTGGTATTTAAAAAATGATTATAATATAATATAAATAAAAGCTGAAAACTGATAAATGCATTTTAAGGTTTTTGTTAAATTATAGAAAATAAGTAGGAATTTTTTTAAAAAAATATATAACTAAAAAAATTAAAACAAACAGGCTGAAATAGTCGGCGACGTCCACATCAACAATCTGTATTTTTATAAAAGGCAATAATTTTTAATTTACACAGTTTTTATTCTGTTCAGATCAGTTGAAATAAATAAATCATATCACAGACGTTTGCTGTTATTTAAAAGAAAATTAATAAATGAACATTTTAACTGGTGATTTATAGATTTACCCTGATTTGTTTAATTACAGATAAAATCCAGTAAAACCACGTTAATTTCATATAATGCATTTTAGAAAAAGACACTAAACCTGTAAAATAAAGTCAGAATCGAACATTCTGTATTTTAATTTTGTTCTTTTAGAATGTTTGATTTGATGATGTTTGAAAAATAATCACAATATAATTAATTAAAAGCTCTAATAAACACATTTTACCCTGTTTTGTTTAATTACAGATAAAATCCACTAAAACCACATTAAATAACATTATTTCACATAATTAATGTACAAAAATATGTAATTTTGGACTTTTTTTTTTTTTAATTGTTATTTCGAGTCCCCGGACTGGCAAGAAGCTGAGTCACCTCCACTGTGGCCCCTGACTAAGGCCCTGAACCCCTGACTGCTCCCTGGGCGCTTCCACAGCAGCCCACTGCTCCTAGTATGGACGGGTCAAATGTAGAGAAGGAAATTCTCCAAGGGGACTAATAAAGTATAGAGTATTATTATGTTGATTATCTTCAGCATTGAGAGGTAGGACAATGTACATGTAACTACACAACAAATGACCAGGCTGCTTAGCAACAATACAGGATCAGGTCCTGCTAATTACCTCCACCAAGGAGGTTATGTGATGGCTGGGGTTGGTTTGTTTGTTTATTTGTGTGCAAAATAACTCAAAAACTCGTGGATGGTTTTGGATGAAATTTTCTGAAAAATGTGTGAAATGGGACAAAGAACAAATGATGACATTCTGGGACTGATCCGGATCACCGTCTGGATCCAGGATTTATTTTAATCTAAGTGTAACCGGGTGGACAATTAAATGCGGTTTACTCTAAAAGCCACCAGAGGGCACTCTTGTTTTTGGGGTAACCCCCTCTGACCACATGACATTTTGGGTCTCCACGCGACAGACAGCGACAGTGACGGAGTTCTCTTTC
This sequence comes from Dascyllus trimaculatus, assembly GCA_024666655.1. Taxonomy (NCBI): domain Eukaryota; kingdom Metazoa; phylum Chordata; class Actinopteri; family Pomacentridae; genus Dascyllus; species Dascyllus trimaculatus. Next base: position 2,276,413 of record CM045448.1, on the reverse strand, counting down.
CTTCCTGAGCGACATACGCACGGTTGGGCCGGCATTCTTATCTCCGGTTGTCTAAGAAGCTGGGAGGCTGTTAGGAGCTGCCGCGCTAGAGGCCGCGCCTGTTCATTAGGTCGGATGGGGTGAAGGCCGCATTGTCGGTAGGACATTTGAACTGTATGTAATTACATTTGTATCTGTAACGTTCCATAGAAAATATGTGAATTGGGAGATTGTGTTGGGGGTGGACTGAAGCTCCTTGGTGGAGGTATGAACTCTCTGAGGGCTTTTCTAGTTTAATAATAATAATAATAACTTTTATTTGCTTAGCGCCTTTTATACAAGGTTTGCAGCTCAAGAAACATCCACAATATTACAAGATAAGACCACTTAAAACACTAAAAAATCCAGTGAAAATACAGTTTTACTGCCCCGACTCTGCACAAAAGAACATCTAGAACATTAAAAAGAAAACATAAAGAACGAACCACCCCAGGATCTCAGCAGCTGCACCAGGAAGGTAAGGTAACAGATGAAGATCCAGACATGCAGCCAACACCAACATGTAGCTGAGACTCTGCTGAATCAGGAGGATCCAACAGATCTGTTGTAGAACCAACAGCTATGGAGCTGGATCCAGAAGAAACCACCATGACCCAGAAAGAGATTCTGGTGAACAACTATTGAACTAATGATGAGATCAGTGTGAATCCAGATGCTAAGGGTTTGTTTTCTGGGTCAAGGAGTCTAATAATGTAGATAAAACAATCCTGGGACGATTATTTCTGGGTGTAAATCCCAACATGGGGTGAAATGAGCTGCTTGGATGGATTTTCTAGTTCCTATCTGGATTCATTTTAACAGACAGAAAGAAGAAGATCAGCCAGGAGAAGCTCAGATGTGACGTTTTCTACGATGAAGCTGATCTAAACGAAGTTAACGAGGACTCTTCTTGACTCTCGTCCAGCCTCACTGTTTGTTTCAAACCCTACAAGATGATTTTGTCATCAGACCATTCCTTCTCTTTCCTCTAATCCGTCTGGAAGGAAACTCCGGCTGAGCGGCGTCGGACGCAGTAAATCTCATTTCAGCACGAAAACCAGGTTAAAGGGACCAAAAGTCATTTTTAAGCTGATAGAATCCACTAAAATAACCTGTCTCCTGTGTTTTTACAGTGTGTAATTCGACGGACGTATCCTCACCGCTCAGTTAAATGCACATTTAAAGCTGCGGGTGTTATTTTGATGGGTTTTGTTGCCATAGTAACGTGTATTTTAAACCAAAATCGTATGCTTGAGTTGATTTATTCCACTAAACTGCCTCCATGAAAGCAGAAACATGAGTGGAATTTATTCAAGAATACATTTTTTACAGTGTGCTTTATGAAACGTGTCTGACAGAAACAGTGAAAACGACGTCGGCTTTCTTGCACTACATTTCCCATGAGGCTCTGCTGCCCTCCAGATGACCTTTAAAGGGTTCTGACTCTTTAGGTTCCACCTTCCAGTCGGCAGGTCTTCAGGTTCAGATCTTCAGTCTTTAAATGACGAGAGCCTCAGGAAGTCCACTGATTGGACACGCTGGAGTCCAGCTGTAGGGGCTGTGGCTCCACCTGGTGGTCGATCTGTGTCACTGCAGCATTGTAATAGTGAATCTGTGGAGCTAAATCTGAAAAATCTTCCCTCACAATCATCTGGTTCTTCATTATTAATGATCAGAGTTCTACCTTCATACTAGGAAGAGTCCCAGAGGTCCAGGTGCTTGAAGTCCGGGGGGTCCACACTGATCCTTTAATGAGCCTCAGAACCTCATCAGTCCAGCAGATAGACTCATGACATGTAGGAGGAACAACACACTGGAGTTCTGGTAGAACCTGGACCCAGATCAGTTTTACATCCATGTGGACACATTTCAGGACATTTTAGACGACTTTAATGTCATTTAATTCACTTTTAATGAAACAAAAACACATTTGAATACTATTAAAAACTGCAGCCACATCTGAACACCTGTAACACTGGGACAGGAAATACTTTGGTGAATCATGTTATGGATGCGGATCACCTCGTGGTCTTCAGTCTCCAGCAGCTTCTTAATGTCACCTCTGAATATGGTAGAGCCCATGACATGAAATTTAATACAGGTAAGAGTGTGATCATTGGTCCGTGTACGTCGCTGCCATTCGTTTTCTTATTTTGATATTTCAAAATAAGAAAACGAAAAATAAACCATTTCCTGTTTTTTCAGTGATGATACAAAATGAAAAACAGAAAACGGGCCCTAATCCATTATCCATTATCTATTATCTGATTTAATTAGATGTGTTTGTAAATGGAAATAAAATTAAAATACACCCGTGGAAAACTTATTTCTCTACTTCCTGTTGGTTTTGGCTCCGTGACCCGTCTGACTTCTGATGAGGAAGGATCTGGTATCTAAAGCTCCAGTGTTAGCTCACTGTTAGCAGACCTTGCTGTGTGCCGTGGCCTGATGAAGACCCACTGTGGGGTCCAAACATTGCTTGGCTCACATTGTTCACTATTTCACAGTGGACTTTTCACCAGCGTGGGGTTTATTTGTCCCTTTGGAGGGACCTTGTGGTGCCGCTAGCTCTGCCGCTAGCGCTAAATCGCTAGCGTTCGGCTGCTTTTCAGGACGTTTTTGGGGAAGTTTGGAGGTTTTCTGTTCCTTTAGCTTTGTGCTAAATTGCTAGCTCCTCTTCAGAAGTCAGACGGGTCACGGAGCCAAAACCAACAGGAAGTAGAGAAATAAGTTTTCCATGGGTGTATTTTAATTTTAATTTCCATTTACAAACACATCTAATTAAATCAGATAGCAGATAATGGATAATGAATTAGGGCCCGTTTTTCATTTTGTATTATCACTGAAAAAAAGGGAAACGGTTTATTTTTCGTTTTTATTTTGAAATCTCATAATAAGAAAACGAATGGCCGCGACGTACACGGACTGTCATGGTTGTAGAAAAAAGGAGGATAAATATCTGATGTTTTCAAATTAGCAGGTAACAACTTGAGGTTTGTGAGCAAAGTTAAGTATCTTGGACGTTTCATTACAGACCAGTTGAAGGATGACAGAGACATTTACAGGCGGTTCTCTATACACTATGGTTCTATGCTGCCCACTTGTGGTCTAATTACAGCAAAGCAAGCCTGAGTAAACTCCAATGATGCTTTGAGAATCCTTCTGAGGAGACCAGCACCAGCAGGATGTTTGTGACTGCAGGTGTTAATACTTCAGAAATCTCATGTATAAATTTATATGTCGACTGAACAGCTCAGAGAATTATATAATCATGGCATTAACAAGCATCAAATTCAGCCTGTCCAAGATATGGAAGCATCTTTTAAGTGATCTGTACTTATTGCACTGTGAATATGTCGTGTTTGGTTCTTTTATTGTGTCTTTTATATTTTCTTTTATGTATTGTTTTGCTCTTATTTGGACCATTGAGTCTGTAATAAAGTTATTATTTATTATTTATTTATTTATGTTCTCTGAATATTCTGGGAGGATCCTCTGAAGATTACAAACAAGGTAACTTTTGGTTAACATCCTGGGAACCTTTAGGATATGTTCCCTAAAGGTTATTTATATAATCTTTAGGGAACGTTTCCTGAAGGTTCCTGATGCTGTTCAGACACTGTTTCACTGTTGTGTTAAATTCAGCCTCCAGTCGGTTCCACTTTCGTTTCTGTCGATCAGCTGTTTTAGGTTTCGTTTTCCACTCGCTCTGAGTTTCGCTCCTTGCTGGAGGATAAAACGATCCTCGGAGCTGGATCCGCCCAGAGCAACATGTTCTGCTGGGGGGAGGACAGTCAGCGGGGCTTCTGGCTCCAGCAGCGGCCGGAGCCCCGCAGCGAGGCCGCCGTCCACCACCTGGACGTCCGCTACAGGGTGTCCGACCTGTCGGCGGCCGGCGGCGTCCTGGGCTTCGTCAAGTCCAACGGAAACGCGTTTATCATGAGAGAAACGGAGACCAGAGACGGAAGGAGGATCAGAGGGAGACAGAGTGAGCATCTGAGCTTCATTTAAGACTTTATTCTCCGTTAAATCCTCCTGACCTGCTGCTGTCTGTCTGTCTGCAGAGTTTGTCCGCTGTAAGGAGAAGGTGAAGGCGGTGGGCTGTGGAGGTGGAGGTCAGGTGGTGCTGCTGTCTGACAGAGGATCCCTGCTGGATGTGGACTCCACCCAGACCCCCATCACAGCCAGGTGAGCCGGACTGGAGCTGATGATGAAGAACTGTCGAAAACCAGAGGGTCTGATTTACTGTATGAGCATTTTAATGTGGTCCAGAGCAGAAAAACAGGAAACAATGCAGAGAAAGTCCAGCTTTTAAAGTAAAATAAAGTCCCTAAGTGTGTTTTAAAGACTTTACAGTCTATGGAGGACAATCTAGTGTCAAATTAACCCGTGTATGTGTGGTTGTTTTAATTCTGGACCCAGGTGAGCTAAAAAATAGAGCAAACTGTCTTCTAATATCGTCATTTATTCACATTTAGACCACATCAGACCAGGTCCAGATCTGGACTATTGTCCTGTAGAGGCTGAAGAGTCGTTAAAATGCAGCTTCTGATTCCTGAAACTTTTATTCTACTTATGAAAATGAAAAAACGAGATTTAAAGCGTAATTCTCTGGTATTTATAACTTTTACACATTACATGAAAACATTCATTTAACTTTTAGTTCTGTATTTAATGAATCTATTTAAAATTAATAAATCCAAGTAAAGTCTCAGAACTAATTATTCTTCTTTTATTGGAAACTAACTGTAATTGTTTAAAATTTTATCTGTTTAGAAATAAATTCACAGCATTAAACTTGATTTTAACCGTCTTATATTAAAACAGAGTCAGAAAAACTTCATTGATCACTGAGGGGAAATTACTTTAGGGAATAATTGTAAATAATATAGTCATACATTTTTGATTTATTATAAATATTATTTATCATTACTTATAATAATAAATAATACATTTATTATTATAATTAATAATAATATGTATTATTATTTATAATATTAAATATTATAATTAATATTCAGGCCAGCTTATAATAATAAAAAATATTTATTTATAGTAATAAATAAATAATATTTATTACTCCAATATTTATTACTCCACCCATTATTGATTTAATATAAATAAATATTATTTATTACTATAAATAATAATATTTATTATTATAAGTATAGTAATAATTATAGTAAAAAAATATTATTTTTTAATTATAATAATAAATGTTATTTATTATTATTTATGATAATAAATAATACAATTATTAATATAATTTTTATTTAGTATAAAAACGTTACATATATAGATTATAAGGAAATTCTTTTCATTTAAAAAATATATATCTATTTTATGGTTATTTATAGTTAAGTTAGTTTAATGTTAATTTATATCTGACATGTAAATTCTCAGTCAGTTTTTTACTTTATTTTATTTATGTTATTGGTTTGTTCATTCATTTAAAAACATACAAGACATAAATTTCAAAATAAAGGACCAAATCTGTAAACTGCGTATTTTTTACAGTGTCCTCTGATAATCAGTGTTTCTCTGGTGGTTTCTGTTTCCTGGTCTTTCAGGCCGATGGAGGCTTTTTCTACCCTCCTGGTTTCTCAGGTTTCCTGTGGGAGTCGACACTCGGTGGTCCTGACCAGAGGTAGGTTTAGACCTCCGAACCTTCCTGATCCTTTAAATAACATCATGTTTACATCCTTTATATAAATGTCAACACCAGTCAGTCGGACATGTTTATATATTGAAGCTTTGGGATCACTGGAGTTTAAAGTCGTTCAACGTCTGGATGTGTTAGTTTGAAACGTTGTTCTGAGTTTAATGAACTGTGAGACAAACATGAGCAGCTGAGTCCAGTTTAAGATCCAGGACAGAGATTCTCAGTGGTTCCTCCACAGACGGTCAGGTCTACACGTGGGGCCAGAACTCCAGAGGCCAGCTGGGTCTGGGGAGGAAGAGTTCTGGTTCCGGGTCTCCTCAGCACCTGGGATCGCTGTCAGAGGTCCCGCTGGTCCAGGTCTCAGCCGGCGGAGAGCAGAGCTTCGGTCTGTCGGTGTCTGGAGGTCTGTTCTGCTGGGGAAGGAACGACTGTGGACAGCTGGGCCTCGGAGACACCACAGGTAGACCGACTGGTTTCACTTTCATCTAGCCTGTTCTACCTCCATCACCGTCTTCATTTAAAATGTGCTGTTGCATTTCCTTCCCACAGACAGACCCACACCAACCTCTGTTCAGTGTCTGAACATGAAGAAAACTATTCATGTTTCCTGTGGAGAAAACCACACGGCCGTTCTGACAAAGGTTAGTGAGGCAAAGCATCCTGTCTTCCTGAAACACTGCAAAAAGTAAGATTAGCGAACACTTCCTGTCGTTCTAAAGAAGAGGGAAATCACTACTAAAGATAAGATGGAGCTTTATGTAGTTCTAAATAAGTAGTTCTCTGTCTGCTGGGCATTAAGCTTCACAGGAGACTTTGTCATGGTGGCCCTTTACTAGCTCAACTCCCACAATGCTTTGCGAGTGACGCCTCCTCTGGTCGCTACAGTGTTTAGCATCAAGAGGCGTCACCTGGTGGAACAACCAGGTACTAAGGACACAATAAGAACCAACCTTATGTAACTCTAAGTGAAATGGAAAATACTATAAAAGTTAAAATAAAACGTTATCTGGTTCTAAATATACTGGAAAAATCTATAGAAGTTAAGACAGAACTTTACGTAGTTCAAAATAAAAGCAAAAACTAAATCAGTAAAAGATCAAATAAAACTTTATTTAGTTCTAAATAAAATTAAAAATCCAATAAAAATTAAAACAGAAGTTTATGTAGCTCTAAATAAATGGAAATCTCTGTCTGCTGGGCATTAAGCTTCACAGGAGTCTTTGTCATGGTGGCCCTTTATTAGCTCAACTCCCACAATGCTTTGCGAGTGACGCCTCCTCTGGTTGCTACAGTATTACATAGTAAGAGGACCAACCAGGAACTACAGCTAATCTACAATACATTATCTGACATGCTCGACCTTCTTCTCTTTTAATCAACATGCATGACCTTCTTTTTTTTAGTCAATATGCACGATCTTCTTTTTAAATCAACATGCTCAACCTTCTTTTTTTAATCAGCATGTACAACCTTCTTTTTAAATCAACATGCATGACCTTCTTCTTTTTAAAATCAACATGCATGACCTTCTTCTTTTTTTAATCAACATGCACAACCTTCTTTCTAAATCAACATGTATGACCTTCTTTTTAAATCAACATGCATGACCTTCTTTTTTTAATCAATATACTCGACCTTCTTTTTCAATCAACATGCCCGACCTTCTCCTTTTTTGTCAATATGTACGACCTTCTTTTTTCTTCAACATGCATGACCTTCTTCTTTTTTAAATCAACATGCACGACCTTCTTTTTTCGTCAACATGCACAACCTTCTTCTTTTTCTAATCGGTTAAATTATAAAAGCTACTTAATTGATTAACTGATAGTCTAAATGTGACTTTAAAATTCTCTGTGTGTTTTTAAATAAACCGTGGTTCCTTCCTCAGCACGTCTCGGCTCTTTTTAGTCAACATGCACAACCTTCTTTTTTAATTAACATGCACAACATCTTCCTCAGCACGGCTCGGTGTTCACGTTCGGCTCCGGTCGGTTTGGACAACTGGGACACAACTCGACCAGAAACGAGCTCCGTCCTCGGCTGGTGGCAGAACTCTGGGGGGCAAAAGTCACCAAGGTGTCCTGTGGACGGTACAGAACTCCTGCTTCCTTCATTTGTTCTAGTTTACAACAAGATACTATAGTTTTTAACAACACTGACCCTTGAAAATACAAAATGGCTGCAGAACTTTCAACCAACGCTGGTCTGGTCTCCAGAAAGGTCCTGTAAGTGTATAAATATATGGATGGATCCATGTTTCCTACTAAAGATACAGTCTTTGGTTGATATTTAATCAACTGTTGAGGCTCTAACATCAGTAGACGTTGATGTGTGGCAACTATGGCAAGACAACCTTCCATTTTTTAGATGTTTTGGTACAACACAGTGCCAATATTGATCAATTTGGATAATTTTTTAGTCATTTTGCACAAGTTTTAAGTTATTTTTGTATAGTTTTGGACAAAATCCGAGTCATTTTGGACATTTTTTGTGTAACTCAGGCTGTTTTTAGTGCATTTTCCACAGATTTAAGTAGTTTTGGACGGGTTTTGAGGAGTTTTGGAGAAACTTTGACCAAATTTTCAACTCATTTTAATTTAGTTTGGACGTGGAGCAGATTCAGATGACTGAATGGCTTTAGCACAGGCCAGACTTTTAATTATTTATCCCATGAAAGTGGAAGAAATGCAAACTTCTCTTGCATGGGTGGTTTTGTGTCCCCAGAAACTTCCTCTCTAAGGGAATATTTATGGATGGATCCATAATTCTTCCTATAAATACAGTCTTTGGTCGACATTTCACCAACTTATGAGCCACTACAGGACTAAAATCTAGCTTTTGTTGTCAAATATCTATGGTTATTCCATGTTATTGTTGCACTAGTTTTAATTTGAAATGTTTTGTTGCATAAATAAGGCTTCATCATGTATTAAAAGGGGCTTCAAAATGCTCCTATAAACAGGAAGTTTAATGTTGTTGTGATCCACTCAGACACCACACCTTAGTGCTGACGGCGACCAGGAGGGTTTATTCCTTCGGACGTGGAGATCAGGGTCAGCTGGGACGAGGAGACGAGGAGGCTGTTCCACTTCCTGTCCAGCTGCCGGAGGGTAAACGAGCACATCACTGCAGGAAAGACTAAACATAGTATAAAATAATAATAATAAATAATAAAAGAGGTTTTAACTCGTGGTTTCAGACTCCAGCGGCCTCCAGATCGGAAACATCTTCGCTGCAGAGAACTGCTCCTTTGCAACGTGTTCGTCTGATCAGGTACCGACACGACGATAGATGTGATCCAGACGATACATCAGAAACCTCATTTGTTCTTTTACAGTGTTCGATTGGAAAATTAGACACTTTCTAATGGTGTTATATCTGGAAACATATAATTATTTTACAGATGTTTGCTGTTATTTGGAAGAAAAATACTATTAGGGCGTGAAAATGGATTTTCCCTGTTTTGTTAAATTGTAGATAACATGTTGTAAAATTACAGAAAAGAGCCTCAATTTACATGTTAACCGCATTAAAAAAATAAAATGTAAATTAAATCACCGTCAAATATTTAGATTTTTATAAACCAAATAACCAAATAATAATCCTGTTTTTACTGTATATCAGCAGGTGGTTATTTTACAGATGTTTTACATTATATTCTGAATATTAATTATTTAAAATTCAGTAAATTATTTAACTGTTATTTTAAAAATTTACTTGTTTTGGTAAATCACACACACACACATATATAAGAAGCATAATCACAAAAAACTATTAATTTACATGGTAATTATAAAAAACTGTTAATGGTATCCTCATCAAAAATCTGTATTTTTACAAATATTAATTAGTTTTTTTAGAATGTGTGACTCTTTTTACAGATTAAAATTAGCAAAAAATATGATTTATTATTTAAACATTTATTGAAAGACATATTACATGTAATAGTGAGTGAATATGGCAATTTTAATTTAAAAAAAGGTTATTTTACAGACATTTTACTGTCCCCGTTTTGTTAAATTACAGGAAAAGGTAATAACATGATATAATACACAATAAGACACAATAATTTACATGTTAACTGCATGAAAAAATAAAATAAATATAAAGAATAATAATGCTGTTTTTTTTAACTGTATATCATCAGATGGTTATTTTACAGATGTTTTACATTGTTTGAAGAAAAAATTATGAATATTAATGTTTTATTTATTTAATTCAAGTTTTAATTTTTTATTTAATTTAACTGTTATTTTTTTATTATTTGTTATTAATTACAAAGTTACCTATTTTGTTAAATTACATATAACAAGAAACAAATCACAAAAATATTAAATTAAATTAAATTAAAAATTTGTACTTAATTTTAAAAACTCTTATTAATATCCACATAAAAATCTGTATTTTTACAAATATTTATTCATTTTTTTGTGTGTGACTCTTTTTACAAAATTAAAACTAGCTAAAAATATTGTACAGGTTTTTGACACCTGTTGAAAGACACATTACATTTAATGGTGACTTAAAAATGTTATTTTACAGACATTTTGTTCAATTACAGACATTAAAAGTATTAATTTCCATGTTGACTGAACAAAAAAGACCCAAACTGTAAATAACGTCGTTGCATTTCACAATAAAGGTCTAAAAGCTGCTGACATGATTTATTTTGGTTTCATTCCAACAACCTGCTGTTTTAACTGGACTGTTCAGACTGTTTCATGGATCTGGTTTCTTTCTCAGGACCTCCAGGAGGATCCAGACCCTCAGCATCGCCTCGACGACGCCATCGACAGGTGGAGCTCCGAGTGCGACCCGAAGTCGTGGAAGAAGATGAGGCAGTAAGTGTGACGCTGTAGGAGGTGATGTGTTGACTGGTCTGGTGTTTGAGGAGATCTGAACATGTGAATCCTTCCAGGGAGATCAGCAGGAGGTTCTCGTCTGCCAGCTGCCTGAACCAGAGCTTCCTGGAGCAAAGGTCTGGATCATCTTCACCTGGTCTTTATTAGGTTTCATGTATCAGTGATGCTGCAGCTGTCAGGCTGTCAGACGACTCACCGTCAGTGTAGAATGATCTGCTGCTCTGAGCTAAAGGGAAAAGATGTTATCATGCAGTTTGTTACATTTTTTATCAGTGCAAAACAAAATATCTGCTAAAAAAAATTGAAAATCTGGCAGCAAAGATGTCAGAAAAACTATATATGAAAACATTGGGATACTGTAATGTTCAAAAACTGCATGAAAATGAAAAAATATCAGCAAATATCTGTGAAATAACGACATTTTAGTGGATTTAAATACCCTAAACCTGTGTAGCTTTTTGGTCCACATTATAAAAGGAAGTATGTAAAAAATACAGATATTTGATGTGGACGTTACATCAAGTTTGTCTGTATCTTTTGTGGATAATAACACTATTTTTCTGTGATTTTTTTCTGGATATTATCTGTAATTTAACAAAAAAGGTTTTATTATTTATCCTTTTACAGCCAACATGTAAATTAATACTTCAAAAAATGTATTAATATATGCAATTTTATGAAAAAAGCATACAAATACGCAAACTTTTTCAGTAAAGTGAAATATCTGTGGAAGAATTATACTTTTGCTAATTTAAATACAGGAATAAAACTGTGTAATTTAAGGTTTAATGTAAAACAACGAATCGCCGTTTATTAAAATACAGATTTTTGATGTGAGACTTTATTAGATACTATAGTAAACTGTTTAAAAAGTCACAGCTCTATGTTTTCCTGTGTCTTCTCAGCAGAGACAAGCATTTCCAGACTTCGCCGAAGTTCTGTGGCCTGAACCTCAAACTGGCTCGACGAGCTTTTAAGAAGCTGGTGAAGAAGGAAAACGTTCGAGCCGAGGTGAGCGACTCAGACATGCACCTGTCTTCATGGGTTGACCTGTGTTCTGCTGAGCTCCTGACCTTCATCCTCCTCCTCCTCCAGGTCGAGGCCGCCGTCCTGCAGCTGCTTCCCTCCCTGCAGAAGAAGACGCTGAGCCTGGAGGGTTTGAGGCTCTACCTGCTCCTCATCGAGCTCCTGCACGTGATCCAGAAACACACCCGGCAGCGGAGCACGAAGCTCGCCGAGGCGGTCGCTGCCGCCGTCACCGGCCTGTCGGTGGAGAGTCTGCAGGTCATAGGTACCATCACCATGAAACACCTGGTGGGAAGTTGGTTGACTGTCGACCAAACTCCACACACAGTCATGAACATAAGTTTACATCCACTTGTCAAGACCAAGTTCATCATGTCATGACTTCTCCAACTTCTAGTTTTCTATGACGGAATCACTGAAACACATTAGTCACAAAAAGAATCGAGTATTTTGGGTCTTTCGTAGATTTATTAAAGGTCTTCCGGGGTTTGGTTCTTCTGGTTCCCGTCTACAACCTTCTGGTTTCTCTTTGACTCCTCTGGACAGAACTGGTTCAGTCCAACTAAATGTGTCGTCTCCATGACTCAGACTGGTTTCTTCAGGTTCTTGATGGTCTAAGTCAGGACATTCTTTGGGGGGACCAGTCTAGAACCTTCATTCCAGCCTGATGGAACCATTTCTTCACCACTTTGATGTGTTTGGGCTCATTGTCTGGTTGGAACATCCAGCTGTGTCCCAGATCAACCTTCTGCTGATGGTTTTAGGTTCTGATCCTCCTCCTTCATTGTTCCATTGACTTTGTGTGAAGCTCCAGTTCCACAGAGCATGATGCTGCCATCTCCATGCTGGATGGTAGGTCTGGTGTTGTTGGGGTTAAAAATCAGACCTAAACCAGTCCCAGAAACTGTTCAGAACCAGTCAGAATACAGTCTGAAACCTGCAAAAGCCAAATACCAGTGCAAAATCAGGACCAAACCAAACCTAAAGTATTCCTAAAAAGAAGTCCAGGACACCCCCAAGACAATCTGAAACCAGTCCTAAACCAGGGCCAGATCCACTGTAAAATAAATCCTAAACCAGCTTTAAATCACATTCAAGACCAGGTCCCAAACCAGTCCAGAACAAAGAATGAAACCAGACAAGAACCTGTCCCAACAAAGTCCAAAACCAGTCCAGAATACAGTCTCAAATCAGGACAAAGGGACGTCTAGAAAGCTCCAGAGCATGATGCTGCCACCTCCATGCTGATGGTAGGTCTGGTGTTGTTGGGGTTGAAGGCCTCACCTTCTCTCCTCAGTCTTTGTTCCATCTGACCTCAGAACTTTCCTCCAGAAGGCCTTTTCTTTGTCCATGTGATCAGTGGAGCTTTAAGGTTCTGCTTCTAGAGGAAGAACTTCCTCCTTCATGGAGCCTCTCAGCTCATGTTGATGTCCAACCCTGTGGACACTGACAGCTGTGTTCCAGCAGCTTCTGGTTCATCCAGACCTGCTTTCTGCTGCTTCCTGGTTGACTCTGGACCATCCTGACCAGGTGTGTCTCAGCAGCAGGTGGTAGTTTGTGTTTCCTTCCTGATGGTGGCAGCAACACACCTGGACCATGAACTTTATACTACAAACAGATGATTCTAGGATCTGAAGCTGCTTTGAAACGGCTCCAAGGGACTTTCTGACTGGTTCTAGTCCATGATTTGCTTCTTCAGATCTTTGCTGAGCTCCTCAGACTTTCCCACTGTAGTGTCTGAGTGTAATGAGTGGATCAGTGGTTCTAGTTAAACTGGATCAGAGGAGTCAGCAGCTGCAGTCGATCAGAATCACTCAGGAGACGTTAAGAGACAATGAAAGTAAGAAAATCTGATTAACACAACTTTCTACATCAACAAAACTGATTATTCAAGTTGCCGTATGTATATTTTTGACCCAACAGATGTTGTCATATTTCCTGAAATCCAATCATGAATCTATGAAAGAACCAAAATGCAGGATTGTCCTTGTGACAAAGACTCATTTTCAAAAACCCATTCACGTCACCGTTCATGTTTGCTAACGTCCATGTTGTGTTTTCAGGGGACTGGTGGTCCTCGCTGTCGTCCTCCTCCATGGTTCGATATGTGACGGTGTGGAAGCAGGCGATCTCTGTGATCCTGACCTCTGATCTTGATCCTTACAAGTCTGGAGTCAGAAACCTGCTTCAGGTCCTCCAGTACATGTACAATGTTAGTATCCTGCTCGGTTCTATACAGAATTCACCTTTCTGTCAGCGCGTTACCTCATAAATTGGAATAAAAACCGAACGAACTGTTTCTTTTTAAGGCCAACAGCAGGGTTGCAGAGTCGCAAAGGATTCCAGACGGTGATTTTTGCTTGTCGACTGTTGAAAACTTTCTTCGTGGGGATCTTCTGGTTTGGCAAATGCGATCGCAGCAGGTGCCTAATTACTTGGTGAGTGAGCTTAGTTTGTTTTGGTTTGAATCCATTGTGAGACGGTTCTTTAGTCGTTCTGTTTTCCTAACATTTATGTGAACAACATAAGAAAAATGTGTGTTTTCTCTTTTTAGTCAGTCAATGTTGCGCCTGTCATTATTGGTAACTTCCCAATAGTGATGGATCTGAAGTCAAAGAAAATGGTTTTTGACTTGAATGCTGGATACAGCAAGGTAACCGAAGCCTCACTGCAACTTTACAGGAATCCAGTTTTACACAAAACAACAACACAGTGAGAAAATTCAATTTGCACTGCGTTTCAGACAGAAGACTTTGATGAATTCATTGAGGACCTCTTTTGGGATCTTGGAGAGTTTTACCCGCATTCTACAAACTTTGAACTGGAGCTGACGCGAGCGTCGATTCTGAAGGACACTTTTGAAGAACTGGCAGCTGCTGATCACAAAGACTACAAGAAGCCACTTGCGGTAAACACAGAGAAGTTCAAGTCACGATGCAAACACTTGCTTTACTGTTAAGGCCGGTACACACTACAGGATAATCGGGCCGATTTTTGTCCTCATCTCCTTACGATCAAAGCCAACAAAGGCCCGACTGTCGGATGTTTGCAAACGACATCGTGTCTGATTTTCCTGTAGTGTGTTAAGAGTGATTTTGTCCGGTCTGATCCGCTCGGAAGGTCTCGGAAGGAGAGATCGTAGATAATGAACATGTTTAATATTAGCGACTATAAATCCTGTAGTGTGTGGGGGTTTCCTCCGAGAGCAGCCGAGCACGCTCAGTGTGTGATGTCACGTGTACCAGATTTAAGCCAATCAAAACGTGAGCTGAGTCAGCTGACTGACGGAAGAGGAAGTAAAAACAAACAAGTAGAGTTACCGTCACTAAAAATGAATCAGATTAATCATGATGATGGATTAATCCGCAACGTGTCAATTTTGACAGCCCTAAAAAAATCTCTGCCCCTCGGCTCAGAGATCTGGATGGTCTGATGAAAAAACAGCTTCAATTCTAGTAACGGGCCGCATTTTTTGGCAGCAATGGTAACGACGTTATAATGATGGGAAGAGTAATCAGTTAGATTACTGGTTACTGAAGAAAGGAACGCTGTTATTTATGGTGTCGTTATTCCATCATGTTTGTTTACACTGAAGTCACGTTTGACTACGCGAGATTTGGAATACTGAGCGTGAAGAACCTGATAGTCTGCTGAAGGATTGGTTTAGAATCTTATAGTGGTGTGAGCTCTGTAGTGAACACCACACACTATAAGATCAGAAGAGAGAGATCTTGTGCGATCTGTCTTTTGTTATCTTCAAGTGTGTGGTCTCTAAGTCTGTGAAGTTTTGAAACATCCTGTAGTGTGTGCCGGCCTTTAGGTACTCTTGGTTAGTTTGTGCCCTTTTTGTCTTGTAGGTCGCATTTGATAGAAACTTTAGATTTGACAACGTTGACCTGAAAGACTTCTTTTACGAAGTTTTTCATGAGATGATCTCAGCAGAATCTGGGATGTTCATGTTCAACGACTCTGAAACCCTGGCATGGTTCCCCTCTAGAGTAAGACCTTATTTTAACCCTATGAACTTCAAGCACTTCCTGTCGCATCTTTTCTCACTGTTCGCTCATTTTTCACTATGGTATGCCCACGTTCAGGGAAGTGATTTCTGATTGGGTTTCAGGCAGCGCAGGAGGACCAGCGGTTCTACATGTTCGGGGTTCTGTGTGGACTCGCTCTGTACAACCAGCACATCATTTACCTGCCGTTCCCACTGGTTCTGTTCAAGAAGCTGCTCGGCGTGAAGCCTTCACTGGAGGACATGATGGAATTCAGCCCAACTGTTGGAGAGTAAGTAAACATCCAGATCTGTACCTTAAAGCCTTGTTGAATCCTGAATGTAAACACACTGAGCTTCTTGCCTTGTTGTTTAAAGGAGTCTGCAGTACATCCTGGATGACTACACGGATGATGACCTTGAAAACCTGGACATGTATTTTTTGGTGGGTAATTTTGCAGATGATCAACGACTCTTTCTTCAAAGCTGTGATTATCAGTGTCTTCTTCTTTCTCTGAAGATCGACTGGGATGGGAGAGAAGTCGACCTCGATCCTAAGAATCCTGAAAAGCCGGTGACGAGTCGAAACAAGTAAGAACCTTTTATTACCAGCTCAGACAGAATGCAGGAAATATGTTGTAAATATGTTCTAACCCTAATCTAAAATACAGTCTAATGTACATGAACACCCATGAATCGACACCTTATCATGGTGGAGGGTTTGGAGTTTCCCTGGCTATTGCCCCCAACAACATAGCTTCTATCCTGGGAGCTAAGTTGTCGGGCCTCTGGTAGGGACCCTGGTAGTGTCTCCCGAGGTAAATTGGTAGTAAAGGAGAGACAAAGAGTGATTCACAAAACCCACCCCAGTGAAAACAAAGAAAAGTAGAGCCGCCACCTTTCCCGGAAAAGGGAAACTGATGCCCCCTCCTGGAGCCAGGACTGGGAGGGGAGCTCACCAGGTCGCGACAGGTTTGCAAGCCTTGGGAGGCCGTGGGACTCGGTCGGGCACAGCCTGGAAAGGCAACGTGGGGCCACCACCAGTTGGTACTTTGAGGAACTCCTTAACCCAGTTGTCATGTCCTCTACTGAAGACTCAGGGGAATCTTTAATCATATCCACGGTAGGGGTTGCTGAGGTGGTCAAGAAACTCCTTGGTGGCAAAGCGCCAGGTGTGGATGGGAGTTGCCTCGAGATGCTGAAGGCTTTGGACACTGTTGGACTGTCTTGGGTGACGTCTCTTCAGTGTCGCGTTGGCATCGGGTATGGTCCCAACGGGTATGGTGCCTTGTATGACAGACTGGGGTGGTGCACTAACAACCATTAGTCACCACTGGTCTTTGCAAGCACCTCCACAGAGGTTAAATACCTGGGTCTCCCACCAGCGAGTCAGACTAGCCCAGTCTAGTCTGGACATGCATGAACTGATGAAGCCAATTGGATGAGAGGCCAAGACACAGACGTTCTACTGAGTCCAGTTGCCTTCGATTGAACTGCCCAGAATGACCTGGATGAATGAGGACAATCACAGACTGGTGGAGGGTGGTGGTTCCCATTCTTTAAAAGGGGAGGGTGTGTTCCAGGTATGGGAGGATACCCTGGTAATTGGAGCTCACCGACTGAGGCTCCCCAGGAAAGTTTACTCTAGGGTGCTGGAAGGGGGGCTCCGACCAGTTGTTGAACCTCAGTTTCTGGAGGAACAATGTGGATTCTATCCTGATCTTCAAACAGTGGACCAGCTCTTTACCCTTGTAGAGCTGCTGAGGGGATCATGGGAGTTCGACCAGCCAGTCCACATGTGTTTTGTGGATTTGGAAAAGGCTTACGACCATGTACCTCAAAGGGGGTCTGTAGGGGGTACTGCTGGAGTATTGGGCATCGGGCTTGTTGTTACGAGTCATTCAGTTCTTATACAACCAAAAGTTAACGACGTGACAGATGTTTGGACCTGCTTGTTGAGTTGCTGCTGTTTTCTGCTGAACAGGAGGGAGTTTGTGGACGCCTACGTGAATCACGCCTTCAACGCGTCGGTGGAGCCCGTGTTCCAGGCGTTCAAGCGAGGCTTCTTCCAGGTGTGTGAGCGGGACCTGGTGAAGCATTTCAGGCCGAAGGAGCTGCAGGAGGTGATGGTGGGCAAATGCTTCCAGGACTGGGAGAAGTTGAAGCAGGTAGAGTCCAGTCCAGTGCAGTCATTGCAGCAGTCTGTTGACAGCAGTGATCACAGCAGTCTGTTTCCCTGTACGTAGAACACACAGTATCAGGGGGACTTCCATGCCGACCACCCCACCGTCCAGATGTTCTGGGAGGTTTTTGAAGAACTAAGTGAGAGTCAGAAGAAAGCTTTCCTCTGTAAGTATTCTACCTGATTTTCATGTTTTCTGCAGAAGACAAATATGACCTGGACAAGTACACTATATTACCAAAGTATTTGCTCACCCATCCAAATGATCAGAATCAGGTGTCCTAATCACTTGGCCTGGCCACAGGTGTATAAAATCAACCACTAGGCATGCAGACTGTTTGACAAACATTTGTAAAAGAATGGGTCGCTCTCAGGAGCTCAGTGAATTCCAGCGTGGAACTGTCATAGGATGAAACCTGTGCAACAAATCCAGTCGTGAAATTTCCTCACTCCTAAATATTCCACAGTCAACTGTCAGCTTTATTATAAGACAATGGAAGAGTTTGGGAACAACAGCAACTCGGCCACCAAGTGTTCGGCCATGTAAACTGACGGAGAGGGTCAGCGGATGCTGAGGTGCATAGTGCAAAGAGGTCGCCTACTTCCTGCACAGTCAGTTGCTGCAGAGCTCCAAACTTCATGTGGCCTTCAGATTAGCCCAAGTACAGTACGCAGAGAGCTTCATTAATGGGTTTCCATGGCAGAGCAGCTGCATCCAAGCCGTACATCACCAAGTGCAATAAGAAGCGCCAGATGCAGTGGTGTAAAGCACTGTTCTTGGTTTAGCTCCACCAAGTTATCTGATAACATGTTTAACATACATTATATCTGGTTTCTGTTCAGACAGCAGGTATTTAGTGATCCTCATCAGAAACATTCAGCCCAGAGACTGTGGAGGTTTATAATATCTGAAGTTCATATCAGTGGATGTCAACAGATTTAAACCAGCTGTGAATGCTTCTTGATTTTCAGACAGTTTAGTCCTGAACCACCGGACAGAACAAGACCCTCAAGTCTTCAAGGATATAAAACATATTAAAAACAAAAATCACAATTTCAGGATCAAATTCAGTCAAAAAATTAGATAAAATTACAACATTGTCTTATCCTGATCCTAGGATAAAAAAAAGAAATTGGCAGTCCGGGTTGCTAGGCAACTGGAGCGGTGCTACGAGACGTCATGACGCAAACAGGAAGTTCGTCTTAGGCTGGACCGTCTCATTTAACAAACACTCATGCAGCCTACCCATCCTTGGAAGGATCCAAGGACGGGTAGGCCAGGTCCTTCGAAGGATGCAGCCCCTGAATTGAGACACAGCTTATGAGTAGCCCTGTGATAGACTGGTGATCTGTTCAGGGTGTCTTCTGCCTTCACTTGAGTCGGCTGGGATAGACTCCAGCCCCCCACGACCGTACAGAGGATTAAGTGTTGTATAGATGATGGATGGATGGATGGATGGATGGACAACCCATTCAGCAAAGAGCAGTTGTCTGAAGAATCTCTAGACATTTGCTATCCTCCTTGCTGAGTCTGTCTTTAAAAAATGAAGTTGGATATGTGAAGAACTGGCAGTGAAACATCTTAGTAGTGACTCTGGTTGCATTAAGTTCCTCACTAACTCCGACTGTCTTCCTCCTCCAGGGTTCGTGACGGGATTTGAGCAGGTGCCGATCCTCAGCAAGGACAAAATCGCCATGACGATCCGAGTGAGATACGTCCAGGACCGTGACTACGACCGATATTACCCCGAGACGCACACATGTAGCTCCGTGCTGGAGCTGCCTCTGTACTCGACCAGGGAGATCATGCGAACCAAGCTGACGGAGGCCCTGAGCAACAACAGAAGAATCCTTCAGTGATCAGCTCTGCTCCTCGAGGGTTCGCTGGATCCGGACCGGACGGAGGACTTTGTTAGTAGTTTGTAGCTGCTGCTTGTGCACTGAGGTGTTGCTTAAAATGTTTGATGATTAATTTATGTGAACGTAAACGAAATCATTCCTCATTCCTTAATGTCAAATGTGTGTGTGCAGAGTTTGCAAAGAAGTCTGAAGTTTTTCTTACTGGTGTTCATCTCCTGAGGGATGAGCTTGTAAAATCAGTGCATTCAGTAAAGTTAATCCTTGTTGCAGGGCAGGAGTTACGCTGGTGTTTATCAGAGTTACAGATAGTCTTCTTTGCTTCCCTAAACTGGTTCATAAAAAGGTTTCTGTTTTGAAATATTATATTTTGCATATTCTAATAAAACAAATTATTCTGTGACTAAAACATCTTGACTTTACGCACTGGAGCGGTTTGCAGCTGAATGTGAAGCGGCAGGGATGCAGATCAGCACGTCCAAGTCCGAGGCCATGGTTCTCAGCTGGAAACCGGTGGATTGCTCCCTCCAGGTTGGGGGGAGTTGCGTCCCCCAGTGAAGGACTATAAGTATCTTAGGCTCTTGTTCTCTAGTGACGGGAAAGTGGAGCGTGAGATGGATGGGCCGCTTGGTGTCACGTCAACGGTAATGCAGGTGTTGTACCACTGTGGTGAAGACGGATCTGAGCTGCAAGTCCATCTATGTTCCAACCCTCACCTGTGGTCATGAGCTCTGGGTAGCGACTGAAAGAACCAGATCAGGGTACAAGCGGCCGAAATGAGCTTCCTCCTCAGGGTGGCTGGGCTCAGCCTTAGAGATCGGGTGAGGAGCTCGGACATCTGGAGGGTCTAAAGGAGCCAGTTGAGGTGGTTTGGACATCTGATCCAGATCCCTCCAGGGAGACTCCCTTTGGACGTTTTCCGAAGACGTCCGCCTGGGAGGAGAACCCGGGGCAGACCCAGAACCCGCTGGAGGGATTATGTATCTCATCTGGCCTGGGAACGCCTCAGGATCTTCAGGAAGAGATGGAAAGTGTTGCTTAGGGAAGGGATGTCTGGAATGAGCTGCTTCATCTGCTGCCTCCACGACCCGACCAGGATAAGAGGAAGAAGATGGGTGGATGGATGAAACATCATGTTTGCCTGACGTTCAGCAGATGCTCTGCTCATGCATTAGGCGGTGTAGGACCAGTAATACTTTTAAATTGAACCTCGGTAAATTGAAAACTCTGGTTAAACTGTCTGCTGCAAATCAAGAAGAGACGGTTTATGAAGGAAACCCACAGACCTGCAACAGAGACGAGTGTCGCCTCCAAACGGTTAAAAACACAAAATAGTTCTATCAGCTGACAAAATTCATGACTGGATCCTCATCAACATAACATAATAACACATAACAACAACAGAGACAACAACAATAATAATAATAGTCACAACAATAACAACAACAATAATAACGATAACAACAGCACCAACAATAAAAACAGTCACAACAACAATAATAACAGCAACAAAAACAATATAAATAGCAATAACAACAACAAAAACAACAAAAGCACCAGCAAAAACTGCAACAACAACAGCAGCAACAATACTTACAACAATAATAGTAACAATAACAGCAATAGCAACAACAACAAAATCAATACCAACAGCAACAATAACAACAACAACAACAACAACAGCAATATAAACAGCAATGAAAACATCAGTGACAACATCAACAACAGCAGTAACAATAACAACAACAATATTTACAACAATAATAGTAACAGCAACAGCAGGAAAAGCTACAAGAACAACAACAACAATAAATAAATAATAATAACAACAATCCCAACAATAATTCTCATTAAATGCTGATAAAAACAACATAAAGGGGTCAGAAGCCTCCAGACTGAACATGTCTGTAGTGATCAAACATACATGATGGGATGTCACGGTGTCGTATTCCTACCTCTGTCCTACTGAATATAGCAGGTGGTGAAAACAAACGTTATCTGTTGTCAGCTGTTCTGGTTTGTTCATACTGAGGTGATGCAGCTGCAGGTCACTAGGTGGCGCCGTGGTGCTGCTGTGGATCAACTACAGGGACTGAAGTAGTAGGAATAAACAGACTCTGACCAGCTATAGACAGCATCTGATGACTCCTTCAGCCAGCTGAGTCTGTTTGTGTCTTTTAGTGATTCTGTCGGTTCTTGTGGTTTGTGTCTGTCACTGTTTTGTGTCATTTTGTAGCAGTTCTGTGAATCTCTTTAAGTCGTTCTGTGTGTATTTGAGCAATTTTGTTTCTGTTTTAGTTATTTAGTGTCTTTTTTGTAGCATATTTGTTTCTTTTAGTAGCGATTTTGTGTCTTTTAACAGCCATTTTGTATCTTTTTGGGGCATTTTGTGAGTCCTTGTATCCATTTTGTGTCTTTTTATGGTCAATCTGTATCTAGTTTTACTTGTTTTGAGCATCTTTTAGTCATTTCGTGTCTCTTTTAGTCATTTTGTGCATCTTTCTAGTCTGTTTGCGTCTCTTTTGTAGCTGTTTTGTGTCTCTTTGTGTGTCTTTTAGTTATTTTGTGTCTCTGTAGTCATTTTTCGGTACTTTTGGTCTGTTTCTGTCACTGTTTTGTGTCACTTTGTAACAATTCTATAAATCTCTTTTAGTCATTCTGTGTCTTTTAGCATTTTTTTTCTGTTTTAATTGCTTTGCATCTTGTCTTTTACCCTTTTTGCTTCTATTAGAAGAAATTTTTGTCTCTTTTTGGTTGTTTTGTGAGTCCTTGTATCCATTTTGTGTCTTTTTGTGCTCAGTCTGTATCCAGTTGTACTTGTTTTGAGCATCTTTTAGTCATTTTGTGTCTCTTTTAGTTGTTTTGTGCATCTTCTGAGTCTGTTTGTGTCTCTTTTGTAGCTATTTTATGCGTCTTTGTGCGTCTTTTGTACTTCCTTGTGGTCATTTTGTGTCTCTGTAGTCATTTTTTTGGTACTTGTGGTCTATTCCTGTCACTGTTTTGTGTTGCATTGTGTCATTTTGGCTCTTTGTACTTGTTTTGTGTCACTTTGTAGCATTTCTGTGAGTCTCTTTTAGTCGTTCTGTGTGTCTTTGAGCAGTTTTGTTTTTGTTTTAGTTATTTTGGGTCTTTTCTTTCACCCTTTTTGTTTCTTTTAGTAGAAATTTGTGTCTCTTCTAGCAATTTTGTGTCTCGTTTAGTCATTTTCTGTCTCTTTATAGCTGTTTTGTGTTTTTCCTTTTTTCATTTTGTGTTTCTTTGTGATAAATTTGTGTCTGCTTGCACTTGTTTCATGTCACTTTTAGTCATTTTGTGTCTCTTAAAAGCCATTTGTGTCTTTTTAAATATAATTTTGCGTCTCTTTGGGGTATTTTGTGTGTCCTTGTATCCATTTTGTGTCTTTTTGTGCTCAAATTGTATTTAATTTTACCAGCTTTGTGCATCTTTTAGCCATTTTGCGTCTCTTTTAGTTGTTTTGTGTCTTTTTTTCTACTCATTTTGTGTTTCTTTGATGATTTAATGTCTTTTTTTAAAAGTTAGTTTGCATCTCTTTGTAGCCCTGTAGCTCAGTCATCGTTCTGCCGATTGGTCCTTGAACGCAGCACGTGTTCTCCTGCAGCCCCTGAAGGCGCCACACACTCAGGCGGTTTGTCCAATGGGAAGGCAGATCTGAGCTGCTCACTGGTTGGTCAAGCTGAACGCACAAAACGGCGGCAGAACGGAAGTGAGGTGCTTGGAGTTTCAAAATTATCATCTGCTGCAGCGAAGCGTTGAAGCGTTTGTGCGTTTTTGAAGCTGAATTGTGCAAAAATGAGAAAAAAAGTCAATTTTCATAGCAGTGAGTTAATTTTGTGTCCCTTTGTTGTTGTTTTGCATCCTATTTTGGTCGTGTTGCATCTGTTTGGTTGAATTTTATGTCTCTGTGGTCATTTTTCTCCACTGTATTGTCATTTTGCATCTCTATTTTTTGGTATACTCCTTCTCCTGATTGTTCTAACTATAATTCGTACCTCTTTGTGTGTTTGTTTTGCAACTCTTTGTGACTCTTTTGTGTTTGTTTGTGATCATTTTTCTTCTTTGTGTCGTTGCTTTGTTCCCTGAGGTCATTTTTCATCAGTTTAACCTCTTTTGTTGTGACTTTTTTGTCTTTTTTTGACTAGTCTGTATTTGTTTGTGGTCATTTTCCATCTTTCTGTTATTGTTTTTTCTGTCTTTGAGGTTATTTAACATTTTTTTGACTGCGTTTTGTGGCACATTTTGTCTTTTTACGTCCTTGTTTTGCATCTCTTTGTTGCCATTTTGTGTCTCCAGATTATTTTCGCATGTCTTTTGGTCTTTTTCCACTATTTTGTGTCTCTTTGTTAATTTTTCTTATCGTAGTGATTGTTTTTGTCTCAATGAGGTCATTTTACACACACGTTTACCTCATTCTAGTCACTTTTTATCTTTGTTTTGTGACCGTTGTGGTCTTTTCGAGTTTCTTTGTGATCAATTGTCACCTCTCTCTCATTGTATGTTCTTCTTGAATTTTTATTTTTATTTTTTACACATTTCTGACCTATTATTTTGTCTTTTTGAGTTTTTGTTTTGCATCTTTTTAGGGTAAATTATGCCTCTGAATATTCTGGACCACTTTAAACTTATATTACATCCTTTTTTTGCCTTGTTT
This sequence comes from Dascyllus trimaculatus, assembly GCA_024666655.1. Lineage (NCBI taxonomy): Eukaryota > Metazoa > Chordata > Actinopteri > Pomacentridae > Dascyllus > Dascyllus trimaculatus. The sequence goes on along the minus strand of CM045448.1, from coordinate 2,252,143 downwards.
TGTGATTCCTTGTGGTGATTTCTCCATCTCTCTGTCATTGTTTTCTCTTTTTGAGGTTATTTCACACATTTTTAGCTCATTTTTTTGTCCCTTTTTGGTGTTTTTTGTGTTTGTTTCACATCTTTGTAAGGAGATTTAGTGTCTCCGGGTTAATTTAGCATCTCATTTTGGCTCATTTTGGATTAAAATATCAGAGAATGTGTTTTTAAAAAATCGGATCTACTACAGCTGGTCTTATTGTGGAAGTCTCCACCGGAAGCAGCGGTGTGTAGATCCGGTATTTTCCAGCTGAGGACGAGCAGCCGCTGGAGCGTTTTTCTTCTCGGGTCTTCATCTTCCAGCAGCGTCCGTCAGCGGCCATATGTAATTTATCCTCATTCATTCGCCTCCTCACGGACTCTGCGGCCTTTTGTTTGCGCCACTCTGCGGTTCTCTGTGCGGGGAGAAGCTGCGTGTTTCTGCCGCTCCGTGCTTCTCGGTGAGTCGGTGAGGCTCCGTCCGTCGCAGGCTGGGTGGTGACCGGCAGCACGATGATCGAGCGACCAGAGACTGCGGTTCCCAGCATCGCTGTAAGTCCGGTTCTTTTTACAAACACATAAAAATGCTTTTTATAATCGTGTTAATAAATACACTCAGTAAAATATCTTTATTAACCGTCCTGCTGTGTCCTGGTCCCTGCTGTTAATTACACAAGGCTGCACACCAAACTCCATTAACAATCTGCCCGTTTTTAAGGATAGTTTAGATATTTACAAGGACGTAACTGTAATTATAGAATTATTCACACGTTCTGGATAATCGATACAGTCTTTTGATAACTTCGGCTCAGATCAAACATTAATTCCCATCATAAATACCCTGATTAACCGTCCTTCTATACCCTGGTCCCTGCTGGTACTGATTGTAGGACTGCACACCAAACTCGGTTAACAATCCGCCTGTTTTAGGATATTTTAGTTATTTGCAAAAAAATAACTGTAATTATAACATCATTCGCCCACTCTGGATAATCAGTACAGTCTATTGATAACTTCGGCATAGAGTAAATATTGTATATTTAATTACCTGCCTCTTAAAAATACATTTTTAAACCGTTCCCTGTACATTAGGGTATGGGACATTGGATATTTTGGATGTTTACAAAGACAGAGCTTTAAATAAAACATCACTTGCCCTTTCTGGATAATCAATAAAGTTTATTGATAACTTCGGCGCAGACCAAACAACATATATTTCTTTAATTATCAGTAAAAAACCCTGATTAACCGTTTCTTTGCATCCTATTCCCTGTTAATACTGATTATCGCGCTGCAGACCAAACTCCATTAACAATTCACCCGTTTTTAGGATATCTTAGTGGTTTGCAAAGACGTAGCTTTAAATAAACCATAATTTACACTTTCTGGATAATCAATACAGTCTTTTGATAACCTCGGCATAGATGGAACAACACGCATTTCTTTAACTGCCAATAAAAATTATCTATATTAACCGTTCCTCTGCGTCCTGGTTCCTGCTGGTACTAGCTTTAGGACTGCACACCAAACTCCATTAACAATCTGTCTGTTTTAGGATATTTTAGATATTTGCAAAGACTAGTCTGTTAATAAATCTTCACTCACACATTCTGGTTAATCAGTGCAGTATACTGATAACTTCGGCATAATTAATCTGACCAACATTTAAATTAAGTTTAAATTACAGCCCTTTGCAGAAACTGATGAGCTTAATGTAATTTTGTGTCGTTTTGTCGTCATTTTCTATCTTTTGCACGCGTTTTTGCTCGTCTTGCTTCACATAAACCTTTTTCATCTTTCTAGGTGTTTATTTTGCGTCACTTTGCGGTCGTTTAAGAGCTCGGGTTTGGGTGTTTTGTTTGTTTTGCGTCTCATTTTAGTAGTTTTGCGTCTCTTTTCGGTTGATTTGTGCGTTTTTGTAGTCTTTTAGTCGTCGTTTTCCATCTCTCTGTGGTTGTTTTGCAGCTTTTTGGTTTATTTTTTATCTCATTGAGGTCGTTTCTCATCACTCTGTCATCATTTGGTGTCTCTTTTTTGCTAATATTTGCCTTTTTTCTTGTTTTTTGCATCCTAATGTGGTCGTTTTGTGTCTCGTTTTGACTCATTCGTGCCTCTTTTGCTTCACTCTGACGCTGTTTTCTGGGTCTTTCTGGGTCATTTTGCAAGTCTTTGTGTTGGTTTCGCGTCTATTTGTGCATTGTTAAGTTGGTTTTTGCTGTTGTTTGGAGTCATTTTACGTTGAATTTTGACCGAGTTGTGTCTCTTGTTAGGTTTTGCAGCTCACTGTCGTCGTTTTCCATTCGCTCAGTGGATTTGTGGTCTTGTAGTTGTCATTTTGCAGGCCTTCGTGTTGATTGGTGGTTGTTTTGCAGCTTTTTTTTAATGATTCGAGTCACTTCTCATCTCTCCGTCGACATTTTGCGCCTTACTTTCTGCGATTTTGTCTCTTTTCGTTGGTTTTGCATCCTAATGTGGTCATTTTTCATCTATTTCTGGTTTCTTTGTGACCTTTTTTGCATCACTCCGTCGCTTTTTTCTCTGTTTTTGATGATTTTGCTTGTCGTTATCAATTTGCGTCTGTTTTTGGGTAGTTTCAGAATCGTTCCGTTGGTTTTTGCATGTCTTTGCAGTCATTTTGAGTCTCTCTTTGGTTGATTTGTGCCTCTTTGCCTTCATTTTTCATACACATGTCCTGGTTTTGCATCTTGCTGTTGTCGTTTTTCATCCGTCTCTGGTTATTTTGCCTCTTAGTTTTTCTGTTTTTGCACCTTAATCTCTTTGCATGTTTGGTTTTTGTGCGTTTTCGGTTGTTTTGCGTCTGATTCCAGTCGTTTTGTGTCTCTTTTTGGTTGATTTGTGCCTCTTTGCGTTCATTTTTCATCCCTGTTGGCTCGTTTTGGATCGTTTTGTCGTCATTTTGCCTCTTTTTTGTGTGATTTTTGTCGTTGCAGTCATTTTTTTATCCCTCTGTCATTATTTTGCGTCTCTTTTTGGTCTTTTTGTGTCTGTTTGTTAGTTTTGCATCTTGTTGTGGTCGTTTTTCATCCGTCTGCGGTTATTTTGCCTCTTGGTTTTTCTGTTTTTGCACCTTAATCTCTTTGCATGTTTGGTTTTTGTGCGTTTTCGCTTGTTTTGAGTCTCTTTTTGGTTGATTTGTGCCTCTTTGCGTTCATTTTTCATCCCTGTTAGCTCGTTTTGGATCGTTTCGTCGTAATTTTGCGTCTGTTTTTTGTGATTTTTGTCGTTGCGGTCATTTTTTTAATCCCTCTGTCGATATTTTGCGTCTGTTTTTGTGTCTGTTTGGTAGTTTTGCATCTCGTTTTGGTCGTTCTGCGCTTCTTTTTGGCTCATTCGTGGTCATTTTGTGGCGTTTCTTCTGCTGCTTTCCATCACTTTGTGTTGCGTTTTGCTTAGTTTGTGTCTCCTAGTGGTCATTTCTCATCTTTGCGTCGCTGCTTTTGCCTCTTGTAAAGACTTTGTGTGTTTGTTTTTCCAGTTTTGTGCCTTTTTGTCTCTGATCCCTGAGAGGAAAATTGCTCAATTACAGATTAATTACCGTCTCCTTTGCGAGGCTTCGTGGGTTATTTGTCCCTTCAGTCGTCATTTTTCTTCTCTTTTCATCTGTTTTGGTCTTTTTGTGTCTCTTAATGACTTTTGTGTGGTTGTTTTGTGTATTTCCGTCCCATTTAGAGATGCTAACAGCAGCTCCTGGCCGGCAGACGCTTCACTTAGTGACTCGGTGCATCTGTCTCGCTTTGTTTGCAGCTTTTTTTCTATTCTGTCACTTCGGCGGCGACTGATTACTCACCACACAACACGCCACACGTTGTGTTTGTGATGCAGTGTGAAGCGGCGGTGATATAAAAGAAGAAAGAAGAGGAAAATTGGTGTTTTCAGACGTTTCCTGCTGCAGAGCTGCAATATTTCCCCTGTGATTAATATTCAGTTTGTTGTAAATGAAGCAGCTGATGGAGGCGGTGGAGGGTGGAGGGTGGAGGGGGGTGATGTCAGTGAACCAGGCAGCTACTATCACCACTGTGCCGACTGGGGGAGGGGTTAGCGTGAATGCTAACCACTCAGTAGCCCCCATCACTTCCCCCTCCGGAGCCTCGTTGTTCCCTGTTTCTGCTGAAAGACGTGAGTCACTCTCGGCTGTTCGGCTCCGCTGATGCCTTCACACACTTCTTGTTTTTAATCACAACACAATCCTCATGTTTTCACCGGGCTCCTGCTGCAGCCGGTCGTTCCTCCCCGATGCTACCTGTGCAGCTTTGGCAGCTTTATGTAACGGACACGTGGAAGTGGTGGAAACAGCTCCAGGCCGGGTTTTCGAGTATCGATGAGGCCGATGGATTGTTTCCTGCCCTCTGTGGGGCCCGAATGTTCTGTGGTGATGCTGGAGAGAAACCTACCATCGTCTAAATGTCACAGTTAGCAGCAGAAACACTGGAGGGATGGTTGTAGTTAACAGCAGTTTGGTCCTTATTTCACACAAATCTCTGCCTCTTCTGATCCTTAGATGAACAAAAATGGTTCCTGTCATAATTTCCTCAATGTGGCTCAGTTTTTATTGAAAAATTAGCAAATTATTTCAAATGTATTTACTGTTTCTAATGTATTTGCTATTGTTATTAATAAAAAACAAAACTAAGAGACACAAAAAGACCACAAAGAGATGCAAAAAGCTCGCAGAGACGCAATAAGACAACAAAAAGATGTAAAACAACCCCAAAGAGATGCAAAAAGACAGCAAAGGCTCGCAAAACACCATAAAAAGATGCAAAAAGACCAAAAAAGAGATGCAAAAAGCTCGCAAAGAGACATAAAAGACAGCAAAGACAAGCAAGAAGGCCGCAAAGACACATAAAATCATCCACAAAGAGACACAAAATGGCAGTAAAGAGATGCAAAATGACAACAAAAGACACACGAAGACCACAAAGATGAAAAAAACACCAAGAAAAGATGCAAAAAGACCACAAAAAGATATAAAAAGATCACAAAGATGTGCGAAGAGATGCAAAAAGATCACAAAGAGATGCAAAGAGATGCAAAAAGACCACAAAGAGATGCAAAAAGACCACAAAGAGATGCAAGAAGATGCAAAAAGACCACGAAGAGATGCAAAAAGACCACAAAGAGATGCGAAAAGATGCAAAAAGACCACAAAGAGATGCAAAAAGACCACAAAGAGATGCAAGAAGACGCAAAAAGACCACAAAGAGATGCAAAAAGACCACAAAGAGATGCGAAAAGGGAACAAAGAGATGCAAAAAGATGCAAAAAGATGGAAGACCACAAAGAGATGCAAAAAGATGCAAAAAGACCACAAAGAGATGCAAAAAGATGCAAAAAGATGGAAGACCACAAAGAGATGCAAAAAGATGCAAAAAGACCACAAAGAGATGCAAAAAGATGCAAAAAGACCACAAAGAGATGCAAAAAGATGCAAAAAGACCACAAAGAGATGCAAAAAGACCACAAAGAGATGCAAAAAGATGCAAGAAGACCACAAAGAGATGCAAAGAGATGCAAGAAGACCACAAAGAGATGCAAAAAGACCACAAAGAGATACAAAAAGATCACAAAGAGATGCAAAGAGATGCAAAAAGACCACAAAGAGATGCAAAAAGATCACAAAGATGTGCAAAGAGATGCAAAAAGACCACAAAGAGATGCAAAAAGACCACAAAGAGATGCAAAAAGACCACAAAGAGATGCAAAAAGACCACAACGAGATGCGAAAAGACCACAAAGAGATGCAAAGAGATGCAAAAAGATGCAAAAAGACCACAAAGAGATGCAAAGAGATGCAAAAAGACCACAAAGAGATGCAAAGAGATGCAAAAAGACCACAAAGAGATGCAAAAAGACCACAAAGAGATGCAAAGAGATGCAAGAAGACCACAAAGAGATGCAAGAAGACCACAAAGAGATGCAAAGAGATGCAAAAAGACCACAAAGAGATGCAAAGAGATGCAAAAAGACCACAAAGAGATGCAAAAAGACCACAAAGAGATGCAAAAAGACCACAAAGAGATGCAAAAAGACCACAAAGAGATGCAAAGAGATGCAAGAAGACCACAAAGAGATGCAAGAAGACCACAAAGAGATGCAAAGAGATGCGAAAAGGGAACAAAGAGATGCAAAAAGACCTCGAAGAGATACTAAATCATCACAAACAGACTAAAAGCAAACCAAAAGAGACGAATAAATGACAGTAAAGTGACATGAAATGACCACAAAGAGATGCAAAAACACTACAAACAGACTGAAAACAACCACAAAGACACAGAATTTGAATACAGAAGCCGAAGCATGAACATGTTCTTATTTATTCCCCGTCGTCATCTTGTCGTCCGAGTCTCCAGACTGTGACTCTGGTCGGCTGCAGTTTTCCATCGGAGGCTGCAGGTCGATGGTTTCCAGGGCCGTGATTGGACGATGAGTCTGGTGACCTCACCAGGCCTCAGATAGAGGGTCAGTAGGGAGGAGAGGAGGAGGTGAACAGAGCAGCAGGATGGAGCCGGTGGACGTTATCCAGCACGTAGGACCATTAATCCTGTTTCTCACCTCGTTTGCCTTCCAGCAACCTTTTCCCTCCTTTTATCGCAGCTGCTCCTCACTTCAAAGGAAACATGCTAATAGCAGGTTCTCAGAAAACAACATCGTCGGCGTCCCGCTAGACTTCCTCTGTTCTACCAACATGCATGGCAGCGGAGGTTCATGTTAGCGTGGCGTGTTTTGTCTCATCATGCTGTGTTCCTCTGTGTTTTCTCCTCCAGCAGCGGAACCTGGAGGGCTACGTCGGCTTCGCCAACCTCCCCAACCAGGTCTACCGCAAGTCGGTGAAGAGGGGCTTCGAGTTCACGCTGATGGTTGTAGGTGAGTCGCAGCAGCGTGTGTTTGTTGATGGTGTGGAGGTTAAAGTGAGTGTGATGACTGTCCGGCTGGTTTGGTGCAGCTCTGATAGACGCTGTGTTCGCTGCAGTGGGGAAACATCACACTTGTTCTTCTCTTCCTGCCTGACGCATGAAGCTAACTCTTTAGCTGTTGCATGTTCCAAAGATGAAGCATCTGTAGCCGAATGTTAGTCGTGGTTTTATATGAACATGATCGCCTCATATGCAGGTTAAAGCACTCAGACAGCTGTGAGATTAAAAACTAGTTTGAAGAGAATGAAACAAGGGATGCTGCTGTCAGATTTGGCCGACTTGAAGTGATTTTATCTCCATGGGCTGTTTTAAACGTCGGTGCTGCAGTCAGTCGAGTTCATTTAAATGTAGGAAGCCGAAATTGTGATTGCAGATAATGTTGGTTTTATTTTCCAGCCTTAGCGCTGCGTCAGCCATCTGGATGGAGTGTTGTGAGATATTTTTCTGTTTAACTGACTCAGTCGAGCTGGAACCTGCACTCTTTATGTCCAGGTGTGTTTTTGTAGCGGATTATTAAAAAAAAAAGAAAAGAAAAAATAGTGTTTCTCCACATTTTTATTTATTTATATAAAACAATTTATTTAAATAATAATAAGAGACAGTGGATTATTTAAAAACATAAAATAAAAATGAAGAGAGACATTTGATTATTTAAAAAATAAATTTTAAAAAAATTAGCAGGACCACTGTCTCTCCGCATTTTTATTAATTTGTTTAAAATAATTAATTAAATAATTTATTTTAAATATTTTTTTAAAAATGTAGAGACAGTGGATTATTTAAAAAAAATAGTGGGACCACTGTCTCTACATTTTTATTTATTTAAAGTAATTTATTTAAATAATTTATTTTAATTTTTTTTAAAAAAAAATATAGAGAGACAGTGGCTTATTTAAAAAATAAATTTAAAAAAACAATAGTGGGACCACTGTCTATCCACATTTTAATTTATTTATTTAAAGTAATTTATTTAATTAATTTATTTAAAAAAAATAATTCAAAAAATGTGGAGAGACAGTGGATTATTTAAAAAATAAATTTAAAAAAAATAGTGGGACGACTGTCTCTCCACATTTTTATTTTTTAAAAATAATTTATTAAAAAATATATAAAACTTTTTTCCTTTAAATAATCCACTATAGATCATTTCATCCTTGGAACACGGTGACAAATAAATTGTTTAAAAAGTCAGGCAGGGAGAGGCTGACTGAGCCATGAAGAATAAAATAAAGAACCACTTTGAACCACAATATCTGATGCCGACGGCTGGAGCGTCTCCAGATTCAGATTCTTGCACGAATGCAAACGAGGGAAATTTTAAACTCACACTCTTGAAAAATGGTTGCAGCCTGGAGCCGTGCGTTTAGAGCACATCTGTAAATGGTGGAGTCTGTCCATAAGCAGATGTTCGGCTCGTGTCCAGAAGAAGACCAAAAAACTGTGTATACTTGAGTCGTCGTCTGTTCATCAGCGCTAAACCAGGAGACATAAACTGAGACAACTGTTTTCCAGCATGTAGAGTGGCTTAACACCAACACCAGTCCTCCTGTTGATGCACATCTGCTCCTCTCACTGTTTTTGTTCGGATGATCAGTTCAGGTTCAAGGAGGTAAAACATGTGAAGCATCCAGCCGTCAGGATGAAGGGTTGACAGTTTAAAGAGCCGCTTCGGAGCGACTCACGTGTCGTTCGGCGTCGACGGATGTGGGAATACTCCTTTGTAAACGCTGCATTCCCACAGTCCTCCCCCCTGAGGATTCCTCTCTGCCGCTCGGTGACACGTGTGGTTTGGACGCTTCGATCTGAGCGGCAGGACGTCGGCTTTAGCGCGAATGGAGGCGGCTGTGGCCGGATGAGTCGGGGATCGGCGGGTTTGGCTGAAGCTGGAGATGCTGCAGGGCTGGTTTGTGATGAGGATATGGATTTTACTACAGGCGTCCTGCAGAGCTGCTCAGCTGTCAGAATTGATCTTTACACTGCAAGCGGATGTGCTTTTAATCTGAATTGGTATTAAATCAGGGGCACAGCTGGCGGCGATCAGTATTATTTTTCGCTCCTGTCACATTTCGCCTCACTGTGGGTTCATTTTTCAACCATGACGAAGGAGAGAGACCTCAGAAGTGTCTTGTTTTGCAGCATGACGTTATAATTACGCTGTAAATCAGAAAAAAGGAAGCGGAATTTCTTCGATTAAACAATGCAGAAGTCCCTGAATTTTCACCATGTCACTGTTGGTCACAGCTGAGTCACTAATGGCTTTTTGATTCGGCCGGGCGTCGCAGAATTTTTCATTTTTTGCAGAATGTGGTTTAAGAGAGTTGTTTATTTTTGGCGTATTTGTAAGTAAGACACATGGAATGAAGTGATTTTGATGAAATGTTACGATCTTAGGGTTATTTTTAAAGATGGAAACTCTGAAAACTGCCTGATTTTTTGCCAATTGACTGTCGGTTGCAGCTGAGTCAGTCAAGGCTTCTCGGTTGCGTTGAGAGTGGCAGAATTTTTATTTTTTTACAGAACGTGGTTACCGCACACGGTGCATTTTTGGCGAAATTTTAAACGAGACACGTAGAATAAATTAATTTTGGTCGAATGTCATGGTTTAGAACTGACATTTGATTTGTATTTTCGCAACTAATGTAAGCTGATTCAGTTTTTACAGTGTCTGGGTGATAAATATGTCGAATTTAGGGGGTTTATTAATTCCAATTACTATTTTTAAAGATAACATGCTTTCCCGAACTTGTTTTGGAGTTTAGAGGGTTAAAGCTTCATAAGTAGTATCTCTGTTTTTATGCTATCCATGAGGAGGCTTTCGCTCGCTAGTTAGCGCTATGTCTTGAATAACTTCTTTAAAAATGACCAAACAGACTCTAAATACATCATTTCAGCCTGTGTGCGGATTAAACGCACATGATTCAACATGTTAACTGGTGCTTTGTGTTTTTGTGAACGTTGATCACAACCAGACTCGCTGTTTCCCCTTGTTTTTAGCCGTTATGCTAAACTAGGCTAAGCTAGCATCATCTAGACTCCAGCTAACAGCACTAGCATGATTTTGACGTTTCACACGCTCACAAGAACACAAAATAAACATATTTCCCTAAACGTTGAGCTACTCCTTCAAAGTTAATATCATTAAAAGTCAGATAAACCCCGTTCTGTGTTAAAATGTTCCAACGGCTCATAGCTCTGTTGTGTTTTGTGGCCTCCAGTCATGTTCGTCTGAGCCTGGAGGTTTCCTGTTTAGTAAACAGCAGAGCGACGGCCTCCAACATCCACCATCGACTCGAGCCTCTTTCACACGAGGCCTTCGGTCTCTTCTCACGCTGCTCTCTGGCTCTCGGCCCTGGAACTCTCCGGCTCATCCAGATTTCACACATAACAAATGTGAGCCTTTAAAGAGGAGCTTCAGAGGGAAGCTGCTCAGCTGGAGTCTGTTCGTCCCTCTTTTAAACGTTCTCTCTGAGCTCTGTTGCAGGTTTTTAATTGATGCGTGCTTTTATGCTTGCATACTTTCCAGAAGCCATTTTTAGAGAATGAGCAAGTTAAATTTTTACATTTATACGAGGCCATGACGGTCATTATTGATTTGGTCTTTCTCCAGACAGTGCAGGTAGCTAACTAAAGTAGCCAGGAAGCAGTAGTAGCAGCTAGGTGGCTAACTAAGGTAGCTAGGAAGCAGTAGCAACAGCTAGGTAGCTAACTACGGTAGTTCGGAAGCAGCAGTAGCAGCTAGGTGGCTAGCTAAGGTAGCTAGGAAGCAGTAGTAGCAACTAGGTAGCTAAATAAGGTAGCTAGGAAGCAGTAGTTACAGCTAACTAAGGTAGCTAGGAAGCAGTAGTAGCAACTAGGTAGCTAAATAAGGTAGCTAGGAAGCAGTAGTCACAGCTAATTAAAGTAGCTAGGAAGCAGTTGTAGTAGCTAGATAGCTAACTAAGGTAACTAGGAAGCAGTAGTTACAGCTAACTAAAGTAGCTAGGAAGCAGTAGTTGCAGCTAGGTAGCTTACTGAGGTAACTAGGAAGCAGCAGTAGCAGCTAGGTAGCTAACTAAGGTAGCTAGGAAGCGGTAGTAGCAGCTGGATAGCTAGCTAAGGTCGGTTGGAAGCAATAGTAGCAGCTAGGTAGGTAACCAAGATAGCTAGGAGGCAGTAGTAGCAGCTAGGTAGGTCACTAAGGTAGCCAGGAAGCAGTAGTGGCAGCTAGATAGCTAGCTAAGGTAGCTAGGAAGCAGTAGTAGCAGCTAGGTAGGTCACTAAGGTAGCCAGGAAGCAGTAGTGGCAGCTAGATAGCTAGCTAAGGTAGCTAGGAAGCAGTAGTAGCAGCTAGGTAGGTAACTGAGAAGGCGAGGAAGCAGTAATAGCAGCTAGGTACCTAACTAAGGTAGATATGAAGCAGTAGTAGCAGCTTGGTAGCTAACTAAGGTAGCTAGGAAGCAGTAGTAGCAGTTAAGTAGCTAACTAAGGCAGCTAGGAAGCAGCGGTTGCAGCTAGATAGCTGACTAAGGTAGCTAGGAAGCAATAGTAGCAGCTAGGTAGCTAGCTAACCATAGTGGTAGAAAATTCTCCTTTACTGCACTGTAAAAAACTGTTTTTAATTTTTATCTTATAGTATATTTTAGATATAATAATAATATCCACATCAAGATAATTATTTTTATAACTGGTAATTTGTGTATTAAAGCGATGTTTGAAGACAAAACTGTAGAAATGTTGGTGTCTGGAGAGAAATCCTGACATGAATCAGTGAGTGATCGTTTGGAGCCAGAGGAGGGTAAAAGGTTAATAAGTCCAATTAAATATAGGAGCAGCTTAAGTATCGAACAGCTTTACCGCTTTAATACGACATCCAATCAAATGCGTCGTTAGGAGTCGGCTCTGTTCAGGTTGTTGGTAGTTTGGTCGGTGTTTATCACAGACTGTCCTTCAGGATGAATCCGGTCCTGCATCATTAAAGTAGAATCCAGATCATCATGTCAACAGAACAGCAGAGAAACAGAAGTGAGGAGGAGGAACTGGAGGAAATGCCAGCGTCAGAGAGAGTGTTTGGACTTGATCCTCAGCCAGCTGGAGCTCCACACTGAAAGTAAAGAGTCTGGCTCCGGTTCTGCTGGACTTGGCGTCCTGGTGGAGCGCTGAGGCCTCGGTTCTGTTCTGCTGCAGTTCTGGATCAGACAGATGGAGGAACCTGAGCCGACTGGGCTCATGGCTGCAGGTGGTTCACTGATCCCTGCAGAGACGGCAGCTTGTTCCTGCAGCCATCAGGGACATGCAGACATGAAGGTTACCTGGTCAACAGCTCGATTAACGAGATAAACAAACAAATAAATCAGGAAGTTGATGCCAAACGCATTTATAAATACTAGATGACACCAATCAGAACTTGGCTGCATCTTTTCCAGGAGTATGACAACGTTGACAGTTTAAAACTTTCATTTTATAATATATTTAAGATATATAAACATAATTATATAGAGTAGTTTCATATAATTTTTAATATTTTTAAACTTTTATTTTTTAATGTGTTTAATACATATATAAATATAATTATCTAGTATAATTCTATTCAGTTTATTAAAATTTTAGCAGTTTTTATTTTTGTATATATTTAAGATGTATAAGTATAATTATATAATTGTATTTATTTTGTTATATATATATATACATATATACAACGTTTATAATATATTCTATATATATATGACAAAATAAATGAAAATATATATAATTACATAATAAAATGGTATTTATCTAAAAACATTTTTTAACAGTTTTTAACTTGTTATATATTTAAGATATATAAATATAATTATATATATATATATATATATATATATATATATATATATACACACAACTGTATTTAATTTGTTATATATACAACTTTTTATAATATATTCAAGATATAAATATTACGTAATAAAATGTTATTTATCTAAAAAAAATAACAGCTTTTAACTTGTTATATATTTAAAATATATAAATATAATTATGTAGTACAATTATATTTAATTTATTTAACTGTATTTAAATTTTGTTTTTAACTATATTTAGGATGTAAGATATAATTAAATAATATAATTGTATTTAATTTGTTATATGTATATAACATATTCAAGATATATATAAAATGTTACGTAGTAAAATTATATTTATCTAAAAAGTTTACCAGTTTTTAACTAGTGTTATAATGTATTTTATGTATAATATATTTTATGTAAAAATATATTTATATAATAGAATTTAATTATTTACAAATAAAGGATTTAAAAATGTTACTTTTTTTTTTTTTTTACTGTTTTATGGATTTTTCCTGTTTTGTTAAATTACAGATAAAATCAAGTTTAATCACAAAACTGTATTAATTTACATGGTAACTTTGTAAAATAATTAAAAAAAGACCAACAGGATGAAAAAGCAGACCAACACTATAAATAATTTCCACATCATAAACTGTGTTTTCACAAATAATGATTTGTTCTTTCTCCATGTTTGACTGTAAGATTAAACTGTTTTACTGTATTTAAATCCACTAAATATACCATTATTTTACAGATACATGCTGTTATTTCTACTGTTCTTCAGTCTTTGAACGTTAAAATATTCCACAATCTTCTAACGTATTTTTTCTGTAACCAGATTTTTAACTATTTATAACTAAATTCTTTGTTTACTTCGTGTTACAGTCAAAATTATGACCAGTGAGCCAGAAATGAAAGATGAATGTTTAAATCTGAGCATTTCTCGTCGTCTCTTCTGCACCAGAAACCAAACAAACTGTTGCTGCGGAGCCAAGAACTGAGTTTATCTTCGTTTCTCCGTCGTGTTGTTCAGGAAGCAGCTCCGGCTGATCCGCTGTCGGTCTTCAAACCTCCTCTTCTGGAGGGCTTTTCTTCTGTTCCTGTCTTCTCTCTCCGAGGGGGGAAAAAGCTGCTTCCTGCCTCTTTTGTCCAGCTGGCAGATTGAACAGAAAACTCCTGGAAAGATCAGCGCGATCCAGAGCCAGAGCCGAGGGTCGGATCAGAGCGGAGGGAGGAAGCTCCACGCTGCTTCTGACGGACATCGAGGCCGGCGCTTAGCAGCCCGCTGGAGCCTCAGAAAGCTGCTCAGGAGGAGGAATCTCAGGCTTTTAATGAGTCCGAACCGATGCAAGTAAAACATCAACATGATCAGGGTGTTTTCATCCTACAAGACGAGATATAGATCTAGTAATACAGCAGCTCATGGATCCTGGAGATCAGACTGCAGCTGAAATGGCCAGTTAATCTAGAAAACCCACGCTGCACAGGGAGAACATGCAAACTCAGAGAGATCCCAGGCGTCCTAACCGGGAATCGAACCGGGGATCTTCTAGCTGTGAGGCGACGCTGCTCATTTTGGTATATTTGGATGCTTTTGCTATGTTCTGGGCATATTTTGACCCATTTTGACAGATTCTGAGCGCATTTTGGTTCATTTTTGGGACATTTTAGCATAAATTTCTCCAAAAAGCCAAATCTAGAGGTTAATAGTGGGCAACTACTGGTGTCACCACCACTAAATATCCTGCTACTGAAAGGAAACTGTGTCATAAGAAGCACGTCCTTCAAAATAAAAGACTTTGTACCACTACTTCTTTGAAGGGGGGGCATGCTTCTGCGACCCTCTAAAAATGGCTTCGCGACCCGCTTTTGGGTCCCGACCCACCAGTTGAGAACCACTGCTGTAGTGTGTACCGGCCTTTAGCCATCCTTATCGAGTCTTGTATGCCCCTGCAGCACAACGCCGTGGGAACTGCCACCAGCACCGCCTTTAAAATGGCTAATCCACAGAAAGAACCACGCTTGCCTGGTTTATTGCAAAAGCTAAATATGTAGCGTCGGTCGCTGCTCAGCTGTTCCTGTTGTTTCCTGTAGTGAAGGTGATTTTAAAAACGATAAAGAGAGGACAAAAACATGTTATTTGATCTTTCTTTAGCCCAGTCACAGTCATCTCGGGTGGAGCTTAGCCCAGGATGCAGCAACGATGCCCCACGAAATAGTGGCTCATTGCACGAACCGAGTCTTTCATTACCAGTTGCCCCTTTCAGTTTGCGCACGTTGCCGTTGTTTTTTATAACAAAGGCGATTTTGAAGACAGTGAAGGGAGAAGAAAGCTGTGTGAAATTGCAGACTTGCACCTGACCAATCACAATCGTCCTGGGCGGAGCTTAGCCCAGGATGCAGCAACGATGCCCCACGAAACAGTTTAAACTTATTTTGAGGTAAAATCTGAACTTTTAAATGATTTTTCTTAGGCTTGACTTGTGTTCTAAACATGCAGTTTCAGTTATATCCTTCTCCTCATTCATCTAGATAGCAGCCTGGTGTTGTTATCCCAGAGTAACTGCCAGGAGGCGTTACCAAGATGGCTGCCGGGTGGTTAAACCTCCCTGTGAGGACTCTGGTAGTGTTCAGTGAATGAAGCAGTCCAGCAGCAGTTTGCCTATGAAGTCAGAATCTGTAAATCTGCCCGGCTGATCCGAGTTTGATAGTAAACTGTCCGTCTGTCCTGCTGCTGCTGTTGTTGTTGTTCTCTAAGCTTGTGAGTGTGTCGTACTCTTGTTTCAGTGTGTGTTTGTGCGTCCAGATAAGTCGGTCTGACAGGATTAGCCTCGGCCGCTTTGCCTACTGACCTTGCAGAAAGAAGTGAGTGAAGGAAGGCTTTGGTCTGTTTAATCTGCAGCTTAGCCGGATACGTTCGCACACATTCACTCCGTTTGAATTCCTGTTTACGTGGCCGATCGTTCGCTCTTATTCCCATCTGAAGCTCCTCAGGCTCCAAAGCAAATCTATCAATCATGTAGTAAAGACGGCAGGAAAAATTGCGTGATTCCCTCACCAACATACTGGGGATTAGTGGTGTAACATTCATGGAGGAAAGCCTCTGAACCCCTAAACCTACCAGGAGGTGTGAAAGGCATGTGTTTTTGAAAAAAGAATCTCAAAAAAGGCACCATTTATCAGACAAAGAAACTGTAAAAACAGAAAAATTCATCTTGTTTTCAACTTTCTGATGGCTCTTCAACTAATTATATGTGAGGTGCAGTTCGGTCAGGAAAAATAATTAAATCGAAGCTTGAAAGTGTGAAATTTCATCCAAATCCAAGTCTCATTTTGAAAAATTAAAAAAAAAAATATTCAAATGTCCGAATATCAGTTCGTTTTGGTGGTATTCAAATAATAATTTTGATATTCGAATATTCGTGCGTGCTGCTGCTGGGCGCTGCCGAGTGTTGCCGAGGCTGCAGTATGGTGCCGAGTGTCACCAAGCGTCGCAGAGTCTGTAGAACGTGGCTGTCATTCTAGTACGCGGACTTGCCAACTCCGGCATCACCCAAAAACGAAGCGCAAAACAGCATAAACGAGACAAAATGACAGACACAAGTAGGGTTGGTCCCGAATATTCGAATATCTGAATACTCGTTCGCTGTGGTGGTATGCGAATAATAATTCTGATATTCAAATAGCCGAGCGCTGCTGCTGGGCGCCGCCGAATGCTGCCGAGTGTTGCCGAGGCTGCAGCATGCCGCCGAGCGCTGCCGAGTGCCGCCAAGCGTCGCCGAGACTCTAGAATGCAGCTGTGGTTCTCGTACGCGTACTTGCCAACTCCGGCATCACCCAGAAACGAAGCGTAATACAGCATAAACGAGACTAAATGACAGACACAAGTAGGGCTGGTCCCGAATATTCGAATAATAATTTTGATATTTAAATAGCCGAGCGTTGCCGAGGCTCTAGAACGCTGCCGTGGTTCTAGTACGAGGACCTGCCAACTCTGGTGTCGAACCTCCCCCACTCTGGCAACACCGCAGCACGAACCAAATAT
Organism: Dascyllus trimaculatus; assembly: GCA_024666655.1. Classification (NCBI taxonomy): domain Eukaryota; kingdom Metazoa; phylum Chordata; class Actinopteri; family Pomacentridae; genus Dascyllus; species Dascyllus trimaculatus. The sequence goes on along the minus strand of CM045448.1, from coordinate 2,235,345 downwards.
TTGAATATTCGGCGATTATTGGATCCGAATATCTGGAACAAAGATGTTGCTATTCGGACCAGCCCTGGACACAAGACACAAACCAACAGGAACAAGACACGAGATGATAAGAAGGGGCTCAGAACAACAAAAATGAGATGGAAAATATCAAAAAGGAGACATGGAATGACCACAAAGAGACAAAACAAGGAAACAAAATGCAAAAATACCACCTTAAAATAAATGCAGCATGGCTCAGAAACAGTGAACAGAGGAGAATGGTATATTGTGCAGCAGATATTAGCTTTTCCTGTTGATTTTGAATTAATTGAGGCTAATAAGGCTGCTGTTGAGGTGTATTTGCTTGAAAGTTAGGTAGAATTTAATCAGGCATTGTTTTTCTGCCGTTGACTGCAGCTCCAGCTCCTAATAAAACACCCGGCGAGCCTATTTAAGCTCCACCCAGCTGCCATCGGAGTGACGCCAGACAGAAACTTCCAGGGCATTTGCGGTTTGCTGCAATTCCTCATTTAGATTTTCAGTTCCCCGAAACGTTGCTCGGCCCTGAACCGAAGCTTAACGTCGTCTGTGGCGGCAGAAAATGTGAGTTTAGGAAAGGAAGTGTGGTTTGCTTTGACATTTGCCGTTTGCTGAGGAGGTTTCGGGATCTTCACCTGCTCCATAAGAGAAAGTGATTGTTTTTATCAGCAGCTGGCCTAAAGGGTTTCAGGATTCACTTTTCACCTACATTAAAAGTTAATTCCTCACAGCAGCAAAAATGACACCCCTTGCAACACTTTCCTCTACTTTTTCTCACATTTGTAGAAGTGCATCTGCAGCCTCTTCGGCGTGTCGCTGCAGGAAATGCGGCGCAGGTGCATTAATGGCGTTAACGATCAGGTGCGTGTGGCTGCAGCAGGATGGGAGTGAGGAGCTTGTTGTAGCCGTTATGGGGAACATCTGCGCTGCTCCTGCTGTGACAAGTCCGACGGAGAGCTGCCGGGATCATCGTGGTGACGAAAGATAAGACAGCTTCAGCCGTGATCGCTTCATCAGAGCTGCACCGTCCTGAGTGGGAGTGTTTTAAACCACCGTGCAGCGTCTGAAACACTTTAATCTGCTATTCTAACTGGACTTTTTTAATCTTTTCCTCAATCTGCGTCGTCGTCATGCTACCCGAGCCTCCCCCTGAATCCACCACTGGGCAGGAAAAGCATTTTAGTTTTTTAAAAAATCCCTCAAATTGCACCATTTATCAAAACCACAAACGGTTAAAAATGGCAGCAGTCACACACGTTTTCAACTTTTGATTCTGCACAAAACCAAATCCAAGCTCAGGGTTTCCCCCAGAAAACTTGCTTTGCCCGGTGGTAGAGAAGCCACCGTGTTTTTGTAAAGAAAGAAAAAAAAAAAGTTAAAAGTTGACAGGAATTTTGAAATTATGACTATTAAGTGTTATTTTAAGTAATTTATTAACAATACTTAAACGTAGAGTCTTATAAAAAGGCACAATCTTGAAATACGGTTTTAACAAACACAAAAAATACAATTAAGATAAATAATATCAGTTGTTTTCACTTCAGTTAAATCCTAGAGAATCTTAAAACAAGCTGTTGCTGGTCACATTTAAAAGTAAAATAAATTAACTTAATTTAAAAAGTGCAAACATGGCCAAGGGGTGAAACCAGGGAACTCAGAGGCTGAACAGGTCTGCTGTGCTGTGTGACCTCTACTACTTATTGCTGCACATGGTTCAGGTTGGATCAGTGCATCAGTCCGTCTGGGTTTACCATACTGGGTCTGGTAGAGCCATCCGCTAAATTTAGGATCAGCTAACCATTTTGGATTAAATCCACTAGTTCCATGTTTACCATTGCGGCCCGCAGAAGGCTGCTCCGACGACGTGCTAACATCCGTGCTAACATCCGTGCTAACATCCGTGCTAACATCCGTGCTAACATCCGTGCTAACATCCGTGCTAACATCCGTGCTAACTCCACTGGCTCTGCCTCATCATGGAGCCGCGGCTCGGTCGGCTCTCCGGGGATGAACTCCCCTTGGCCTGGAGGTGAACGAGCGGCTCATGGTCTCCTCCAGTGCTCCTCCGACTTCGGAAAAAGTTCACGTATCGACCATAAAATGTTGCCATTGCACTTTCAACCGTATCACCAGATGCAGTTAAAAGCTCTGTATACCGTCTTTGCTACCACTGTTTTGGTGCATAAAGAAACCTATTTAAAATAAACAAGTGACATCCGTCCTACATGTGGAGGAGCTTGAGTAGAACCTCTGCTTCTTCACGGTGAAGGTTGATTTGTTTTGTGCTGCTTCTCCCGGAGGTTTACTGAGAAGCTCCTCTGTGAAGTTTGTCCCATCTGGCCTCCAGTGTCTCAGGTTTTCCCCAGAGGAGCTTCAGCTTTAGACATCTGGGTTCCTTTCCTCAGACTAATCAGCTGAGAGTGGATGAATGGACCATTATATTGTGTTACATTGTGCAGGTGTTACTTTTATTGTGCCCACACCCTGTACAGCGCCTTACGGGCTGCACACAGCTGCGCTTTAACGGCTGTAAAAAGAGGCTTCATGGGCTGCTTGGTTCTCACAGGCTCCAGTCGGTTTCTCAGCAAAAACACGACGAGTGTCCGGTCTGTGTGTCGCTTGCAAAATTGCAGGATCGTCAAACTGGAACACTAAAAGTTTCAGACTCGCATTCAAGCATCTGAACCCCAGAACTTGCCAGTGTGCGTTCGAGGCGTGTGTTTTTATTTAAATCGTTGAAATTGCTCCATTTATCAGAGCCAGGAGCTGCAAAAACAGAAATAATAGTCTAATTTTCAGCCTTATGATTGTTCTTAAAACCAGAAAATGCCCAAATCTAAGCTTCAAATCATGCTTTTACATCCAAATCGCCTTTGTGCACAAGTGTACTTTAAATAATTGCTGAAAATAAACCATGTGTAATAACCACATTCTGTAAAAAAGGAAATATTTTGCGCTCTCTGGGGGAAGTGAGGAGCTATAAATGACTCGGCTGTGATCAACAGTCACATGATAGAAATTAAATGAATATCCAGCAGAGCTGCAGACTTTTTTTTTTTTTTACAGAGAAAACAATTCGACTGGGAGATAAATGGAACCTACTGGATCAATAACATAAATACAGCATCGCTTAAAAACAGTGAACGAAGGAGAAAGGTTGTTGGAGGATACATCCAGCATGGTGGAACATCTAGAGCAGTGGGTCAGGACCCAAAAGTGGGTCGCGAAGCCATTTTTAGAGGGTCGCAGAAGCATGGCCTTGTAAAAAGTAGTGGTATAAAGTCTTTTATTTTCAAGGACGTGTTTCTTATGACACAGTTTGCTTTCAGTAGCAGGATATTTAGTGGTGGTGACACCAGTAGTTGCCCACGATTAACCTCTAGATTTGGTTCTGCCAGCTTATTGGAGAAATTTATGCTAAAATGTCGTTTTTTCTCCCATTTTTGTGAAATTAACTATTGAAGAAACCCAGCTGTTTCCCTTCCTGGTTGTTCTGTTTCCATGGAGGTTGAAAATGAGCCACAGTGAGGAAAAACAAGGAGCAAAAAACACCCAGAAACTGCTGCTTTGTCTTCAGAGGCTTAACGTGAGGCTGTCAACCTGCTCTTAGTCACAATAAGGGAAGGATGTTTAAGATCTTCAGGGGGTATGAATTAGGGATGCACAATAACGCCAATTTCAACTGATTCCGATAACCGATAATTTTATACTTCTTGCAGCCGATAACCGATAATGTCAATTGATTGCGCACCAGAGCGTGACACCGGAGTTGGCAAGTCTGCTACTACAACCACGCGGCGTTCTAGAGCCTCAGCGGCGTACTACAGCCTCGGCAACGCTCGGTGGCGTTCGGCGGTGCGCACGACTTTTTGAGTATCAAAATTATCATCCGAATACCACCACAACCAACAAATATTCCGATATTCCAATATTCGGGACCAGCCCTCGTCAAACGACTTCTTCAGACACGGTAAACAAAGTCCACTCTGGTCAGTGCCACGCCATGCTGCTTGTTTTTCTCTGCCCGCGCAGTCTGATGACATCACACACATGCGACAGTACCGTCGGGGAGGGGAGGGGTTGAGGAGCCAGGCATGAGCACAAACCACAACACACAGACCAACGGCAAAAACCAAGATTCAGAGTCTTTATTATTATCGGGTCGTTTTATCGGCTGATTTTTTAATTATCGGAATGACGTCATAATTGCCAAAATTAACCGATAATTATGGGATGCCGATGTTATCGTGCATCTCTAGTATTAATAGGTAAAAAAAGAAAGATGGAACAGAAAGATGAAGCTGAATTTACAGTTCTGCTCTCACCTTTAGTTTTTAACTCTGGCTTGTAGCAGAAGGACTGAGATCACCGATACTAGGAGTCAGAAAATGAGCCACAGTGAAGGTAAATGTGCTTCCTGTTCATTACCAGAGCTCCTGGATCAGTTCCTCTACATCTAATCATAGAGGACACAGGAACATGCAGAGCAAAAAGTCTCTGAAAATACACGACTCTACCCTGAAGCTCCGGTTTCTGTGCTGCTGAAAGTTGCAGGATGATGTCACAGTTGTCCATCCCGATCTCCGTCCTACATCTGCGGTCAGTTCATTAAGCTTTTATCCGTCCATGTTGGAGGACGGCGGCCTGTTTACAGACCTGCTCCATAAAGACTCCTCGAGGCCTCCAGGCTGGATCACTCAGCGCCGGCGACTCCGTCACCGCGCGAGTGTTGTCAGGACGAGGTCGTGCACATGTGCATGTTCATGCATGCTCAGTCAAACCCCTGCAGGCGAGCCGCTGCCTCGCTTTCCTCATTCTTCCTCTGCGCTGTGCTCTATTTTGAGATGCACATGTCTGCTGCGACCCGGCACGTGCCGATTCTGTCAGATTTAGTCTTTGGGCTCGGCGGATCGCTGCAGAGCAATTTAAAAATAAAGTCATAAAACCAGGAGGAAAGTGGGCTGCGTCCCTGCAAGCCGGACTGACACGGTTTAGTTTCTGTTCTGGTTCTTCCACATGAGGCCCTTTCAGACATGAACTCCTTTACATTAATCTGACGGCAACCGAACACATCATCTGCATCACGCCTGCAGTCTCACCAAGTCAGACCTGCTAACATTTCTGTCTGAGCTGCACCTCATTAACGGATAGATACGCCCAAGTAACAGGATGAGTTGTGTGAAGTGATCTGGGGAAGGCTTTGGCCATAATTCACAACTAGTATTCGTCCAAAAACACTTTATATGTGGCAAATACACACTTTTGTTCTTCAATTCGCTCTAAAATTTCAGATCTGTGGACGTTAATAGGAGAATAGGTTCTGGTCTTTCTGTTGCCCCTTTTCCACCGAGCTGGTTCCAGGTCTAGTTCAGAGCCAGAGCCTGACTTAGCTCCACTTCTTTGTGTTTCCACCTCCTAAGCACCGACTCCAGGTTCTATAAACTGGAGCTCAGCAAGCACCAACTCTTTGCTGGTCCAGAGCTAAGCACCGAGTACGTCAGGGGCTGGGGGCGGGGTTATGGTGACCAACCATCAACGGTGGAAAGGGACACACAAGCGCTAATTAGTGTCCTTGTTCTCCAGGACGTCCCTGGTCCCATCACACATGTATTGGAATGACTCCTGGAAGTTTACCACAAACTGTTGACCTGAAATCCGCTACAGTTGTGTCCCACCAGTAGCGTGATCACGGATGTGTCCAGGCAACAGGAGGACCTCCGCCTCACAATCAGCCTTAAGACCATCTATAGAGATAAACATAGATATTATCATCAACTTACTGCGTTTGTTTAACTGCTATGTAATGGATGCTAGCGTAGTGGTTTTATGGTGACCCAATGGATCCAACTGGACTCCTTGTTAATGGAAAAGCAAACAGGTTCTTAGGAGGAACCAGATTAGAACCAAGTAAGCACCGGAACTAGACCTGATTCTTCTTGGGAAGAAAGGAAGGAAGGAAGGAAGGAAAGAAAGAAAGAAGGAAGGAAGGAGAGGGGGAGGGGGAAAAGAAGAGAGAAAGCAAGGGGAAGGAAGGAAGGAAGGAAGGGAGGGAGGAGGGAAGCAAAGAAGGAAGGAAGGAAAGTGGGAGGGAGGGAGGAAGGATTGAAAGAAGGAAGCAAGGGGAATGAAGGAAGGAAAGAAAGAAAGAAGGAAGAAGAGAGAGGGGGGGAAAGGAAGAGGGAAAGCAAGGGGAAGGAAGGAAGGAAGGAAAGTGGGAAGGAAGGGAGGAAGGGAGCAGGGAAGCAAAGAAGGAAGGAAGGAATGTGGGAGGGAAGGAAGGAAGGATGAAAGAAAGATAGAAGGAGGAGGAAGGGAAGAAGAGAAGAAAGGAAGACAGCAAGAGGAAGGAAGGAGGGAGGGAAGGGAAGGAATGAAGGAAAGAAAGAAGGAATGAAGGAAAGAAAGAAGGAAAGAAGGAAAGAAAGAAAGATAGGAGGAGGGAGGAAAGGAAGGAAAACAGGAAGACGGCAAGAGGAAGGAAGGAGGGAGGGAAGGGAAGGAATGAAGGAAAGAAAGAAGGAAGGAGAGAGGGAGGAAAAGAAGAGGGAAAGCAAGGGGAAGGAAGGAAGGAAGGAAGAATGGAATCAAAGAAGGAGGGAATCAAGAAAAGAAAGAAGGAAGGAGGGGAGGAATGAAGGAGAGAAGGAGGGAGGGAAGGGAGGGAGGAAGCAAGGGGAAGGAAGGAGGGAGGGAGGGAATAAAGGAAGGAAGGAAAGAAAGAAGGAAGGAGAGAGGGAGGGAGGGAAGGAAGGGAGCGTTGACCTTATTTAACTGCTATGTAATGGATGCTAGTGTAGTGGTTTTATGGTGACCCAATGGCTCCAACTTGACTCAAAGTAAACGGGTTCCTAGGAGGAACCAGAATAGAACCAGCTAAGAACCAGAACTAGGACCTGGTTCTTCTTGGTGGAAAAGGGGTTTGTGTTTATTAAATACCTGCAGCAGCATCCATGAGCGCGTCTACCAACCAAGAGAGTTGTGCATATTTACACAACACCAGCAGCAGCTAAATAAGCTAGGCTATTTGGATGAGTGGTCGCACCCTGTTCAATGAATCTGACAGCAACCAATCGCATTCACCGCTAATATTCCTCTTAAAGCACACAGGAGGAGCTGAAGTTTGTCGCTTCCAGTTGTTTAGGAGTCTTTCCTCTGAGAAAACAGGATCCTTATGAGCATCTCCACAGACGGATAGCTGAGCACACGAGCTAACAACAGTTTGATGAGCTGCTGATCCTGTATGATCGAACCCTGTTCCATTAATGTGGCAGCTTCATGTCTGAATGCTCACTTTCCTGTAAAGCTGGGCCTCTATTTGTACTAGTTTCGGATCCGAACCCTTACGGTACACCTTTGTCACTCATTTTACTCTCCAGAAATGCAGCATTAATGGAGGTCATTTGTTTTTTCTCTCACAAGACGTAAACAGGAGCTGAAGTTTGGTTTCGTTCGAAGATTAGTTTGTTCCTTCCAGTTGTTTACGAGTGTTTCCTCTGAGACCAGACAGCAGCAGGATCCATGTGAGCAAACCTTTTGAATACTTGCACCTGCAGCAGTTAAACAAACTAAGCTGCTATTCAGACAGTTTAATGAGCTGCTGTTTAATGAGGATTCAGGCTTTTGTTTGTTCTTGTGTGGCACATATTGTGAGGAACACCTGCAGAAAAGTAACTGTCGAATGAAGGAACGGCATCGCTTTAACGCAGTGGTTGTCAACTGGTGGGCCGGGACCCAAAAGTGGGTCGCGAAGCCATTTTTAGAGGGTCACAGAAGCAAAAAATAGAGGTATAAAGTCTTTTATTTTGAAGGACATGTTTCTTATGACACAGTTTGCTTCAATAACAGGATATTTAGTGGTGGTGACACCAGTAGTTGCCCACTATTAACCTCTAGATTTGGTTCTGACAGCTTATTGGAGGAATTTATGCTAAAACGTCCCAAAAATGAACCAAAATTTGATCAGAATCTGTCAAAATGGGACAAAATATGCCCAAAACTTGGCAAAAGTGTCCAGATATACCAAAATGAGCAAAAAATAAGGCAAATTTTTCCCAAGTTGTATCAAAATGTGTTGAGACTCCACCCAAATAAACCTTAATTTGTTAACAGGAACAGCAAACTTCAATAATTTGGGTCGCAATTGTTATTAATAGAGACATAGTGGATCCTGAGGCTGGACCAGTTTAGAACCACTGGTGTAAAATCTTCTTTTTTACAGGACATGTTTCTTATGACACAGTTTGCTTTCAGTGGCAGGATATTTAGTGGTGGTGACACCAGTAGTCGCCCAATATTAACCTCTAGATTTGGTTCTGCCAGGAGAAATTTACGCTAAAACGTCCCAAAAATGAACCAAAATTTGATCAGAATCCGTCAAAATGGGCCAAAATATGCCCGAAAACTTGGCAAAAGTGTCCAAATAAACCAAAATGAGCAAAAAATAAGGCAAAATTTTCCCAAGTTGTATCAAAATGTGTTGAGAATACATCCAAATAAACCCTAATTTGTTAACAGGAACAGCAAACTTCAAAAATTTGGGTCGTGACTGTTATTAATAGAGACATAGTGGGTCCTGAGGCTGGACCAGTTGAGAACCACTGCTCTACCGGACTGATGCAGCAGCAGTGTTACGGACCCCGAGTCTGAAAAGAGCTGGAGTCTGCTGGCCTTGCAGATCTCTATCTCCAGCTAAAACACTGACCTCTGCCCCGCTTCAGCCGGTTTCCCATTTAGCCTCGACAATGGAGAATTATCTGTTGTGGCGCTCAGCAGACCCCGCTCCCCTCCCGTCGCTGCTGCTGCCCGGGTTTCACGCTCGGCGGTTCGGCCTCACACGTGGCCGTTAGCTGGGAGAGTGTTTGCGTTGGTTAACGGGCCTGTCAGGATGTTGGGGGAGGCAGCTGCTGCCTCGGGGCGAGAGAGGCCCGGACCCAGCGGTAGGAGGAGAGAGGGAGGAATGTCAGGAATCCTATGGGAAACCCACTCCGACCATTTCCGTGTTTGTTTTTCTGCCTCTCGACGTCCAGCGTGTCGCGAGTCCATCAACAGAGTCGTGTTTAATGTGCAGCAGTTTTCATTGAGCGCATTAATCCTGGTGGTAAACGTCCACCTGGGGATGAAACTAATAGTCAGAAAACAGAAAAACAGAGCTTTAATTGATCATTTCAGCCGCATTTTAAATCTAAATCTAAATTGGCAAATATTCTCTTGTTTCAACACAGAATTAGAGGACAAACGAGCTCTGGGTGCTGCAAACTGATCTGATCAGTGAGATTTGTCCAAACTGTTGGATAAAAATGCTCCTTCCATTGTCTCTAACTGTTCTGACCAACCTCCTGTCAACATGCTGATATGAGCCTTAAAGTTTACCCAGAATGCACTTGTTAAAGTTTCCTCTGGTGGATGATCAGAAACCAGAAACACATCCAGGAACCAACGATGGTTTCTAGGACTCTATATAGACGTTAAACTGTTCACACCATGAGACATCCCATAATACTGATGCTGACAGCTGGTTATAGAGGAAATGAACAGAAACCAGGTTTAGTGTTTAGACTGAGACTCCTGGATGGATGTAATTGGATTGATTTGCATGTTTTTGTGGTCATTTTGCATCATTTTTGGTCATTATCCGTCACATTTTGGTTGTTTTGCACCTTCTTGTGATCATTTTGCATCAAACTTCGGTCATTATCCGTCATATTTTGGTTGTTTTGCACCTTCTTGTGATCATTTTGCATCATTTTTGGTCATTTTGCATCAAACTTTGGTCATTATCCATCACATTTTGGCTGTTTTGCACCTTCTTGTGATCATTTTGCATCAAACTTCGGTCATTATCCGTCATATTTTGGTTGTTTTGCACCTTCTTGTGATCATTTTGCATCACTTCTGGTCATTTTGTGGAGCATTTTGGTTGTTTTGAACCTTTTTGCGATCATTTTGCATTATTTTTGGTCATTTTGCATCAAACTTTGGTCATTATCCGTCACATTTTAGTTGTTTTGCACCTTCTTGTGATCATTTTGCATCACTTTTGGTCATTTTGTGTCACATTTTGGTTGTTTTGCACCTTTTTGTGATCATTTTGCATCACTTCTGGTCATTTTGCATCACTTTTGGTCACTTTGTGTAACATTTTGGTTGTTTTGCACCTTCTTGTGATCATTTTGTATAATTTTTGGTCATTTTGCGTCACATTTGAGTTGTTTTGCACCTTTATTTGTTCATTCTGCGTCACTCACTCTGCTGCAGAATGATGATACATCCCATAAGATGCATTGGATTTTCTCCACAAAGTTGGTTCTAGAGAAAATGAACAAAAACCAGATTTAATGTTCAGACTGTGACATCTGGAGTGGATGTAAAACCGATGTAGTTGCAGGTTTTAACAGAATTCAAATGTCTGTCTGCTGGACTGATGAAGTTCTTATGCTCAGAAATGATGGAAAAAGCCCATTTAAAAGTGCTAAATGTGGACCCACCTCTATGGACTTCAAGGACCTGGAATTCTGAATGCTTTCGTATGATGAAGGTTGTTAATAAAGGTACTGGAGATGAGGAGCCAGATGATTCTGAGGAGGTCAGATGGAGGCTCTGGTGGATTGCATGTTTGCTTTTCTTATTTATAGGCGGCAGCTGAGGTAAATCCAACACTGTGGTTCTTCTGTGTATCACGGATTAATTATACTAAAGTGGCAAAAAATAGAAAACAGGAAGCACCACAACAGGGCTGATGGAAAACAAATGTTTCACCAAAATACAATCCAGCGTTTCTCATGTAAACAAACATAAATACATGCATGAATGTGGTTTGTAGAGGTGATGGAGGAGCTGACGGCAGGGAAACTAGGACAAAGACAAACAGCAGGGGCGAGCTGGAAGGTTCAGCCATCCATCCATCACCGACGCTCAGGTCATTAGTCTATTTGCAGAGAGCTGCCACTCGTCATGTGGAACCAATATTTAATTAAAGCTGAACGGGGGAGGCTAATTGGGACGGACCTGCCCTCAGGGGGGGTTCAGACGACTGCAGTGACCGACTGGGAGGCTTTCGATCAGAGAAACAACCCTGACATTTACAGAATGTAACCCTCCTCTTCAGCTTTTTGCAGCTTTGATTCCCTTTCTTTCACTTTTAAGTCGCTAAAGTGCTTTTTTAAAAGTAGTTTTCTTCCTTAAAAATGCTGCTTGGCTTCTTTGTGCCACTAAAAACGACAAGCAAGCGATAAATTGTCACTTTTTTGAATGGAGTTTGGTGTGGTGTTGCCTCCTTCCAAGTGCAACGTTGACTACTAGGGTTAAATATTGGGTTTTTGCACATTTCATGTCTTTAATTTATTCACAAAAATGCCATTTAGCTTCTTTGTTTCACTAAAAACGGCAAGCAAATGATAAATTGTCACTTTTTCAAATGGAGTTTGGTGTGAAGTTTCTTCTAAACCAGTACAGTCTTAACTGTTGGGTTCAAATATTGGCTTTTTGCAGCTTATCATTTACTTTATCTTTCACTTTTAGTCCAGTGAAGTGCTGTTGAAGAGTATTTTTTCACGAAAAATGCTGTTTAGCTTCTTTGTTCCGCTAAAAACGACAAGCAAACGATGAATTGTCACTTTTTCAAATGGAGTTTGGTGTGACGTTTCCTCCTTACTGGTGTAATATTGACTGTCGGGCTTAAATATTGGCTTTTTGCACATTTTATTTCTTTATCCCTCACTTTCAATCCAATGAAGTGCTTTCTAAGAGAATCTTTTTGCCGTGAAAGTGCTGTTTAGCTTCTTTGTTCCACCAAAGACGACAAGCAAACGATGAATTGTCACTTTTTCAAATGGAGTTTGGTGTGAAGTTTCTTCCAAACCAGTTAAATATTGACTGTTGGGCTCCAATACTGGCTTTTTGCAGCTTATCATTTACTTTATCTGTCACTTTTAATCAAATAAAGTGCTTTGAACTGTATTTTTTTCATAAAAATGCCGTTTAGCTTCTTTGTTCCGCTAAAGACGACAAGCAAACGATAAATTGTCACTTTTTTAAGTGGAGTTTGGTGTGACGTTTCCTCCATACTGGTGTAATATTGACTGTCGGGCTTAAATATTGGCTTTTTGTACATTTTATTTCTTTATCCCTCACTTTAAATCCAGTAAAGTCCTTTCTAAGTGTATTTTTTCCAGTGAAAGTGCTGTTTAGCTTCTTTGTGCCAGTAGAAAACGACAAGTAGACGATAAATTGTCACTTTTTCAAATGGAGTTTGGTGTAACGTTTCTTCCAAACCAGTACAATCTGAACTGTTGGGCTCCAATATTGGCTTTTTGCAGCTTTTTATTTACTTTATCTTTCACTTTTAATTTGTTGAAGTGCATTTTAGGATTCTATTTTCCATAAAAATGCTGTTTAGCTTCTTTGTGCCACCAAAGACAACAAGCAAACGATAAATTGTCACTTTTTCAAATGGACTTTGGTGTGACGTTTACTCCAATCCAGTGTAATATTGACTGTTCAGCTCTCTATTGGCTTTCTGCAGATTGGATCCACTCTTTCTCCTTTTAAACCAGTACGAGTGGTACTGGCAGCTCCTCGCTGCTGTTTGTGCTCAGAGTTACGGTGTTTGAGAAGCCTGCTGGGCCTCGTCAGGTCGATGTGATGTTTGCTGAGGATCCTCTGGGATGTTTGACGGAGGTGCAGCGATGTTTGTTCAAGCTGTGGCTCAGTTCTGAGGTTGTGTAACCATCGAGACAACCAGCGTGGCAGATCATCTAAAAACAGCAACGCTTGTCTGAGTTATACTAGTCAATAGTCGTGAAGAACAGTTTACGTAGACTTGTAAAGACCGTGTTTATCATGTCAGTCTGGAGGTTCCAATGACTCATGTAACTCCGATTTATTGAAGGTCTTCTAGAAATCTCAGCTCATGTTAGAAACTCGAACACAAAACTTAGCAGAAATACCTGAGTGTGTTCATTTCATCGTTTATCTTTCAGTGTTCATTTGCTGAAACTGTTGATGTGTAACCAGTCGGATAAACCACACAGTTTAAGATCAGTTCATTTGATCAGGAATCATTTTTTATTCCAGAGAAGTGATTCTTTGTGCAGACATCATTTAGCGAGCTGCAGTTTAGAAGTTTCAGATGTTCCAGTTGATTCACCTGTTCTTAGCAATTTGTTTTGTTGAGATAGCATCAGCAGCTAATGCCATGCTAGCAACAGAGGAAAGCTAACAAGAGAGGAAAGCAGAGCAAAGCTAACAACAGAGCAAAGCTAACAACAGAGGAAAGCTAACAACAGAATAAAGCTAACAACAGAGCAAAACTAACAACAGAGGAAAGATAACAACAGAGGAAAGCAGAGCAAAGCTAACAACAGAATAAAGCTAACAACTGAGCTAAGCTAACAACAGAGGAAAGCAGAGAAAAGCTAACAACAGAGAAAAGCTAACAACAGAAAGAAGCTAACAACAGAGAAAAGCTAACAACAGAGGAAAGCAGAGCAAAGCTAACAACAGAATAAAGCTAACAACTGAGCTAAGCTAACAACAGAGCAAAGCTAACAACAGAGGAAAGCTAACAACAGAATAAAGCTAACAACAGAGCAAAGCTAACAACAGAATAAAGCTAACAACAGAATAAAGCTAACAACAGAGGAAAGCTAACAACAGAATAAAGCTAACAACAGAGCAAAGCTAACAACAGAATAAAGCTAACAACACAATAAAGCTAACAACAGAGGAAAGCTAACAACAGAGGAAAGCTAACAACAGAGGAAAGCTAACAACAGAATAAAGCTAACAACAGAATAAAGCTAACAACAGAGGAAAGCAGAGGAAAGCTAACAACAGAGGAAAGCTAACAACAGAGGAAAGCTAGCAACAGAGCAAAGCTAACAACAGAGCAAAGCTAACAACAGAATAAAGCTAACAACAGAGCAAAGCTAACAACAGAGCAAAGCTAACAACAGAGCAAAGCTAACAGAGCCTCTCCTCCATATTTAGATAAGCTGCCTCCTCTGCAGGGCCGTGGGCAGGAGGAGGGTCTCGTCATCAAATAGCCTCTGTGTGTTGTGTTTGCATACTTGACCTCCAAACAGTCCATCAAACGGCTGCAGACACAAGGCGGCTTCATAACTCACACAGGGACCGAAAATGATCCGGAGCTGAGCAAACAGTCACTCAGGGGGCTCATGGAGGGGTTAAGAAGGGGTAAAGACTGGAATCCAGCGGGGCGTCACGCCGGGTCAGCCCGGACTGATGGGATCCACAGATGTCCTGCAGACAGAAAGAACCCCTGCAGATGTTCAGCTGCAGCAGGTGGCGAATTTAGAGCCCCAGAAACCTGCCGGTGGGTTCGAAAGGCTTGTTATCTTCAAAAAAAATCACCAAAATGGCACCTTTATCAACCAGAACCTGTCAAAACAGAAAGAATTATCAGGCTCTCCATCAGTCCTGAAACTAATCGTGCATTCAATCAGGAAAAACAACCAAATCAAAGCTTTGAACTATCACATTTCATCAAAAACACCTTATTCTACATGTCACCTATGAGAATTTGAACCAAGTTATCAGGTTGAACTGCAGGCAGTGTTTCCACAAAGCAGAGAGGAGATGACGAGGGCTCAAAACTGTTCAAAATGACACAAAAATACTGGTAATGGCTCCAAGATGCTCATTTTGAACAAGTTTTAAGTCATTTCTTTTTATTTTTTATTCCAATATTAAAAATTATTATCCCAATACCACCACAATCAACCATTATTCAGATATTCCAATAATCAGGACCAGCCCTAGTCAGATGTCTTCTCCTGACACGGTAAAGAAAGTCCACACTGGTCAGTGCCACCATAGACATACATACGTAGACGCCGCATTGACTGTGGAGGGACGTGCCTAAAGCTCCGCCATCTTGGTACAGGGCTAGCAGAGGGGGAGTGAATGTAAGTCTATGGAGGTAAGAGGTACTCCACAATCTTAAAGTAGAATTATTCACTGAATTTTCGACCGATTTCCAAACAGTTTGGTTTGTTAAAAACATCACACATGTAGCTTTGACACAGGATGCTTGGATGCTTTTGTTCTATTTATGTCTGCCTGTCCGTCCTCCATGTCTGACGTTTGTAACAAACAATATATGTTGACAACTGATGGATTTATGATCACTTTTATAGCGCAGACATGTCATTCCTCTATAGACGTAATGCACTGTAGGGGCGAGTGGCACTGTACCAAGATGGCCGCCGCGTAGGCACGTTCGCTCCAATCGGCAGCGGCAGTCAACGCCATGCTGCTTGTTTTTCTCTGCCCGCGCAGTCTGATGACATCACACACATGCGACAGTACCGTCGCGGAGGGGAGGGGTTGAGGAGCCAGGCATGAGGACAGGTCTTTATTATTATCGACTCATTTTTTTATTATCGGAATGACGTCTTTATTGCCAACATTAACCGATAATTATTGGACGCCGATGTTATCGTGCATCCCTAGTTTTCAGGTTGAACTGCAGGCAGTGTTTCCATAGAATAGGCAGGAGCAGTACAGAAACACATTAAACATTTAAGTTGTAATAAGGTGTAATATCTACAGTGTGTAGAGTCTCCATTTGTATTGTTTCCACTGTTGGTAACACCTGTGGACACTTGGAAATTGTTTGATATTTTGATTTCAGGGTTTTTGCAAGATGAAAATCCAGTGAAATTCATCTTTTTCTTGCTCATGATTTCAGACAGAGGAGATTTCTTCATTCTCTCTCCTTCTTCATGGTTGTTCTGTTTCTACAGAGCTGCAGGACTTTATATTGCAGTGAAAAATGAGCCGACAGTGAGGAAAAATGTGCAAAAAATAAACACCCAGAAACTATTCGGGGTCCGGAGGTCGTCTTTGTTAGCGTCCGTTTACAGCCTGCAGTCGTAGGAGTGTTGCAGCACTTGGGCAGAGTTTCAAAGCTTTGCAGGAAGTGAATTTCTTGGAAGTCGCATCTGACTTGGTGCTAACCTCAGACACCAGAGCCTCGGATACGACG
This sequence comes from Dascyllus trimaculatus, assembly GCA_024666655.1. Classification (NCBI taxonomy): domain Eukaryota; kingdom Metazoa; phylum Chordata; class Actinopteri; family Pomacentridae; genus Dascyllus; species Dascyllus trimaculatus. The sequence goes on along the minus strand of CM045448.1, from coordinate 2,219,321 downwards.
CTCCAGACTCGGCTGCTGGGTTTCTGGAAAATTGCTCATCAATCTAGAATTACTGGAGCAACATCTGATCGTCATTTGGAAATGGAAAACCTCCAGCTCTGTGCTTTCAGGCTGCACTCAGACGCCGTGCAGTCAGAGTTACAGGGCCTGGCGCTGCTCTGCACATGTTCCTGAGCTGTTGGCAGCAGCTGGGTTTAGTCGACCGAATCCAGGAGTTTCTGCTTGTTTTGCAGCACAGGTTCAAAAATATGTTCTGCTTTGACAAACTGTCCGTCACTGCAAGGTTAGAACTAGCTTCATCTCCTGGTGCAGTCAGCAGAATGTCCTTTACAGGTGGTTAGTCTCAGTATTCATGTATAAACTGGGGTTTTGTTGCGGGGATCCTTGTTTTCTCTACAGCAGAGGTGGAGAATGCAAAGTTAGCATGACCTGAAGACACACAAGAGACACATTAACAGGAAATACAGCAGGTGGAGATGATCATTTAAATTTAAATGTGGGTTCCTTGGGTCTCAGACTATCTGCCAATATGTTCAATCAGCTGTGAAAGTTCAGCTAAACAACTCTTCTTCTTTCTTCTGAGCAAGTATTTCATATTTAAACTGTTCTATATGTTTAGTTGTGTATTATTGTGACATGCAGCTGCACATGGTTAAAAAAATATCACCATCTGACGTCTGCTTTATCAGTTTTATTTGTACATTTGTGCTGAAAGATGGAACTTTTATGACAGTTTTGTCCATAAAAAGTCAGAAAACCTTTGGAAAATGTTCTTGTTATAATTTACAGCGATATATTTGGAAAAGTCTTGCTTTAGTCCAACAGTTAGACATCCCAAAATATTCAGTTTACTCTTTCATCATCAGAGAAATGCATCTAATTCTCAGATGTGGGTCATCCCATCTCAACTTTTCTGCTTGACAATATCTGATTAGATTGAAATCTTCATAGCATTAAATGTCAATATTTACAATTATATGCATGGAATGTTATACTAATATATCAAGTACTTTCAAAGTTAATTACCTCCACCAAGGAAGTTATGTGATGGCTGGCGTTTGTTTGTTTTTTTCTTTGTGTTCAAAATAACTCGAAAACTCATGGATGGATTTGGATGAACTGTTCAGGAAATGTTTGAAATGGGACAAAGAACAAATGACATTTTGGGACTGATCCGGATCACCGTCTGGATCCAGGATGTTTTTTAATCTAAGTGTAACCAGGTGGACAATTAAATGTAATTTACTCTAAAAGCCACCAGAGGGCACTCTTGTTTTTGGGGTAACCCCCTCTGACCACATGACATTTTGGGTCTCCACGTGACAGACAGCGACAGTGACGGAGTTCTCTTTCCTTCCTGAGCGACATACGCACGGTTGGGCCGGCATTCTTATCTCCGGTTGTCTAAGAAGCTGGGAGGCTGTTAGGAGCTGCCGTGCTAGAGGCCGCGCCTGTTCATTAGGTCGGATGGGGTGAAGGCCGCATTGTTGGTAGGACATTTGAACTGTATGTAATTACATTTGCATCTGTAACGTTCCATAGAAAATATGTGAATTGGGAGATTGTGTTGGGGGTGGACTGAAGCTACTTGGTGGAGGTATGAGCTCTCTGACGACTTTACTAGTTTATATTTTAAATTACCCGTCGACTCACTGTCGGCAGGTCTTTTCTCACGTTGAAATTTGAGGCTGTTTGAACGACAATATCTCAGGAACTATTGAAGATAAAAACCTGAAATGTTCACTGTTATTTCTTTAATTGTCATCGATTCACAATCTGCAATACTGAAGAAAATATCACGACTTAACTTCTCCATTATTAATTTTTTTGTTAATGTGCTCAAAGGTGGGACTTTTCATGCTGGCTTTAGTTTTTTCATATTTCAACTCACCCATAATCAGAGATTTCTTGATCTACTTGTCCAGTATTACAGATTATGAATCAACGACGTGATGAGAAATAACAGTGAAAACTTCAGGTGTTTGTCTTTAATACTTCTTGAGATATTGTCGTTCAAACAGCCTCAGACTTAAATGTGCGAAAAAATAAGCCGAAAGTGGGTCAACGAGCTCGGAAAGTACCCGATATGTTGAGCTAAAATTCCAGGAATAACAGTATTTTTTTGTGCTATGAAAAATTCAGCGACGGCTGAGCAGAAGTTGTCCTTAACGTCTCCTGTGCACCAGGCCGGGCTGATGTCTGGGCACAGATTGCTCGTGATTGTGGCGTCCCCTGATTGTTCAAAGGCCCGATCCTTGCAGTGGGAGTCGGTCGGAGGTCTTGCTGGGACAAGCCGCCCTCCTCCCCTCCAACCGAACACTCCTCCGATGCCTTTTCATGAGACGCGAGCCAGATGCTCAGCCATTAATCACAGCCTGCGATGTGTACGTTAGCCCTCTGTCGGCTCGATGCTAACTGTGTGTTTGTGCAGCTTCTGTTGGGGAAGTGGCGAATGGAAAGTTGGCTCGGTAGATACAGAAGAGGAAGATTTATTCTGAGAGGGACGGAGGAAGAGGGGATGAATGAGGATGGAGGTGGAGAGGAAATGTTTTATTCCCTCCGTGTAAAGGCTTTTCATGCTGGCAGACGAGCTGCTGACCTTTTAACTCACACACCATGAATCTGCTTCATTTTCTGAGCTATTTTCCCCTCCAGGCCTTCAGCATGGAAGGTCGTACACACAATCCACGCACATGCTTTTGTGTATGTTTTTGAATACAGTACAACAGAAGTGAGCAAACCCCTGTGCAACATCACTGTATCACCTGACAGTAACTGCATCGCTTCTAAGATGAAAAGTAGAACATTTGCATTTACTGACAGTGCAGATTTAGTAACTCGATGCAACAAATGCTGGTACACCTTTCATTACTGAGATTCACATCTTATTTTACCAATACTTCGTACGCCCACTTTTATTTTTGATGTCAGACTCTTCCTAGTTCTTCTTCTGGAGAAACTCTTGGGTAATTTTGTGCTTTGGTTTGGTTGCCAGTGGTTATCATGGTGGAGTATTTCTCTTCTGAAGCTTCTGCAGACACAAATAGACCAAAACAACCACAAAGACATGCAAAAGGACAACAAAGAGTCACAGTATGACCATGAGGAAACTCAAAATGCTTTGGTTCTTCACTGTCAGGACTATGCATTCACTGTGGTAGTCCTGGTCAGGTTCTTGGCAAACATGCTGGATCAAAACAACCACAAAGACATACAAAAGGTACAAAAGGACAACAAAGAGACACAGAATGACCACAAAAGAACACTAAATCTGTCCGTTCTTCACTGTCAGGACTGTGCATCCACTGTGGTAGTCCGGATGAGGTTATTGGTGAACATGCTGTCAGGCCAAATGGTTGTAGTTTTTCTTCTGTAGAAACATTTGTGTGATATTGTGCTTTGCATAGTTTATCGTACTGGAATATATCTCTTCTTCAAGCTTTTGGAGACACAAATAGACCAAAACAACCACAAAGACATGCAAAAGGACGACAAAGAGACACAGAATGACCACGAGGAAACTCAAATGCCTTGGTTCTTCACTGTCAGGACTGTGCATCTACTGTGGTAGTCCTGGCCAGGTTCTTGGCAAACATGCTGGATCAAAACAACCACAAAGACATGCAAAAGGACAATAAAGAGACATAGTATGACCACGAGGAAACACTAAATGCCTTGGTTCTCCACTGTCAGGACTATGCATTCACTGTGGCAGTCCTGGTCAGGTTCTTGGCAAACATGCTGGACCAAAACAACCACAAAGACATGCAAAAAGACCACTAAATCTGTCCGTTCTTTACTGTCAGGACTGTGCATCCACTGTGGTAGTCCGGATGAGGTTATTGGTGAACATGCTGTCAGGCCAAATGGTTGTAGTTTTTCTTCTGTCGAAATGTTTGTGTGATATTGTGCTTCGGATAGTTTATCGTAATGGAATATTTCTCTTCTTACAGCTTCTGCAGAGACAAATAGACCAAAACAACCACAAAGACATGCAAAATGACAACAAAGAGACACAGAATGACCACGAGGAAACTCAAAATGCCTTGGTTCTTCACTGTCAGGACTATACATCCACTGTGGTAGTCCTGATCTGGGTTACAGCAGACATACTAGACTCCATCTTAGCCGAACAAATTTATCTTAGTCTTATCAGTCTTCTGTTGTCTCTTTAAAATACCCCAAATATGTTCCGTTGGATTTAACTCGGACCACATACTTGTTAAGGTTGTAGTTTTTCTCGTTTAGGAACTCTTTTGGAGCTGGAATATTCTTCGTCTTCCAGCTTCTGCAGACTGGAAGTCATCTAGTCAACCAGTATTTTGGTTTATCCACAGACATTCATGGTTCATCTATAAATGTCACCTCCCCAATACCTTTTTCCATCACACTCCCACCTCTGTTCCTCACTGTCAGGGCTATGCATTCACTGTGGTAGTCCTGATCTGGGCTCCACAAGACATACTAGGCTCCATCTTAGCTGAACAAATTTATCTTAGTCTTATCAGTCTTCAGTTTTCTCTTTAAAACACCACAAAGACACTGAATCTGTCCGTTCTTCACTATCAGGACTATGCATCCACTGTGGTAGTCCTGATCTGGGCTCCACCAGGCATACTGAACTCCGTCTTAGCCGAACAAATTTATCTTAGTCTTATCAGTCTTCAGTTTTCTCCTTAAAATACCCCAAAGACACTGAATCTGTCCGTTCTTCACTGTCGGGACTATGCATCCACTGTGGTAGTCCTGATCTGGGCTCCACCAGACATACCGAACAAATTTATCTTAGTCTTTTCAGTCTCCAGCTGTCTCTTTAAAATACCCCAAAGACACTGAATCTGTCTGTTCTTCACTGTCAGGACTGTGCATCCACTGTGGTGGATGTTCTCCCAACATTCATCAGGCTTTTTTTGCGTTCTCAAGCAAGTTTAATGAAGTTTTTTTTCCAAACAGCAATCAAACGTTGTCCTCCGTCGATAGATGTTGATGTTCTGAAGTGTCTGAGCTTCACAGGGACTCTGAATTTCTATTTATAACCCCTTTGCCAAGTCTGACACTGTTTTATCTGAACTAGATTGCACTGTTACACTATCTGTGGTGTAATTTTAGAAGGACGACCACTGCAGCCATGATTAGTGGTACTATGGCTCCTTCTGTACCTCCTAGTTCACTGAGTTTTAGTTTGTCGCCAGTCTTCCTGTATAGGTTTCCATCTTTTTGAAGCCTCGCAATCACATTTTTCAGTTCCTCTGTTCAATTATTTCCCACGTGGAGCCATGATGCGGACATAGATACAGACACATGACTTTATTCGCATCTTTAAAATTCCCAATCTTGTTTTTTTTTGTCCTCAGGTGAGTCTGGTCTCGGCAAATCGACGCTCATCAACTCCCTGTTCCTGACCGACCTGTACTCCAAGGATTATCCCGGACCCTCCCAGCGCATCAAGAAGACGGTGCAGGTGAGGATATTCAGCGTTCTGCTCGATGGATTGATTACACATGAGCCTCAGCTGGCTTTCAAGTCGGCCCCGGGTCCGTCCTGGCGTGCAGACGTTGCAGGTGGTGTTGATGTTCTTGTGTATCTTGGGCAGGTCACCAAGAAAGCATCACTCACCTCCTTCCAGGGGCTAAACACTGCTTTCCACGTGGAGTTTTGTTGATTGATGCAGATTTCTCCGGCTCTCTGAATTCCAGCAGCAACAACAACCGATTGAAGTCAGGTGTCGGGAAACCACAAACCAGCAGCTGTCATTATTTAGACTGGTGGTTTCCTCGAGCCAACGCCGGCTAATGGAGACGTTTTTATAACCCGACCGATTTCTGATCCCTTTATTGCAAACCTCTCACGGGCTGTTTGGAGCTTTCACCACAATTCCCACTTAATTATGATGCATGCACACCCGCTGGCCACTTTATTAGGAACACCTGGGAGCTGAAATACAGTTGTATTGTTGCACTATTCCAAATTGTGGTGGAAACACAAAGAACTGGTGCTCAGTCAGGCTCTGGCTCCAAACTAGACCTGGAACCAGCTCGGTGGAAAAGGGGTATAAGTTGGTTTTGTGGTTCGGACGGTTGACATACATGTTGGGGAAAGAATATTTAATGTCTGAAGCTCATTCTGGTGAAACATGAGCTGTTTATTTTTCGTTTAAAGCAGCGGAAGAACCTGTTGATCGCAATTACGTAAAACAAAGAGGTAACAGTAACCTCAGACGTGATCATCCATTGCGATGCTTCACTGTAGACGTCTTATTTTGCCAGTTCCTTCCTGTGGAAACCCTCGTACAGCTTGCAGCTGCGGTGTTTGCTGTGTTTGAATGTACCGTTACACTGAGGACAGGTTTGTTAAGTGTGGAGAAAAAAACAAATCCAGTACAACAACAGTGAAAGAATGCGTCGTCGCGTCCAAGTCAGACATTAGAGCTGCCAACGTGCACAGATGTTTATCAAGGCGGCGTTAAGTATGAGTTAATGACAGCTGTGCAGGAGGCAAGAAAACAAAGCCTGACTTTAAGAGCTCATTTTAAGCCCACTTTCAGGTTAGTAGTTGTATTTTTGGGGGTTTATTAGAGTTCGTTTCGATGCTTTAATGTTTAAAACAGGTTGGACTGTACGTGCAGCGTGGTCTTTGTTCGCACTAAGCAAGGAGAAACCCCCAAGAAGCATCAAATGAGCTTATTTAAATGACAAAATCTACTGCGGAGGTCCAGCTGCTCATCTGTTGTTGTCGCCTCTTGATGCATAGTTTCGTATTTGTGTCATGAGGTGTGTAAATTTCCAGCTCGAGAGGTGAAAAGGGGGTTCGTATTTCCACATTTGTCACCTCATGCTCTCAGAAAACCCACCATAACTCGGTTCTCCTGTTTCACCATCTCCAACCACAACCGTGACAATGATCGGTTCTCAGGTGTCGGCTAACGTTCGGCGTCCTGCGTTCCTTCAGATAAAACGTCTGCACCCGTCAGATCTCACCCTTGTCTGAACTTTGCCTGCAGCGATGGCAGATAACAAAATGTCACGAGAGCCTCGGTGAAAAACAACTGGACTCTCTTTTTTGTTCAGGTTTGGTTGCTGCAGTTTGTGTATGTGTTGTTTGGAACCAAAACCTTAGTTCTGTGACATATTTTGACTGAATTTTGAGTTTTAATGGTTCAATATCTCCAGAAATAAAACTCCCACAGACATGAAACTTGGTGAAAACACAGTCAGAATAGCTTCCAGTAGCTCAGAATGATTAAGTTGATCCAGTAGAGGACACATCTGTAATTGTTGTTCCTTAAAAATGGAAAAAAGTGCAAAATGTGTCAAAGCAGGCTGGTGTTGTGTCACCATAAAGTTCCTGTAAGTGTATATATATGGATGGATCCATGTTTCCTACTAAAAATACAGTCTTTGGTCGAACTTTCACAAACTTTTAAGAGAAAGGCCTGGCGGCCCTCCAGGCCTATAAAGCACTGGGAGAAACTCTGGTCCAAGTATTTTCCAATTTTGACACTTTCATTTCAAGTATCCGTTTGGGAACATTCGGCAAAATCAGCCTCATGTGTTGTTAAATTTCCACATGAAGACAACATGGAAACAGCTTATAACTCTGCACTTATAACACCAACATCTAGACCCTATGAACACCAACATCTAGACCCCTATGAACACCAACATCTAGACCCCTATGAACACCAACATCTAGACCCTATGAACACCAACATCTAGACCCCTATGAACACCAACATCTAGACCCTATGAACACCAACATCTAGACCCTATGAACACCAACATCTAGACCCCTATGAACACCAACATCTAGACCCCTATGAACACCAACATCTAGACCCCTATGAACACCAACATCTAGACCCCTATGAACACCAACATCTAGACCCTATGAACACCAACATCTAGACCCCAATGAACACCAACATCTAGACCCTTATGAACACCAACATCTAGACCCCTATAAACACCAACATCTAGACCCCTATGAACACCAACATCTAGACCCCTATAAACACCAACATCTAGACCCCTATGAACACCAACATCTAGACCCCTATGAACACCAGGTTCTGGTTCCTACCAATGAGTCCACATCAACATTTAGTCTAAACATCTAAAAACTGGAACCTTGTCTGGTCAAACTTTCTTCCATCAGGTTCTACTGATGTTAGAGCCTCAACAGTTGGTGAAATGTTTTAGTGGAATTATGGATCCATCCATAGATATATACACTTACAGGAACTTTTTGGGGACACAGTACCACCTTCAGCTGTTGTCATATTGTCACTGAAAGATTAAAGCAGCACAGAGAGTAAAGAGACCGGAGGGAGGAAGAAGATGGTATGAGAGGGAAGCAGCAGGACCACAGAGTCTGGATTTATCCTTTTATGGTCAGAACAAACTGAGGAGGAGGAGGAGGAGGAGGAGGAAGGCTAAAAGGAGGAGGAGGACCAGTCTGGGAAGAAAACAGAAGATGGAGAGTTTAGCTGTCATGAGGAGAGATGATGAAGGGAGAGGAGGTGTGAATGAAGCAGGAGAGGAAAATAAACACTGTAAACAATGAAGCTTTAATTAGTTTTTGTAAAATATACTGTTATTTTAAAGATTTTCTCCCAATTTGGTAAATTACAGTTAATATGCGGTAAAATTACTGTAAAAAAAAATATTAATTTACAGGTTGTCTGTAAAAATAAGTCAAACAAAAAACTTTAAATAATGTCCAGGTCAAAAATCTGTATTTTTATTTATTTTTCTTTAGTAATTTGTTATTTTACAGTGTGGGACTGTGAAATTAAACTGTTTTGCTTTGTTTAAAACAGCAAAAAAATCACAGCAATTTGTTGCTTTATAAAAGAAAAAAATTATATGTATATATTAAAAACTAAAACAATTCATATTTTAGATAATATTTAATAAAATCCTGGGACAAAAGCAGGAATTTGCAATAATTATTAATAAATATTAAACATTATATTATCAATAGAAATATTAATTTAATATTTAATTTATTCATTTAACCATTAAAAAATCAGCCAAAACTGTAAATGGCCACATAAAAACCTGTATTTTTATAAATTATGATTAATTCTTTTACATTGTTTTATTATAATGAGTAATAATAGTTAGATTACAAATAATATCTGGTTAAAAATCACAGAAAATAATACTAATTTATATGTTGACTGTAAAGAAACAGGACAAAACTGCAAATAATGTCCACATAAATAGTGATTTGTTCTTTTACGTGTATTTAATCACCAAAAAATTATTTTCCAGATACTTTTTCACAGTTTTTCCACTGTTTTTTTGTTTTTTTTAGTGTATTTTTTCTGGCACTCTCGTCGCCATTTGCTTCATTTTTTGAGTTTTTTTTTATTTTTATTGCAGTGCAGTTTGAGTGGTGAGAGTAAAAGAGTCTGGGGGGAGTGCTGGGTGAGTCAGAGGTGACGGAGGGGGGAGACGAATAAAAACAGGGATCAGTGGGAGTCCTGGTGTTTCTCCCTGAGGTCTGAGAGGGTCAGCGGAGGGGCAGGAATGTTCCCATGAAACACGGCACCACCCAAACACAGCGCCACCGACTCACCCGTCCACCCACCGACTCACCCGTCCACCCACCGACTCACCCGTCCACCCACCGACTCACCCGTCCACCCACCGACTCACCCGTCCACCCACGACTCACCCGTCCACCCACGACTCACCCGCCCTCAGTTTACCTAATTGATAAACACCGAACTAACAAACTTTCTCCCACTCAGGATCTCTCAGCCGTCTTCGCACAAACAACCACATTTTCCACATCAACTGCATTTTTCCTCGAAAGCAGCTCTTTGGTTGCTATTGCATGTGCACTTTTTCAAGTTCTAGTAAAGCATGGACTTAAGATTATTATGCAAAATTACAGTTAACAATGTCAGAAAGAGCTCTGGCGCTTGGTTCCAGTTCTGATCTGGCAGTTTTGAATGAAAAACAGGCTTTTGTAGGAACAAAATTAAAGTAATAAAAGAAAAAAAACATAGTATCTGCACCAGGGTTGTTCATATTTCGGTTAATTGCTGTTACTAATGTAACCGATTAAAAATGTATTAACCGATGATGTAGATGAAAAGGTCGTGCATGTCAAAAATGTAGTGTAGATTAGCTGTTGTGCCTGGTTGTGCCACCAGGTGGAGCCTCTTACTGTTTACTACTGAGGAGACGTCACTCTGACTATGTGCAGTTTCATGTTGGCAAGCAGAGAGCATTGTGGGGATTAAGCTAGCAACGGGCACCATGACAAAGACTTTTGTGATGCTTAATGGTGTCCGACCAGAGTTTATGCATTCGAGACAAGCTGGGACTGACTAGCACAGTGTTTCCTATATTTCAGCAACACATTTAGCAGAGTAGCATTGTAGGGGTTTAGCTAGCAACGGGAACCATGACAGAGACTTCTGTGGTGGTTAATGGTGTCCGGGGTCCGTGTACGTCGCGGCCATTTGTTTTCGTATTCTGAGATTTCAAAATAAAAACGAAAAACCGTATCTCGTTTTTTTCAGTGATAATACAAAATGAAAAACGGAAAACGGGCCCTAATCCATTATACATTATCCATTATCTGTTATCTGATTTAATTAGATGTGTTTGTAAATGGAAATTAAAATGAAAATACACCCGTGGAAAACTTATTTCTCTACTTCCTGTTGGTTTTGGCTCCGTGACCCGTCTGACTTCTGATGAGGAAGGATCTGGTATCTAAAGCTCCAGTGTTAGCTCACTGTTAGCAGACCTTGCTGTGTGCCGTGGCCTGATGAAGACCCACTGTGGGGTCCAAACGTTGCTTGGCTCACATTGTTCACTATTTCACAGTGGACTTTTCACCAGCGTGGGGTTTATTTGTCCCTTTGGAGGGACCTTGTGGTGCCGCTAGCTCTGCCGCTAGCGCTAAATCGCTAGCGTTCGGCTGCTTTTCGGGACGTTTTTGGGAGGTTTGGAGGTTTTCTGTTACTTTAGCTTTGCTAGAAAGCAAAGTACCGATTTAGCGCTCGTGGTGGAGCTAGCGCTAAATCGCTAGCTCCTCTTCAGAAGTCAGACGGGTCATGGAGCCAAAACCAACAAAGAAATAGAGAAATAAGTTTTCCTCGGGTGTATTTTAATTTTAATTTCCATTTACAAACACATGTAATTAAACCAGATAACAGATAAAGGATAATGAATTAGGGCCCGTTTTCCGTTTTTCATTTTGTATTATCACTGAAAAAAACGGGAAACAGTTTATTTTTCGATTTTATTTTGAAATCTGAAAATAAGAAAACGAATAGCCACGACGTACACGGACTGTCCGCCCTTAGCTTCTGCATTCAAGACAAGCTGGGATTGACTAGTGCAGTGTTTCCTATATTTCAGCAGCTCATTTAACAGAGTAGCATTGTCGGGGTTTAGCTAGCAACGGGCACCATGACAAAGACTTCTGTGGCGGTTAATGCCTTCAACCGAAGCTCAGGTATCTGAAATACGCTAGAGTCTACCAGGACAGGTGCATTGACTGCATCCAGTTCTTATTACTGATTCACCTTCTTTGCTGCTACACTCTGCACATTTATTCAGCTTTAAAATGTCCTACTGTTATCTTTTTTAGCGTTCCCTTTATGGACGGTTAGAGAAAGTCTTTTTGCAGTGAGTTTTTTCTGAGCACAAGACTTTTCTTCTGGAATAATTATCTTAACTTGCGCCCTCAATCAGCGCTTGTGGTTCGACGCAGTGAATGTCCGGTTCTGTTTTTGGATTTTGGTGCCGGATCTTTGCCCTCATGCACTGTTTTCTGAACTCTAACAGTCAGCAGCAGATCAGCAGCTCTGTTAGGATCCAGTCGACGCTAAATTTGCTCTGTTTTGGCGAGACCGAAGGCATGAAAGAACCTTCAGCTCCGGGCTTCCTTTCGGTCCGTCGCTCACATCGCGCCTCGTCTGAATCCTGATGTGGGCATCGGCGTTCTGCTGCAAGTAGCATTTAGAGTGCGTTAAAGTGTGCTGGAAAAGGCCGCTGTGGTCTGAGGCCGACGGGGAATAACGGGGTCAGAGTATTTATACTGCAGCAATCTTCCATGTTCTGTCGCTCGCTCGCATTCCCCCGGATCGCATTTCGCCTTAAATGATGGTGTCGGGCCTCGCGGCATTCTTGAGGTTTTCTCCCAATCTGTTTTTCTTCGCGGAAATAGCAGATTTGGGTTTGGAGATGTCGCGCGCAAACACCAACGAGGCGGACGCACGCTCTGAGACGCGCACGCCCAATTAGGCCGAGACGCGTCCAAAACGAGCCCGGCGTGTACGCTCGGCCGTAAAGTCGGGAGGATTATGTGAAGGTTTGCGGAGGCCCGAGGAATGTTTGTGTTAGAGCGAGAGGGCTGTAGTTTGAGTTAAAGGGGAGATCCTAAAATAACTGGGCGGCCTTGTGAAAGTATGCGAGGGAACGGCAGCTTCAGGAAATGATGGATCTGTGAATATGTGACCCAACAGGGGTGGAACGGGTCGGTCTGTCTGGTTTTCATGTGTCAAAGCAGAGCTACATGCATTTGACTTTACGTACCGCGTGCCTCATTAAACATGCCGTCGTCTTCTTAAAGCATGCTGAATAACACACGTCTGTTTGGTTGGAGTGACCGAACGGCGATGGCTGCACATTCTTGGACGTCATCTCACTGCCACCACCTCATAGCTCCCCAGTTCTTGAGAATATTTGACGTTTTCATGAAGTTCAGAAATGCAGGAAAATCAACCAGCAGCAATCCGCTCCACAGAACTAACAGTCAAGACAGTCTGCAAGAGTGTTGACTTTAAAAATGAATAAATGAAATTAAAAATGGTAACAACAAAGAAATAAGTACTGTGACATTCAACAACTGTAAAACCTACGAAAATAACAGCACATATCTGTAAAATAATGACACTTTAGCTGATTTAAATACAGTAAACCAGTGATTTTACTGACGAATGGTCACATTTCACAGATAAACACAGATTTGTGATTTTTGATGTGGGCATTTTGCAGTTTTAGCCTGTTTTTTTTTCTTTTTCTAGTCAACATGAAGTTAAATAATCCCTTTTTTCTACAATGTCCATTTTTCAATTGTTAATATACATAATTTTTCTTGTGCACTTATGATTTTGTCAGTGATTTTACTAGCAGTTATTTTTAATGTAAGAAAAGAAGGACAGTCTGTCGAATAACATTTAAAATATGTCTGTGCTGTTTTTCAAGGCTTGATATACATAATTTTTCTGTCAAATATCTCCAAACTGGGCTGTACGGTGGCTCGGTGGTTTGCAGCGTCGCCTCACAAGTAGAAGATCCCCGGTTCGCGCCCCGGTTAGGACGCGTGGGATCTTCCTGTGTGGAGTTTGTATGTTCTCCCTGTGCAGCGTGGGTTTAAAAACATGCTGAGGTTAACTGATTATTCTAAATTGTCTGTAGGTGTGAATGAGAGTGTGCTTGGTTGTCTGTCTCTATATGTAGCCCTGTGATAGGCTGGCGACCTGTTCAGGTGTCCTCTGCCTTCACCTGAGTCGACTGGGATAGACTCCAGCCCCCCACGACCCCACAGAGGATTAAGCGGTGAATAGATAAAGGATGGATGGATGGACAACTCCTAACTCCAAAATATTTGCAGTCAGTAAATTTTTTAAAAAAAACGTGATTTTATGATATATATCTGTAATTTAACAAAACAAGAAACAAGTCGTGAACAGTTTTCAACTAGAAAACCCCTCATAGAGCGCAGACCTCCACCAAGCAGCTTCAGTCCACCCCAACACAATCTCCCAGTGACAAAGGAACCTTAAAAGAGTTAATCGTCCGGTAATCTCTCTCACACTGTAGCACTGCTGTGGTTGAGCACGAGCGGCCGACACCCACCATATATGTGCAATACACTTTCCTACCACAAGGCGGCACTTCAAGGCTTTCTAACACTCTCAGTGATAAAAAATATTTAAAAAATCCTGGATCCAGACGGTGATCCGGATCAGTCCCACAATTTCATCATCTGTTCCTTGTCCCATTTCACACATTTCCTGAACATTTCATCCAAATCCGTCCGTAACTTTTCGAGTTATTTTGAAAACAAACAAACAAACAAACAAACCAACGCCGGCAAAAACAAAACCTCCTTGGTGGAGGTAATAATTAAATCTTTCATTCTTTATTAAACACAAATTGTAATGTAATGTAAAATGATGCTTCAGCTGATTACAGAACACTAAAAATAGAAACATGCTAGTCCTTGAAGCTAATGGCAGCTACAGATGTTACGACTGGTAGTTTAAATCTCACCTCCAGTTCTTGCTGAAGAATTTATCGTTTACCTTTCTGCTTTTATTATGTTTCCTCTCTTTCTTTCAAAGGTCTTTTTATTAATCAATGTAACACTGTACGGTACAGATTATGCAAAGAATTTCCCAATTTTTCCATTTTCTACCCATAAACATTAAACAGATAACAAGCAACCTAATGCCAATAACAACAGCAACAGAAATAAAATAATATTAATAAAAATAATAGTAATAATACAAAAATAAAACCGAAACATATCAGGCGAAAATAACAATAATTAAGAAAATAAAAAAATAATAATAAATAAAAAAATAATAATAATAATTAAAAAATTAAAATTAAAAAAATAATTAAAAAAAAAAGTTTCCTCTCTGTGCATGTCTGAGATTAGAGAGGAGAATATCTGTGAAGTTTCTCATGATGCAACCTGACTGCAAAATCCTCAGTCTGACTTCAGCTTAGCAGCAGCTACACCCTGGATAATGTTGTGGTTGTTGCAGCACAGTACTTAATGAGGACGCTACGTCACGACTCAACCCTGCTGAGGTCACTGCACAAGTGTCTTTCCACCAGCTTCATCACAGTAGCTCTCAGTTTCAGGATCATTCTCATTCAGGAGTTGTAGTCTTGGATGGAATCGGCCTCTTTCACAGTGTGGAAGTAGAGTCTGTCCACCGCTGACCTACATTACATCACTGTAGAGGAAGGAAGCTGTCTGAATCCTCACATACGACCAGCTAATATCGGTTTCCCTGCAGCTCCTGGCAGCCTGAGTGGGCGAACTTCCACTGTGGTGGTGCATCATCGCTGCCCTGAGTGGGAGACGATGGAGTCACATCATTAACTGTGGAGGACGCAGTGTGTGTGGGCACATTCAGGCTGCACATTCTCTGAAACTATCACAGATTATCTGCAGCAGATTCACAACACAGCTGTACTGAACACTGACACTAGAAATCTACCTGTGTGGATTTTATTGCAGGGTTGATGCTGATTATTAGTAATTAAGGAGCCTGATAAATGATGTTTGTAACGGATATATGTTAAATATTATGTATTAGCAAAAGGCCACCATGACAGAGACTTCTTGTGGCGGCTAATGCCTTCCAGCCAAAGCTTACATATTTAAAAAAAAGCCTCTTACTGTTTAATACTATAGCAACTAGAGAAGGTGGTCATTAGGACTACGGGCAGTTCATGTTGGCAAGCAGAAAGCACTGTGGGTGTTTAGCGAGTAATGGGCACCATGACAAAGACTTTTGTGATGCTTAATGACCTCATGCATAGTGTTCTTATATCCAAGCAACACATGTAACAGAGTCGCTTTGTGGGGAGTTTAGCTAGCAAAGGGTCACCATGACGGAGACTTCTGTGGTGGTTAATGACCCCCTTTTTAAAATAATGTGTAGTCTTGATGCAACTTATGTGGTCGTACTCTAACATGCGTGATGGGACATGTAAACGAAGAATCAGGATACCAGTAAAATGCAGAGTGTGCATTTCATTGTTAAATAATATAATAATAATAATATTTTATTTTGCATGGCAAGCAGAGAGCATTGTGGGGGTTTAGCTAGCAACGGGCACCATGACAAAGACTTTTGTGACGCTTAATGACCTCTGGCATAGCGCTGTTATATCCCAGCAGCACATGTAACAGAGTCGCTTTGTGGGGAGTTTAGCTGGCAAAAGGCCACCATGACGGAGACTTCTGTGGTGGTTAATGCTTTCCAGCCAAAACAAGTCTCTTACTGTTTAATACTGTAGAGACCAGAGGAGGCGTGACTCAGATTACAGGCAGATAATGTTGGCAGCAGAGAGCATTGTGGGGGTTTAGCTAGCATCGGGCACCATGACAAAGACTTTTGTGATGCTAAATGGGGTCCATCCAGAGCTCTTGCCTTTGAGACACACCGGGATTGAAAAGCACAGCATTCATTGTGAGGAGTTTAGCTAGCAAAAGGCCACCATGACAGAGACTTCCGTGGTGGTTAATGCCTTCCAGCTAAAGCTCACATATGTAAAATGCCTGTATGATAATGTAGAGACCAGAGGAGACGTTAATCAGACTACAGGTGGTTCATGTTGGCAAGCAGAGAGCATTGTGGGGGTTTAGGTAGCAACGGGCACCATGACAGAGACTTCTGTGACACTTAATGGTGTCAGGCCAGAGCTCATGCATTTGAACCATGCTGGGATTGACTAGCACAGCTTTCCTGTATCTCATAAGCACTGTGGGGGTTTAGCTAGCAACGGGCCACCATGACAAAGACTTCTGTGGTGGTTAATGACCCCGTTTTTTAAATAATGTGTTATCTTGATGCAACCTATGTGGTCGTACTCTAACGTGTTTGATGGGAAATGTAAACGAAGAATTGGCATACCAGTAAAATGCAGCATACCCAGCAAGTTTATTTTATTGGGATTATTAGCCTTGATATTTAGTCGAACCCTAACTGTGACTCTTTGTTTGTTTCAGGTGGAGCAGTCCAAAGTGCTGATCAAGGAGGGGGGCGTCCAGCTGACCCTCACCATCGTGGACACACCGGGGTTTGGAGATGCCGTGGACAACAGCAACTGGTGAGGAGAGCCGACCGGCAGTTAGATAACATGTCCTTTATCGCCCAATCCCCTCCTCTGATTCCTGTCCTCCGTGTTTCCAGCTGGCAGCCGGTCATAAACTACATCGACAGCAAATGCGAGGACTTCCTGAACGCCGAGTCGAGGGTGAACCGCAGATCGATGCCGGACAACAGAGTGCACTGCTGCCTGTACTTCATAGCGCCGTCTGGACACGGGTACGTAGCGTGAAGGTGTAGCGCCATAAGATCTAAACTGGATGTGACTGGAGGAAACAGTGCAGTGAGCGTCGGTGTGTTTCAACTTTCAGACAATCCGTGAACAAATATTAACAAAAGTCGAGCTTAAAATCCGAATATGTAATCTCCCTTCTCCTACTTAGTCCCACGACACCTCCAGGAGGCTAGGAGGTGAACTCTGGCGTCCCAAAGTCACCCCCCCTAGTGCCAGTTCACACTGCTGCTACACAATCCAACCAGCACTGCTACGTTCTACTGACCCAGGAACGTTTAGGTGATGCTCCAGGTAGTGACCAGTGCTGATGCTACCATTTAGCTAAATGCTAATGCTAACTGCTAATCCAAACAGCACTGCCACGTTCAGCTGACCCAGGCCTGTTTAGGAGATGCTCCATTTAGCGACCAGTGCCGATCGTACTGTTTAGCTAGCTGCTAAATGCTAATGCTAACGCTAATCCAAACAGCACTGTCAGGTTCAACTAAACCAGACCCATTTAGGAGATGCTCCAGTTAGTGACCAGTGCTGATGCTACCCTTTTAGCTAAATGCTAACTGCTAATTCAAACAGCACTGTCATGTTAAACCGACCCAGGCCCGTCTAGGAGATGCTCCAGGTCAGGGGTGGGCAATCCTGGTCCTCGAGGGCCACTATCCTGCATGTTTTAGATGTTTCCCTCTTCCAACACACCTGATTCAAAAGATCAGCTCATCATGAAGCTCTGCAGAAGCCTGATAACGATCCTGATCATTTAATCAGGTGTGTTTGAAGAGGGAAACATCTAAAACATGCAGGATAGTGGCCCTCCAGGACCAGGATTGCCCACCCCTGCTCCAGGTAGTGACCAGTGCTGATGATGTCGTTTAGCTAGCTGCCAGATGTGACTGGAGGAAGCAGTGCAGTGAGCGTCAGTGTGTCTGTAGACGACGAGGCTGCCAGCCAGCGTTTGTGACCCACAAACGTTATGTAACCCGGTCTGCACATGCTCAGTAGAACTCTGCTCTCCATCCCTGGATCAGCCAATCAGAGCGGAGGCTTCATCTCAGGCATCCTGCAGAGCCTGAGCCGCAGCTTCATTTAAACCCAAATCCATCCGTCAGACTGGATCCAAACTGTTGATAAAGCTGCACAGACGAGTCGCGTAGAACTCATTAAACATGACGTTAATGTGTAAATATTTTAACAGCGGCAGACGGAGGGAGTGAAATATGTCTATAAATGTGAAGTGTATTCACCCTTTAAACCCCAAAGCCTGCCAGAAGGCTTGTACGGCATGTTTTCTTTATGAAAACTGACATAATTAAACCATTTATCAGTGCTAGAATCTGTAAATATGAAAAAGAATTGCAAGATTTTTAACTTTCAGACAATCCATGAACAAATATTTTAACAAAAGCCAAGCTTAAAATCCTAGTATTTCATCAAAATTACTATATTCTATATGTTTAATTTAAAAATTCAGCAAAAGATAGCTGTTTGCTCCCACCACATTCTGTTAAAAGCAAAAAAAAAGGTCCTAGGTGCATTTTATTTTGAAAATATCGCCCAAAATACAGCATTTATAAGAGCTAGAGTCTGTAAAAGCAGAAGAAATATGAGATTTTCATGTGTGACGTGCAGTTCTGTTGGAAATATTAACCAAAGTCAAGCTTAAAATCTGAACATTTAATCAAAAATTACTTTATTCTACATGTTTGATTTTAAAATTAAACAAAAATAAACAACTTGCTCCAGATTCTGTAAAAATCCCCGAATTCTGAGCTTCTTGGCACAACTGAGGAGCCATCAATGACTCAGCTGTCGGTTGTGTTTTAAAAAATCATCAAAATTACACCATTTATCAGAGCGAGAATATGTAAAAAGCAGAAATATTAGTGAGATTTTTAACTTTCAGAGGGTCCATGAGCGGATGTTGTGTGACGTGCAGCTCTGTTGGAAATATTCACTGAATCTGAGCTCGAAATATTGAATCAAAATCATGTTGTTTTATATGTTTTATCTAAAATTTCACTGAAAAATTGCAGCATTTGTACCAGATTTTGTTTAAAAATAACAAAATAAAATAGTGGTAGGCGGGTAGTAGCAGGTAGTGACCAGTGCCAATGATGCAGTTTAGCTAGCTGCTAAATGCTAATGCTAACTGCTAATCCAAACAGCTCTGTCACGTTCAACTGACCCAGGCCCATTTGGGAGATACTCCAGGTAGTGACCAGTGCCAATGCTACTATAAGGCTAGCTGCTAAATGCTAATGCTAACTGCTAATTCAACCAGCAATGCCACGTTAAACTGACCCAGGCCCGTTTGGGAGATGCTCCAGGTAGTGACCAGTGCCGATGCTACCATTTAGCTAGCTGGTAAATGCTAATGCTAACTGCTAATTCAACCAGCACTGCCACGTTCAACTGACCCAGGCCCATTTAGGAGATGCTCCAGGTAGTGACCAGTGCCAACGCTACCATTTAGCTAGCTGCTAATTGCTAATGCTAACTGCTAATTCAACAGACTTGCTTTACAGACATGCTTTAGCCTCACAGTTCTTTTGTTTTTACAGGCTCAGGGTTGGGTGTCGGAGGGTAAACTGGTTTAATTTTCTATCAGAAACCACTGCAATCCTGAAGTTTATGTGAACAGCAGCGTTGGAGGTTCTGCATGAATAAAACAGTGCAATATTTCCATCACATCACTGAGCTGAGTGCAGGACCAGCAGGATGTGCTGTAAAATTAATCACACTGTGCACAGCTTTGGAAGGCCGGTAAATAGACAACAGATTCTGCTCCGTAAATCTGCTCAGAGGGCTTCAGACCAGCCACTAAACTGTTCACTTTTCTGCTTAAATATATCAGATTATTGTGCTTTTAGTGTCACTCTGCAGGAATTTGCCGGAGTAGAGTTTCAGTTTTAAATCTTCTGCAACAAGAAGATCAGCTGTCTGCCTCCAAACGTCGCCGACATGTTGGCTGTAAAATCTGAAATCCTATAAATCCTGACTTAGAAGCAAACTGCATGTTTCCAGACTTAGCTTCTCTGTAGAGTTCATTCCTCCGGGAGACTGAAAACAAAAAAGAAAAACAACAGACGAGGAACTAGAGCTCGAGCTCCGTCTGCTGCTTTGATGAATCGCTGTCAGTATCTCCTCCTGCTCAGACTCCCAGACTCCATCTTTATCTGCCGTCATTCCAGCTGCAGCAAAACACAAACGTGGCCTCATTCTCACCGGGAGCTCCGAGCTTTGTCCTCGTGTCGCTCTGTGAACTGCTGAACCGGCCGACAGCTGTTTCTCGGCCCTCTTTGTGCTGCTGCATTCCTGGGATGAGCAGGGCAGCGTCGTTTGCCTGCACAGGAACACAAAACGGTGCATTCAAGCAGGCTGATTGTGCAGCACACGCTAACCTTCCTACACCGTCTGTGGACACACGAGCAGCTGAGCATCCAGAGATGGAGATCCGTCGGTGCTTTTCCTCATGAGTGGGTTTGTGCGTCCCCCTGCTGGTGACCCGCTGAACTGCGCCTCCTGTGAGAAGCGGCATCTTCTGGAGATTCATCCTTGTGAATTAATTCCTCGTGCACGTGATGAGTCACGCTGCCTGCTGACCCACATTAAATCATTTCGCCGTGTTCGGCCACGACTTCGTGCTTGTAAGACGGCAGCTCGCCTCCGGTTTGACCCTCAGATGGAAGAAGCACAACAACCCACACAAACAAACAGAGCTGCCACGACCCATTCCCATCAAACCTCTGCAGAATATACGAGTTTATTAACAGTACTGGTATCATAATAAGTGCTGCATGGCGTTTTTCCTGCATATTCCACTCTTGAATACAGTTTTGGCCTGTTTAGGAGAAGCTCCAGGTAGTGACAAGTGCTGATGCTACCATTTAGCTAGCTGCTAAATGCTAATGCTAACTTCTAATCCAACCAGCACTGCCACGTTCAACTGACCCAGACCCGTTTAGGAGATGCTCCAGGTAGTGACAAGTGCCGATGCTACTATTTAGCTAAATGCTAATGCTAACTGCTAATCCAAACAGCACTATATATTCCACTCTTGAATACAGTTTTGTTCACCCTCTTCATGCACTGAGGTTTCCAATTATTTAAGAGTTTAATAACTGGTGCATCTTTAGACATTTGCAGAATGAAACTTTGTTTTACCACCTACAGCGATCACAAAACACCTGATTTTTGAAATGCATGTTACCTTTAAAAGTCCGCAATTTATCTGAATGATCCAGAATCTCTAAAAATAAAAAGTAAAAGTCGTGACGTCTTAAACTTACAATCCAAGAGACCTAAAACTGTTCAAAATGACACAAAAAAATAGTCTGTAATGACTCGAAAACTGTCATTTTGAGTCAATCTGAGCAAGTTTTAAGTATTTTTGTTGAATAATTTGACTTTGTAAAGCAAGTCAGTTAACATTAGCATTTAGCAATTAGCTAAATGGTATCATCAGCACCGGTCACTACCTGGAGCATTTCCTAAATGGACCTGGGTCAGTTGAACGTGGCAGTGCTGGTTGGATTAGCAGTTAGCATTAGCATTTAGCTAAATGGTAGCATTGGTACTGGTCACTACCTGGAGCAGCTCCTAAACAGGCCTGGGTCAGTTGAACGTGACAGAGCTGTTTGGATTAACAGTTAGCATTAGCATTTAGCAGCTAGCTAAACGGCATCATTGGCACTGGTCACTACCTGCTACTACCTGCCTACCACTATTTTATTTTGTTATTTTAGAGAATTCATTCACTTCGGAGAATTATGTGTTACTTTGGACAAGTTTAAAAATCATTCTGAACACACATATACTACCAACATACAAGATCACCACCGAGCCAAACGCATCTGTATCAACTAAAAGACACCAGATCATTAACTGTAAAACTTGTGTCTCTTCTTTAGTTTGAAGCCGCTGGACATCGAGTTCATGAAGCGACTCCACGACAAAGTCAACGTCATCCCGCTCATCGCAAAAGCCGACACTCTGACCCCCGAGGAGTGTCAGCTGTTCAAGAAACAGGTACGAGTCTTATTCAACACGCTCTGAACTGTGTGTAAAATGTGCTTAGTAGCTTTTATTCTGAGTCAGATGAGGAGATTGGTACCTCTCTCTGAGCTGGTTAGCCTAGCTTAGCACGAAGACGATGGCTTGAAAGTTTAAACATCCGCAGCAGCTGGATGCAGTGACTTTACTGAGTTTTTTTGTCAGAATTTGACAGTGTAGTTTAAAAACAAGAGTTATGTGTTTGTTAGTGAGTCTTAACAGCTGCTGGAAGCCATATTCTTCATGCTAAGCTAAGCTAATCGCCTCCTGGTGGTGTTGATCTGCCTCCCAGAATCAAAAGCGCAGAAGAAGCTAAGACTCTAAGCTGATTTTTGCATTGTGTTGTGCTTAATTTAACATGCTCTGAGCTCTGTTTATGTTCTAAAACAACATTTTATTAGCTTGTAGATGAAAAGATTATTACCACTTCCTGAGCCAGTTATCCTAGCTAGCTTAGCATGAAGAACATCTGCAGCAGCCGGATGCGGTGACTGTAATGAGTGTTTCTGTCATTGTGAAGATTAAAAATAAGAGTTATGTGTTCATTCGTGAGCTTAACAGCTGCTGGAAGCCATATTCTTCATGCTAAGCTAAGCTAATCGCCTCCTGGTGGTGTTGATCTGCCTCCCAGAATCAAAAGCACAGAAGAAGCTAAGACTCTAAGCTAATTTTTGCATTGTGTTGTGCTTAATTTAACATGCTCTGAGCTCTGTTTATGTTCTAAAACAACATTTTATTAGCTTGTAGATGATAAGATTGTTAACACTCCCTAAGCCAGTTAGCCTAGCTTAACTTAGCATGAGGGACGTCTGCAGCAGCTGGATGTGGTGACTGTAATGAGTGTTTTTGTCATTGTAGAGATTAAAAATAATAGTTCTGTGTTC
Source organism: Dascyllus trimaculatus (assembly GCA_024666655.1). NCBI lineage: Eukaryota > Metazoa > Chordata > Actinopteri > Pomacentridae > Dascyllus > Dascyllus trimaculatus. The sequence goes on along the minus strand of CM045448.1, from coordinate 2,196,271 downwards.
CTTCTTGAGCTTAACAGCTGCTAGAAGCCATATTCTTCATGCTAAGCTAAGCTAACCGCCTCCTGGTGGTGTTGATCTGCCTCCCAGAATCAAAAGCGCAGAAGAAGCTAAGACTCTAAGCTGATTTTTGCATTGTGTTGTGCTTAATTTAACATGCTCTGAGCTCTGTTTATGTTCTAAAACAACATTTTATTAGCTTATATATGAGAAGATTATTACCACTTCCTGAGCCAGTTATCCTAGCTTAGCATGAAGAATGCTAAGCTAGGATAACCTAGGTTAGCATTCTAAGCTAAGCTAGCCGGATGCGGTGACTGTAATGAGTGTTTTTGTCATCGTAAAGATTAAAAATAGAAGTTATGTGTTAATTAGTGAGCCTAACAGGTGCTAGAAGCCATATTCTTCATGCTAAGCTAAGCTAATCGCCTCCTGGTGTTGCTCTGCCTCCCAGAATCAAAAGCGCAGAAGAAGCTAAGACTCTAAGCTGATTTTTGAGTTGTGTTTGTGTCCACGTTGCCTTCATTCTGACCTCTTTGTCCCTCGTTTAGATCATGAAAGAGATCCAGGAGCACAAAATCAAAATCTACGAGTTCCCGGACACGGAGGACGACGAGGACAACAAGCTGATCAGAAAGATCAAGGTAACGCAGCTCATTCTGACGGTTCAGATTTACGCCCCTCTGATCGATCTGTGATAAACGCTGAGGTCGATCCGTCCTCTGGTCGGAGTCCAAACCCTGCAGCTGGTTCTGGCCTGGTTCCCAACACCAGACGGACTGTGGAGTAAAACCATTCTAGTATCAAACTGTTCTAACGACCTTGTGTCTGCTGTCCAGGAGAAGATGCCGCTGGCCGTCGTCGGCAGCAACGTGGTGATCGAGGTGAACGGGAAGAAGGTCCGAGGCCGGCAGTATCCGTGGGGCGTGGCTGAAGGTAGGTTCACCGGGAAGGTTCGGTCTCAGTTTGTGAGGAGCCGCGAGGACGGAGTAGGAAGTGAACGTTTGAGGGTTTCTGAGCAGCAGCGAAGCTTCCCTTAAGACTCGACTCCAGACGTGGACAGAAGCCCGAGCATGCTGAAGGTTGATGTTTCTGCTGTGGGATGGATGAAGCATGATCCTCCTGAGAGTCTGGACTCTGCATGTCCCTCCACAGAGACCCTCCCACACCCACTCAGTGTGGAAACCAAGCAGGACAGGAAGGCTGGTCAAAATGTGAACAGACAAACACGACTACTGGAAAAATAACCTTCATAGAGGTGGAACGGTTCATTTCTTTGATGCACGTGACGTAAACTGAATATTTTAGGCTGCTAGACTAAAACAGGAATATTTAACTGTTTCTACAACATTTTTTACTACTTCCTATCTTTTGATGGACAAAACCAAATGCAGAATGTGAAGAAGGAAACACGACAACTGGAAATAACTTGAGGAGTTTTTAAAAGAAACCACTTCTATGGAAAAAATAACATTAATATTATGTTTACTTATTTTAGCTTCTTATACATGAATATTTCCTGGTTTCTTTCCTCCTCTGCGACGTGAACTTGAGATTCTTCGGATAAAACAAGACAAAAAAAAAAAGCACTGTTTGTAAAAATACAGATTTGTTTTGTTTTTATACAGTAAACATGTAAATTAATGTCTTTCTGCTGGAGTTTGACTCGATATTATCTGTAGTGTAACAAAACAAAAAGAAAAAAACGTTTATACATAAGTTTTATTCTAAATAACTGCAAATATCTGTGAAATAATTTTTTTTTATCTGATTTAAATACAGTAAAAACAAAAACTGTAACTATACAGTCAATCATAAAAGAACAAATGACTATTTGTAAAGTACAGATTTTTGATATGGACACCATTTTTTTGCAGTAAACATGTAAATTAATACATCTTTACTGTAATTTTATGTAACGGGAAATTTTGTAAAATTAAAAAAAATAAATAAAAAGGTGATTCATAATTTTTCTTTTAAATAACTACAAACATCTGTAAAATAAAATATTTTATCTGATTTAAATATGATAAGAAACAACCTGTAATTTTACAGTCAAACATAAAAGAACAAATTACTATTTGTAAAATATTGATTTTTGATATGGACACCATTTTTATCTAGTAAATATGTAAATTAAAACTTCTTTTCAGTGATTTTACTGGATATTATCTGTAATTTAATGAAATAGGGAAAATTTGTAAAAAATAATAATAATAATAAAGATATTTTTTTATAAATAATATAAATAAAACTACAAATATCTTTAAAATAAAAAATGATTAAATATGATTTTAAAAAAACTGTAATAATACAGTCAAACATAAAAGAACAAATTACTATTTGTAAAGTACAGATTTTTGATATGGACACAATTTTTATCTAGTAAACATTTAAATTAATGCTTATTTTCTCTGATTTTACCGGATATTATCTGTAATTTAGCAAAACAGGGAAATTTGTAAAAATTAATAATAATATTAATAATTTTTTAAAAAATTTGTTTATAATTTTTCCTCCAAATAACTACAAATATCTGTAAAATTGAAGAATTTTATTTATTTAAATGCAATGAAAAAGCTGTAATAATAAAGTCAAACATAAAAGAACAAATGACTATTTGTAAAATACTGATTTTTGATATGGACACCATTTTTATGCAGTAAACGTGTAAATTAATACTTCTGTTCTGTAATTTTACCGGATATTATCTGTAATTTAACAAAACAGGGAAAATTTGTAAAGAAAAAAATAAAATTAAAAAAATATTCATAATTTTTTGTTCCAAGTATTTAAATCAATCCTTCTTTTCTGTGATGTTTTCTCTGATTTAACAGTATTTTTGTAAAAGAACTATTTTTTTTGCTGATCTTAGTGCAGTAAAAACAGCACAATTTTCCTGCAACACATATAAAAGACTAAATGACTGATTCAGACGTCAGTTTTATAAATCAGTGCAGAGTTTTTTACAGTTACAGTTAAAATCGTGTCATTTAACAGTCACATCGAATTTATCTTTTATTTATCTTTTAGGGCTAAAAGGTAAATTTATACTTTTTGCAGTTTTGTTTTCTGTATTTTAATTAACAGTAAATTAAACCCAGTTAGAAAACGTTCTTATTATTATTTAAAATCGTGAATTTAGATGGTTTTCTCCACGTTTTGACCGGTCCTCTGCTTCCTGTCGGCTTCCTCGCTGCTCCACAAGCCCCGCCCCCTCCGACACACATGCAAACACCCCTGTGGCCCCGACCCCGGTAGGGATTCTGGAAAAGGAGGCTAGCCCGAGAGCATTATGGGATGCCAGACTGCCACCTTGTCACCATTAGCCCCGATGAAGTGTTCTCTACTGGTGTGTTTGATTCTGTGCAGTTCTTTACCTCTGTGTCTCTGTGGTTGACCGTTGATCAGTCTTTCACTATTTCATTCTTTCTTTTCTCTCTTTTTTCTTTTGTTCTTCTTTTGTTTTCTCCTTCGTCTGTTCTTTCCATGACTGACAGAGGGCATTTTTGGTAAACGAAACCATCTTTCACTTTATTTCGAACCTCATCTTCTGCCTCCCTCCCTCCCTCCCCCGTCTCCCTCCTTCTCCCTCCACTTTTCTGTTGCTGTGCTGTCTCATCGTTAGGCTGATGGTCAAACCGATGCTCCCATCAGACTTGGGCTACGGACTCGAACTCTCCGAGAAAAAACACTCGAATCTTTACTCTGGAAGCAAAAGACGAACAAAGAGGCCGAAATCCTTCATGTGATCCTGGTAGACGGCTGATAAATTCACCTTTAGAGGATTAAAACGCCTCTTTCCCAATAAGAATCACACATTTAACAGATCGAAAGTGTTTCTATCGTAATGTTTAACATGAAGATTCAATCCTCTCAGTTTATTTGTGCAGCATCATGCAGTTTAAAGTGCTTTCAAATACATGCAAAACAACACAAACGTGATTTAGAGGAGATAAATAAGCTAAAATGGATAAAACTTATAGTAAACGACTGATAATAAATAAACCACATGTATTACTGTGATGTTTTAGAGCTGCAAAAGCTTCTACTCCTTTATTATTAGGATCACATGAATGAGTCGGCCTCAGTCCTCATGGTGTTTATCGGGATTCGGTTTCATTACAAATCATTTATGGTCTGGATCTGGGAACACGGTGACGTTAACTGCAGCAGCAAGCAGTCGGACGATCCAGCAGGTTGTTTTCCAAGCTGCTTCGGTTCGATTAGAGCGGTTTGTTTTGGCTGCTGAGGAAGACGACGGACTGAAGGCGTGAAAATGTTCTTGGTTCTTTTGTAGATTTATTAAAGGTCGTCTGGAAATACGACAAAAATATACACACATTCAGTTTTGTTGATGTAGAAAGTTGTATTAATCTAATTTTGTTAGTTTCATGGTTTTACAATCGACTACAGCTGCTAACTCCTCTGATCCAGTTGAACTAGAACCACTGATCCACTCATTAGACTCAGACACTACAGTGGGAAAGTCTGAGGAGCTCAGCAAAGATCTGAAGAAGCAAATCATCGACTAGAACCAGTCAGAAAGTCCCTTGGAGCCGTTTCAAAGCAGCTTCAGGTCCTAGAATCACCTGTTTGTAGTATAAAGTTCATGGTCCAGGTGTGTTGCTGCCACCATCAGGAAGGAGACACAAACTACCACCTGCTGCTGAGAGACACCTGGTCAGGATGGTCCAGAGTCAACCAGGAACCAGCAGGAACTGTTTGGTCCAGTTTGGTCCACGTTTAGTCCAGTTTGGTCCATGTTTAGTCCAGTTTGGTTTATTCCAGTTTGGTCAACATTTAGTCCAGTTTGGTCAACATTTAGCCCAGTTTGGTCCATGTTTAGTCCAGTTTGGTTTAGTCCAGTTTGGTCCATGTTTAGTCCAGTTTGGTTTAGTCCAGTTTGGTCAACGTTTAGTCCGGTTTGGTCCATGTTTAGTCCAGTTTGGTCAACATTTAGCCCAGTTTGGTCCATGTTTAGTCCAGTTTGGTTTAGTCCAGTTTGGTCAACGTTTAGTCCGGTTTGGTCCATGTTTAGTCCAGTTTGGTCAACATTTAGTCCAGTTTGGTCCATGTTTAGTCCAGTTTGGTTTAGTCCAGTTTGGTCAACGTTTAGTCCGGTTTGGTCCATGTTTAGTCCAGTTTGGTCAACATTTAGTCCAGTTTGGTCCATGTTTAGTCCAGTTTGGTTTAGTCCAGTTTGGTCCATGTTTAGTCCAGTTTGGTTTAGTCCAGTTTGGTCAACGTTTAGTCCAGTTTGGTTTAGTCCAGTTTGGTCAACGTTTAGTCCGGTTTGGTCCATGTTTAGTCCAGTTTGGTCAACATTTAGTCCAGTTTAGTCCAGTTTGGTCCATGTTTAGTCCAGTTTGGTCCACATTTTTTTCACATTTGGTCCAGTAGTTTCTTGACACCTGGTCAGGATGGTCAAGAGTCAACCAGAAACCAGCAGAAAGCAGGTCTGGGTGAACCAGAAGCTGCTGGAACACAGCTGTCAGTGTCCACAGGGTTGGACATCAACATGAGCTGAGAGGCTCCATGAAGAAGGAAGTTCTTCCTCTAGAAGCAGAACCTTAAAGCTCCACTGATCTCATGGACAAAGAAAAGGCCTTCTGGAGGAAAGTTCTGAGGTCAGATGGAACAAAGACTGAGGAGAGAAGGTGAGGCCTTCAACCCCAACAACACCAGACCTACCATCAGCATGGAGGTGGCAGCATCATGCTCTGTGGAACTGGAGCTTCACACAAAGTCAATGGAACAATGAAGGAGGAGGATCAGAACCTAAAACCATCATCAGAAGGTTGATCTGGGACACAGCTGGATGTTCCAACCAGACAATGAGCCCAAACACATCAAAGTGGTGAAGAAATGGTTCCATCAGGCTGGAATGAAGGTTTTAGACTGGTCCCCCCAAAGTCCTGACTTAGACCATCAAGAACCTGAAGAAACCAGTCTGAGTCATGGAGACGACACATTTAATTGGACTGAACCGGTTCCGTCCAGAGGAGTCAAAGAGAAACCAGAAGGTCGTAGACGTAAACCAGAAGAACCCAACTGAGGTGGAAACTTACGAATATTAGCGTTACTGTTTGTATGTTTTTGACTCAGAAGACCTTTAATAAGTCTGTGAAAGACCCAAATATCATGATTGTTTATTGTGACCAAGAGTCTCGTGTTTTAAAGATTTCATCACAGTAAATTCAGTTACAGGAGTCATTGGAAACTCAAGACTGAGTCCTGTATGTGGTCTTCAGAAGTGGACGGAACCTTGTTTTCTTCATGCTATGAAACACAGGAAGTTGTTGTTGCTATGATGGATCTATGCTGGTCTGACTGCTCGGGTTTCTTGCTCCATCTGGTTGGGTTTAGTGAAGCTGCCGTGTTCCCAGATCTTAGCAGTTTTAACCTTTCAAACCGAGGCTTTAAGAAACCAGATTCACGTTTGTAGTCCGGAGACGCGAGGCTTTGCCCCAGGTCTGATGCCGTGAATAGTCATGGAGAACCCTAGAGGCTGTTTGGTGCTGAAGAAACATCACTCTAACGCTGTGGTTCCCCTCTTTGCCCCGGTGGTACCGAACATCTTAACGACCGCCTCGTTGCTCTGATCAGTCGATCCGATCGACGGGGACGGCGTGTCGCTGTACCGCCGGACCAGCGACGGGGATCCACCTCCCTAACGCATCGCTTATAGGCTCATGAGCAGTTAACGGACGGTTAGCGTTAGCCAGGCGGGCATGTTAGCGGCTCATTTTTAAGTCATCAGGTAACATGTGGCTTGGTGTCATGAACCCTCACCCATTAGCACACGTTGGATTTTAATGTGAGACTCCTCAGCGTGTCCTCACTTATATGTGCATGTTCCAGGTTGAAGGTTGGCTGCTTTGATTTCATTAAACCGATCGTCATGAATAAACTTCTAGACGAAGCACTGAGGCTCAAAACACCTGACGACCGACGCTTTGATGCTAATTGACGACTAAAAAGCAAAGATGTGGAGAAACTGAAGCATCGTCAGGTATTTTCTGCCCACATAGATCAGCTACAACCTGTGTTTTTGCTCCTCTAAACCCCTTGAACCCCACTTAGCTCCTCTACTTGCTCCCTCATTGAGACTTGCGCCCCCTGCTGGTCATGCACAGACCCTCATGTAACACCCCAGCACTCCCTTAGCCAGTCAGCTTGCAGGTTATGGTGTTTATCCCGGGCCAAATCTGGGCCAAACACGGGCCGAACCTGGGCCGAAATGACAAACCCAGCTGCTCCAGACAACAGTATGTCTGCAGCACCGGAGGCTCGACTCTCAGGACCGAACTCGAGACAGCGCCACCTACTGGAGTGGAGGATCACTAAAGGGCTTAACTTAGTTTTAAAGGCTGATTCCACCCAAAATGCTTCTTATAATTTCAAAGGTTTATGGATTTAAGGTTTAATCAAGACATAATACTACTATATATACAAGTACTCTTTATTTTTAAAGGTTTATTCCACTCAAATAGTGCTCTCTAAATTAGGAGTTATTCCAGAATACTCCTTTCTCTCTGTTACTAAGAGTTGCATCTGGACAAACTATGAACTTAACATACTTATGTCATTATCAGATACAATAGCGTTTAATTCTGAGACAGCGCCCCCTGCTGCAGTGGAGGATCGCTAAAGTGCACGACTTCCTAAATACTCGTACTAATTACCGATTATTTCAGCACAATACTACTCAGTTTATTCCACCCTAACAGTACTTTCTAACAAGCTATGCATTTAAAGGTTGATTTAAGACAAAACGCTGCTACATACATGCAAGTACTTTTTAATTTTAAAGGTTTATTCTGCTCAAATAGTACTGATAGGGCTCAAAGGTTTATTGTTCTCAAGACAAAATACTACCAAATGTACATGTATGTTTTCATTAAAAGGTTTATTCCACTTAATAATAATAATAATAACTTTATTACAGACTCAATGGTCCAAATAAGAGCAAGACAATACATACAAGAAAAATATAAAAGACACAATAAAAGAACCAAACACGACATATTCACAGTGCAATAAGTACAGATCACTTAAAAGATGCTTCCATATCTTGGACAGGCTGAATTTGATGCTTGTTAATGCCATGATTATACAATTCTCTGAGCTGTTCAGCCGACATATAAATTTATACATAAGATTTCTCAAGTATTAACACCTGCAGTCACAAACATCTCACTGGTGCTGGTCTCCTCAGCAGGATTCTCAAAGCATCATTGGAGTTTACACAGTCTTGCTTTGCTGTAATTAGACCACAAGTGGGCAGCATAGAACCATAGTGTAGTGTGATCTGAACAAAGCCACCTTAAAGAAAGCATATAAAGAACAGCACTGCCTGTAAATGTCTCGGTCATCCTTCAACTGGTCTGTAATGAAACGTCCAAGATACTTAACTTTGCTCACAAACCTCAAGTTGTTACCTGCCAATTTGAAAACATTAGATATTTGTCCTCCTTTGTTTTGCAACCATTACGGTCCGTGTACGTCGAGGCCATTAGTTTTCTTATTTTGAGATTTCAAAATAAAAACGAAAAATAAACCATTTCCCTTTTTTTCAGTGATAATACAAAACGGAAAACGGGCCCTAATTTATTATCCATTATCTGTTATCTGATTTAATTAGATGTGTTTGTAAATGGAAATTAAAATTAAAATACACCGTGAAAAACTTATTTCTCTACTTCCTGTTGGTTTTGGCTCCGTGACCCGTCTGACTTCTGAAGAGGAGATAGCGATTTGGCGCAAAGCTAAAGTAACAGAAAACCTCCAAACCTCCACAAAAACGTCCCGAAAAGCAGCCGAACGCTAGCGATTTAGCGCTAGCAGCAGAGCTAGCGGCACCACAAGGTCCCTCCAAAGGGACAAATAAACCCCACGCTGGTGAAAAGTCCACTGTGAAATAGTGAACAATGTGAGCCAAGCAACGTTTGGACCCCACAGTGGGTCTTCATCAGGCCACGGCACACAGCAAGGTCTGCTAACAGTGAGCTAACACTGGAGCTTTAGATACCAGATCCTTCCTCATCACAAGTCAGACGGGTCACGGAGCCAAAACCAACAGGAAGTAGAGAAATAAGTTTTCCACGGGTGTATTTTAATTTTAATTTCCATTTACAAACACATCTAATTAAATCGGATAACAGATAATGGATAATGAATTAGGGCCCGTTTTCTGTTTTTCATTTTGTATTATCACTGAAAAAAACAGGAAACGGTTTATTTTTCGTTTTTATTTTGAAATCTCAAAATAAGGAAACGAATGGCCGCGACGTGCACGGACCCATGACCACACTCTTATCTGTATTAGATTTCATGTCATGGGTGCTACCATATTCAGAGGTGACATTAAGAAGGTCATCCGCATACATAACACGATTCACCAGTATTGCCTGTCATACAGCCAGTGTTACAGGTGTTCAGGCTGATAGAAAAGTCATCAACACACAGAGGACTTAAATAGTACTCTCTAAAAGTTCTGGATTTGAAGGTTTATTTACGACTAAACTGTGCTTTATGTGTGAGTGCTTGCTTAAATTTCAAGGTTCATATCTCTAAGTTAGGTTTTTAAATGTTTATTTCACAATACTGCTTTCTTTCTGTCAGTTAACCTGGTTACTAGGAGTTATCTGGAATTATATTATCATCATTTAAATATATCTGCTATAGGCTTCCTTATTAATGCTTCAGTAGTTTTCATCATGAATACACCGCGCTTGATTTATGCTGTTGCTTTATAGTAAACAGGGGTTTTCTTATTGACAGTAGGCAGCATTTGATGTTTTATTTGTTCTAATTAGAATTACAGAAAATAAAACACATTTTAATGTTTGCATTTCTTAAAAAACAAATGGTGGAAATGTTCATTTATGCATCTCAGACCCGATACGCGCACCGAATCATGAATGTTATGTACAGTTACACTCGTAAACAAGCTTTCTAATTTGATAATACGCCATATAGTTATAATAATAATAACTGAAATGCAAAATTCACGATAAGTCTCTCATTTTTAATTGTTAGAAATGTGCATTTTTAGTTCCGTTGGCACCTAAACGTAAATGAAAAACAGTTTTAACGTTCAAGAAATTAAACTTCCTTTACATTCGGTGCTCATCTTGGCCAGAATTCAGGTCTTAGTGACTTTAAAACCACAGGTCCTAGAAGTTCCAGAAGGTCCTGAAAGTTCAGCCCCCGGTTCTGCAGAAACACCCGACTCGGTCCAGACCCAGATTTTGCCCCCGCTGGGCCGGACAGTAACTGAAACCCCTCCCCTCCGTCAGAGCTCCCTCCTCTAGAAGAGACAGGAGGTCAATGGCTGGCTTGGGAGGCCAAGGGGCGGGACTTCTGCTTAAGTTTCATCAATGGTAAGGTGGCGACCCTCCCGGCGGTCGGGCGATGAGGCGGCGGCAGATTTGACGAAGAGGAGGCTCGGAGATGTCAGCAGCAGTTGATCTGCAGCCCTTTTCCAGAATCCCGTCTGACCTCGTAACCTTGTCTTTGTTGTCGAGATGGAAACTCACAAACTTCTAACTGTTGCAATGAAACCAAACTGTTGTTCGTTATAACTGTGAGAGGCTGTGAACAGATAGGAGGAGATCCACCGTGGATCTTTAATGCGATATCGCAGCAAATCGACTGTACTGAAGGGAAGTCTGAACGGAGGTCTCATGAAAAATCAACCATCTGACCTCCTCAGAATCAGCTGGTTCTTCATCTACAGCATCTTTATTACTGATCAGAGTTCTGCCTTCATACTATGACTATTAGTCCATAGAGGGGGGTCCACATTGACCACCTTTAATCGACATTTTCCATCATTTCTGAGCCTCAGATAGACAAATCTGAAGAACACATTTGAGTTCTAAATCATTTTTGCACACATTTAAGTAATTTTTAGCAACTTTTGTTTCATTTCCAACATTTTTTTTTTGATTCATTTTGTGCGTTTGTGAAAGATTTTTGTCATTCTGGACAATTTTGGAGAAATCTGAGCTGGTTTTCATATAATTTCATGTCATTTGGATGGATGAAACATAGATTTGACCTCTGTGAAAAGCTGCAAGCAAATTTTACATCCACTTAGAGGTGGGAATCACAGAGTACCTCACAATACGATATGATATGATACAATACGATATGGTATGATATGATGCGTTACGATATGATGCAATACAATATATGATACGATACGATATGATACGATATGATATGATATGATACGATATAATACGATACGATATGATATGATATGATATGATACGATACGCTATGATATGATGCGATATATGACATCATACAATAGGATATGATATGATACAATACGATACGATATGATATGATACGATATGATGCGATATGATACAATATGATACAATGCGATATGATGCGATATGATACGATATATGACATCATACAATAGGATATGATATATGATACGATACGCTATGATGCGATATGATATGATACGATACGATATGATGCGATATATGACATCATACAATAGGATATGATACACTATGATACAATACGATATGATATAATATGATACGCTATGATATGATATGATATGATGCGATATATGACATCATACAGTAGGATATGATATATGATACAATGCGATACGATGCGATATGATACGATACGCTATGATGCGATATGATACAATATGATACAATGCGATATGATGCGATATGATACGATATATGACATCATACAATAGGATATGATATAATATGATACGCTATGATACGATATATGACATCATACAATACGATATGATATGATACGATACGATATGATACGATATATGACATCATACAATAGGATATGATATGATACGATACAATACAATACACTATGATACGATATTGATATTTTGATCAACTTTTGTTTAATTTTGCACAACTTTTGTCTCATTTGACTCATTTTTAACAGATGAAAAGAACATTTGAGCCATGGTAAATCAGCTTTACATCCACTCCAGGGGTCACTATCTAAAGACTAAAAAGCACAGTGGACAAGTTTTGAGCCATTCTGGACGATTTTGAGTAATTTAGAACAACTTTCGTGTAATTTTAAAGAATTCTTTGAGTTATTTTGAACATTTTTCAACAGTTTTCAAGCAATTCTGGACAATTTTTGAACAATTTTGGACTATCAGTGAGTGTTTTCATGTAATCTGACCAATTTTTGATTCGAAAAAAGAAAAAGAAAAAAACACATTACCAGATCAGTTCTACATCCATCCAGGTGTCACAGTCTGAACGGTGCATTCTGGGTAAACTGTAAGGATCATGTCGACGTGTGTGATCGGTGGGTGGATGAATAGAGCAGCACAGCAGGTCGTCACGTCATCGGTTTATTCTATATGGGAATAAAACAGAAAGTCCTTCATTAGAACACAACAGGTTTGAGGTTTAACTACATACAGTTAATAATAATAATGATATTAAAAGCGGTCGACTGATGAATGAGCAGCTTTAATTCTGACATGATCTCGACTTCACCCACTCAGTACAGAAGATTTCCCTGCAGGTTAATTCTGATAATTCTGATTAAACGTCCTCCTATGTGTCTCGGCCTGACGTCTCTCTGCCCCTTGTTTTCTGTTCATGTGCTACAAACTGAGAAATGTTCCCGGCTGTCAGCGCTGCTCCCTTTATAACTGGTGGATGGATGGATGGCCTGTACATGCTGTCATACGTGTTTGTTTGTTTGCACATCAGTGTGTTTTAATATTATCTGAATAACACTGCCCTTGTTGCTCTGCTGGGACTCTGCACCAGTCGTTTATTACTGTGTAGATTCATGCTTGCAGTGCGTTTTAGCTCCCCGTAGAGTAGCTAATGATCCACCTGGTGGTTCGGACGTGTTCATGTGTAGTAACTGTGCTGTCGTCTGCATTTTCCTCTCTCTTCCTGTGTTTCAGTGGAGAACGGTGAACACTGCGACTTCACCGTGCTGCGCAACATGTTGATCAGGTGAGACGCCGAGTTTTAAATGTTCTACCTGGTGGGACGTTTAATTTGCCAACTTGGTTTCATGGAGACAGATTGGTGTGAAAGAACTGCTTGATGCAAATCCTCAAACTTAGAAACTAGAAAAGCCCTCAGAGAGCTCATACCTCCACCAAGGAGCTTCAGTCCACCTCAACACAATCTCCCAATTTACATATTTTCTATGGAACGTTACAGATACAAATGTAATTACAGACAGTTCAAATGTCCTACCAACAATGCGGCCTTCACCCCATCCGACCTAATGAACAGGCGCGGCCTCTAGCGCGGCAGCTCCTAACAGCCTCCCAGCTTCTTAGACAACCGGAGATAAGAATGCCGGCCCAACCGTGCGTATGTCGCTCAGGAAGGAAAGAGAACTCCGTCACTGTCGCTGTCTGTCGCGGGGAGACCCAAAATGTCATGTGGTCAGAGGTGGTTACCCCAAAAACAAGAGTGCCCTCTGGTGGCTTTTAGAGTAAACCGCATTTAATTGTCCACCCGGTTACACTTAGATTAAAAAAAATTCCTGGATCCAGACGGTGATCCGGATCAGTACCAAAATGTCATCATTTGTTCCTTGTCCCATTTCACACATTTCCTGAAAATTTCATCCAAATCCGTCCATGAGTTTTCGAGTTATTTTGCACACAAACAAACAAACAAACCAACACCGGCCATCACATAACCTCCTTGTCAGAGGTAAAAAATACATTAAACCATGGAATACAGGAGCATTCCAAAGCTATAGAAACTGTAAAATAACTGCAAAAATCGATAAAATAATTGTACTTTTTAGCTGATTTAAATACAGGAAAAGGTTTTATAGTCATGTGTTGCAAAATAATTACCATTTTTTAAAAATTCAGATTTTTCAAGTGGCTGTTATGCACAGTGTTCTGTAAATTAATGTCTGTTTTTTTCTATTATTTGACTTATTATCCGTAACTCTACAAAACCAGTGAAACACCACCATGAGAAAGCCTCCTTTGGTGCTTAATGCCCACCAACCAGAGCTCCCGTGTTCATCAGCAACCTCAAGCGGGCCGAGACAGGCTGGTGGCTGATTTTGTTGAGCAGTTTGTGTCACGTTGACTGATGAGACAACATGGCTGCCGCTTATCGGTTCAGAAGACGTCTTGGAAAATTTGCGTCTTTATTACTGATGCACTTGTGCAGGACTGACACCAGAGTGGTTTAACCAGCGTAATGTGGCTGCACTCTGGTTTACGCTTTAAACAGGGTAGACGTATGTTGAATTGATGTGTTTTTACCATCCCTGACTTTTTTTTTCTTCTTCTTCTTCTACAGAACCCACATGCAGGATCTGAAGGACGTCACCAACAACGTCCACTACGAGAACTATCGCAGCAAGAAACTGGCTGCCGTCACCTGTAATGGAGTCGACACCACCAAGACTAAAGGACAGCTCACCAAGTAAGACCTCAATGAAGTTAAAGTGTGCTGGTTGTAAAGACACCAGTTACTGAAAGAGAATCGCTTACTCCGTCTAACCTCTGCTGGTTAAAATACGTTTAACTGAGTAGCCACTCTACATATTCATTAACTCAGCATTAAACTGTTGGAGGTCTACAAAAACAACCCCAAAAAACCAACAAAATAAAAGCATGAGAATATCTCAGCCCTGAGACTAACACATGGACATAATAGTTTTTAGAATCCAGACATTTTGTAGGTTTGCAAGAGTAGAACGTAATCCTCATTTGGTTGTTTTTGGTGCAGCTGCTTGTGAATTAAAAAGAAACTAGAAAAGCCCTCAGAGAGCTCATACCTCCACCAAGGAGCTTCAGTCCACCCCCAACACAATCTTCCAGTTCACATATTTTGTATGGAACGTTACAGATACAAATGTAATTACAGACAGTTCAAATGTCCTACCAACAATGCGGCCTTCACCCCATCCGACCTAATGAACAGACACGGCCTCTAGCGCGGCAGCTCCTAACAGCCTCCCAGCTTCTAAGACCTTGTCCACACGTAGCGGGGTTTTTATAAAACCGAATATCCTGCCCCCTCCGTGTAGAAATAACCTGCATACGCACCACCTCGTTTTTAGGAAAAAAATAATCCACACCTAACCGCACAAGTGAGTTTTAAGCACATTACATACTGTTTCCGAATGTAAACACAGGTCGCATACGTGACGTAAGAACATGTTTTGTCGCAGGCGGTGACGTTTCGAGACGCAAAACTCCGGTTATTGATGTCCACATGCATAAATTGAGAATTCGCAAATCTTCACTTTGGTCGGAGGTTTTTAAAAGAATCGTTTTTAATGCCATAAATCTGCGTTTTTGTGTGGATGAAAGGACAAATCGTAGAAAGATATCTTGGTTTTGTGAGATACCCGACTACATGTGGACAAGGTCTTAGACAACCGGAGATAAGAATGCCGGCCCAACCGTGCGTATGTCGCTCAGGAAGGAAAGAGAACTCCGTCACTGTCGCTGTCTGTCGCGTGGAGACCCAAAATGTCATGTGGTCAGAGGGGGTTACCCCAAAAACAAGAGTGCCTTCTGGTGGCTTTTAGAGTAAACTGCATTTAATTGTCCACCCGGTTACACTGATCTGTGCAGTATCTGAATTTTTACATATAGAAGAACCTGTCAACGTACTTATGTGTAGTTTTTTTCTTTATTTTTACTTTTTAAACTGATGTATCAACATTTTTGCACCACCCGCTTTGCTGCTGTAATGTTCCTGCAGTGGGCTCAATAAAGACTCGTGTCATCTTATCTAAATTTCCTCCATTACAGCAGCAACTTTCTCTAAAAAGAGCAATTTATGTGGAAATTATTTGTGGTCCGATTCATGCGCTGCTTTTCTCTAAACGAGCAGGCTGTTGATTCGTAACGGAGAAGCTCAATGCCGCTAACGAAGCTTCGTTCACCGCAGGAGTCCTCTGGCCCAGATGGAGGAGGAGCGGCGCGAGCACGTGATGAAGATGAAGAAGATGGAGGCCGAGATGGAGCAGGTGTTCGAGATGAAGGTCAAGGAGAAGAAGCAGAAGCTGAAGGACTCGGAGGCCGAGGTGGGTTCAGGGAAGGCTCGTTGACTAGATGGTGAAAGCTGCAGCTGCATTTAAAACATGGGCCTGAAAATATAGCAAATGATAAACACAGTATAGTCGTCCCTCGTCATGTTGCGTGGTCTCCCTGCATCGTGGATGTTTAAATTGGACATAAAATACGTAGCGTACAGCAGATGAGTAGACTCACGTGCTGGCTGAATTAGCAGTTAGCATTAGCATTTAGCAGATAGCTAAATGGTAGCATCGACACTGACCACTATCTGGAGCATCTCCTAAACGGGCCTGCGTCAGTTGAACGTGGCAGTGCTGGTTAAATTAGCAGTTAGCATTAGCATTTAGCAGCTAACAGTTCCAACAGTGAGCTCTTCCAGACGACATGCTAACCAGCTGTTAGCACGTATGGAAAATTCAGCTAATTCCTCTTGAGCTGGTCGGTCTCTGATTGATCGGCGGTGATGGAAGCCAGCCAGAACCTTTGTTCCCACACGGTGAGAGTTTACTGGAAACGACCGTCAGAGAACCGGTGACAGTCTATAGGATTACCGTAACATCATCATCAGTTTACCGGTAGGTAGGCAGCCGGACGTCCTCGGTGTCGGTGCGTTTAAAATACGGCAGAGTTTTTCACCAAGTGGATCGCTGCGTCGCTAGTTCCATTATCGGACACGGCTGTAGAAACTCCTCTAGATGGAAGGTTTAAGAGTGGAGGAAGTGTTTATAAGAGTGTGGGAAAGGTTAATAAAAGTGTGGGGAGGGTTTATAAAGCCTTAATATATATAAATAATAAATATAAGGTCGCTATTCCAAGGATTTCATCTATTGGGGGGGGGGTTCTGGAACCGAACCCCCGCCATAGACGAGGGGTTTATATAGAAGGAAAGATTTGATTCTTTTGATTTAGCATCTCGGACAAGCAGCTCAAACAGTGTCTGATAACGGGTGAGTTGAAACACAAAGGAGAAAAAAGAAAAGTTCCGTCTTTGAACGTAAATAAACAAAAAATAATTATGAAGCAGGAGTCAGCTGGTGATGTTTTCTGAACCACATGTAGCTTCCTGTCACAATAATCCAAAACCAAACATGCAGAATGCTTTTAATGTGAAATACCTGGTATCAAAATTGCTTCCTGGGGACGCTAAAAGGCGTCGCGCACGGCTGGGACGCACTTGTCGTTGCTACGGTAACTCAGGAAGTCACGGGAGTCGACGATTTGTCCGCGGAGTTGGAAAGTCAGGTGACGTTCGCCATTTTCCATCTCCTTCCGTCTTCCGTGTAACTTCGCGAGTTACCGTGGCAACGACAACAAGCGTGCGCGACACCTTTTAGCGTCCCCCTGGGAACGTGTTTTCTTTTTCCAACTGCTCCGTCTGCGTTATTTTTTCAACATTTGCTCGAACATTTAGTTGCACGAGTCACAAACTGTTGCAACGAGAAGTGTGTCCCAGTCGTGTCCGTCACTTTTTACGTTCCCACTGGAAACAATTCTGCTGGATTTCTCAGTTTGACTGTTTTTCTGAAATTGCGTCAGTTAATGTCAATAATGAGGGGTTTGGGATGAAAGGGTGAAGAGACAAAGAATAATAATCTGCTAGTCTGGTTGCCGATGTCCTAAAGCAACTTCACTGTTTACGTCTCTGTGGTTGCCGACAGTAGTTCTGGTTTTAAGCGTCCGCGGTCGATGCTCTTCCCCAGCTGTTCTTCTTCTCTTTTGTTTGATTTTGTTGTGATGTTTGCGCCTCCAGCTGGAGCGACGCCACGAGCAGATGAAGAGGAACCTGGAGGCCCAGTACAAGGAGCTGGAGGAGAAGAGGCGAGTGTTCGAGGACGAGAAGGCCAACTGGGAGGCTCAGCAGAGGATCCTGGAGCAGCAGAAGCTCGACGCCTCCAAGTCAGTAGCACTCGGTTCACTCGGTTCAGGCCATCGTAAAGGCAGTTTATTTATGTCTGCAGCTCAAATAATCACTTATATAGACATACGGCATCTATGAAAGTCTTCAACACTGGATTAAAGTCGGTTTATTTGGCTTTTTGGACGGGTATTTGCAAAAAAACCCGACTCCTTAGATGTGAAAACTGGTTTGAAGAGGGTGAATGTTTGGGTAATTACTCATTTAACATTTTATATTTTTAAATATTTGACATTATTTTGTCGAAGTCTGTATTCAGTTTGTCAATTTTCTTCTCAAAATAAACAGCGGCCGCCATAATTTGGCTGTTTTGACAAGAACATTTACAAAAAAGACTCTTTTCTGTCAAAGTGAAAAAAAGGATTTGAAGGGGGGTAAATACATGATTACTCCTGCTAAATTTAATATTTTTAATTAATTGAAATAATAGACACTAACCCATGGCTTTTTGAAGAATTTACAGGAACAAAAATTATTTATTTATTAAAAATTACTTTATATTTTATATTTTTATTTAACTTCCATTGCTCCGTTGAAATCTGTTTTCACTTTGACATTAAAGAGTCTTTTCCTGTAAATATCCTTATCGTGTCACTTAAGAGGGTGAACACTTACGCAAGTACTTATTTTACATTTTATAATGTTTAATTAATTGACATTACTTGAAGTTGTCGAAATCTAGTTTCACTTTGACATTAAAGAGTCTTTTGTGTAAATTTTCCTGTCAAAAAAAGCAAAATTATGGTTACCATTTTGATAAGAATTTAAAAAATGCTCTCTCAGGTCAAAAAGAAAACAGATTTTCGGATTATTTAATTTTTGATTAATTGACATTAAATTGTTAAAATCTGTTTCACTTTGACATTAAAGAGTCTTTTGGGTAACGGTCAAAAATACGGTGACCGTGGTCTTTTGACACGAATTTACAGAAACAACTGTTTAATGACTCTTAAAGAGGGTCGATACTTAAGCAGTTACTTGTTTTACATTTTCTGTTTTTAATTAATTGTCATTAAGTTGTTTAAACCAGTTTTCACTTTGACATTAAAGAGTCTTTTGGGGTAAATTTTCTCATCAAAAAAGCAAAATTATGGTATTTTTCCACAAGATTTTATTAAAAAAAAAAAAAAACTTTTATACTGACTCGACGAGGGTGAAATACTTTTTACATTTATTTATTTTTATTTAATTGACTTGTTGAAATCTGTTTCCTCTTTGACATGAAAGAAGTTTTTTGTAATTCTTGTCAAAAAAAAAAGTCAAATTAAAATGAGCCTGATTTAATGTTGAAAAGGGGAGGTGCAAAGTTTTCCTCTGCGCTGAGTCACAAAATGCAGTCGTCATGATTTGTCTTCATCGTCTCCTAAACATTTTGAACTTACCTTCACGGCGTTTTGCAGCTTGGACTGAACCAATCTCTTGCTCTCGCTGACCCCTACAGGCCGACGTTAGGAACAGCAACTAGGCGCCTACAACTCCACCTCATCTTGGTCCAAAATCTAATAATCACAGAACATATGTTTGAATTTTTCCTGCTTTATTTTGACGTTTTCAGGTCATCCCAGTTAGTATTTACTCCTATGGATGTCTGGAACATGATAATACACTTTATAATAAACCATCAAACAGCTCCAACTCGTCCAGACTTTAGCCAGATAGAACCTTAAACTCCAACCACGATACACTGAGTTTAGCTTCTCTACAGTGACATTCGGCTACTTTAAGAACTGATGAAGCATTAAATGGTTCAGTCCAACCTTTATTGTGAATCAGACGTCCCAGTTTGTCTTCCTTAGGTCTCAAAGTTAGTTTATATTTAAGGCTCAGATGAACTTTTATTTATTTAAAATTGAAAACTGTTATCGTCGCTTGTGGTGCATCAGCTGTGTGAAAAGTGTGTCTTTAACTGCTTAAAATGACATTTTTGATTAAATTAACTTTACATTTTCAAGTAAATCTTCATTTCTGTGAGGACATTTCTGTCTTCCTTCATTTTAAGGGTTGATTTATGGTGTTTCAGGTCGATCCGACAGTCTAAGATGATTAGTTTTCTCCTAAAGGGTCTGTGAAGCCAAACAATGCTGCTTTTTTCTCATTTCCTTCTCGCCTTTTCTCCCTCCCAGGACAATGGAAAAGAACAAGAAGAAGGGAAAGATCTTCTGAAGAGAGACGCCGCCTCTCGCTTCACGTTCATTCCTTCATCCCCTCTGAAGTTCACGTGGTCCTCAGAGAACACGAACGCAACACGCAACATTCACACACACAACACACACACACAGAAAACCACACGCCGGCCTCTCTGCAGGGTTTACAGTATCTTCGTTTTCATGGGGAGTGCATGTGTTTGTGAAATTCTATTTTCCTATATTTCCTGACAAAGAGGAGAAGCCGAGTTCCTCTGAGCCGACAGCCGTGGCAGGGACCATGCATAGCCATCTGTACACGTCGTAGTCCTCTAGTGTCCCCACATCTGCAGCTTTCTTTAGCTCCTCTCCGACATTTAACACGTGTGGCGCATCGAAACACTCCAGGGCGAGTCGGCGGAAGGCAAAAGTGCACGTGGAGGAAGGTTTCTGAGCCAGGTGGCAGCTGAGGAGGTGGAGCTGAGGCCTGGTCGCACCCGAACGATTCATTCACCCCATAGGGACGGTTAGTTAGCTGCCGTTAGCTCGCAAGCTAACCGCTAACATGCTATCACTGTTCACTCAATTGGAGCTTGTTATCTCTTGTTGACGCTGGAAGTTCTCAGGACGGTAAATCATTTAATAAACAGGGGAAAAGCAAAACAAAAATGTAGAAAGAATTATGCCTTTTGAGTTCAACATTAGCCTGCTAATTAAACTTACTGACTACATCCTTTGGAGCGTCCTGTTAGCAAATGAATTCTGTGAATAACATGATCTACTATTCGCAAAAATCATTTTATTCAAAAGACATGTTCTAACGGAACTTGTTCTTACATGAGCAAATAGATTTTCAGAATAAATTAAGTCAGAAAATACGTCTTCAGGCTAAAGTAATACATTTGCTAATGTTTGCTAGCAAAACTAGTTTCCATGTTTGCAAGTACATCTTAGTAAATAAAGTGTTTTTCCGGTTTAAAAATATGACGCCGAAAAGAAACAGTAGGTTTGCTAATGGAACTTATTTTTTCATTTTTGTTTAAAATTAGAAATAACTTCTCGTAAGTTACAGTCAGCTTTCTAACAACCTAAGCTATGTGCTAACAGAGCTATTTTTTTCATTGGCAAAACACATTTTCCAAATAAATTAACCGACTTTAGTCAGAAAATACATATTTAGGCTAAAGTAACACACAAGCTAATGTTTGCTAACAAAACTAGTTTCCATATTTGCAAGTACTTCGTCCAAATTAAGTGTTTCTCCAGTTTAAAAATATGACGCTGAAAAGAAACAGTCGGTTTGCTAATGGAACTTATTTTTTCATTTTTGTTTAAAATTAGAAATAACTTCTTGTAAGTTACAGTAAGCTTTCCAACAAGCTATGTGCTAACAGAGCTAGTTTTTTCAATGGCAAAACACATGAATAACTTTGCATCAGAAAATACGTCTTTAGGCTAAAGTAATACATTTGCTAATGTTTGCTAGCAAGACTAGTTTCCTTGTTTGCAAGTACATCTCCCCAATAAAGTATTTTTCCAGTTTAAAGATATAAAACCATGAAAAGAAACAACAGGTTTGCTAATGGAAGTTCTAAGTTAAACAGTAGGCTTGCTAACAAGGTAAGCTATATGCTAACAAAGCTAATGTTTTCATTGGCAAAACACATTTTCCAAATAAATTAACAGACTTTAGTCAGAAAATACATATTTAGGCTAAAGTAACACACAAGCTAATGTTTGCTAACAAAACTGGTTTTCACATTTGCAAGTACGTCGTCCAAATTAAGTGTTTCTCCAGTTTAAAAATATGACGCTGAAAAGAAACAGTAGGTTTGCTAATGGAACTTATTTTTTCATTTTTGTTTAAAATTAGAAATAACTTCTTGTAAGTTACAGTAAGCTTTCCAACAAGCTATGTGCTAACAGAGCTAGTTTTTTCAATGGCAAAACACATGAATAACTTTGCATCAGAAAATACGTCTTTAGGCTAAAGTAATACATTTGCTAATGTTTGCTAGCAAGACTAGTTTCCTTGTTTGCAAGTACATCTCCCCAATAAAGTATTTTTCCAGTTTAAAGATATAAAACCATGAAAAGAAACAACAGGTTTGCTAATGGAAGTTCTAAGTTAAACAGTAGGCTTGCTAACAAGGTAAGCTATGTGCTAACAGAGCTATTTTTTTCATTGGCAAAACACATTTTCCAAATAAATTAACCGACTTTAGTCAGAAAATACATATTTAGGCTAAAGTAACACACAAGCTAATGTTTGCTAACAAAACTAGTTTCCATATTTGCAAGTACTTCGTCCAAATTAAGTGTTTCTCCAGTTCAAAATATGAAGCTGGAACTAAAAATTTGCTAACAGACCTTGTTTTCTCATTAGCAAATATATCTTTTGAATTACCCTGGGTCTCCTGTCAGAAAACAAGACTTTTAAAAAGAAAAAAACATAAATTTGACATCAGAATTGGTTAGCAAATATAGATTTGGAATTTTAAAAACGTTAGCCGCGTTAGCAAAAAGGTTTCCGAAACAATATTATGTTTCCTTAGCTAGCATTTTCAGAAGAAATCAACCGTTTCTTGGGTGAAAAAAATGGAATTCATCGCGTCATTAGCTAATGCATCTTTGCAGTAGTTCAAAAAGTGTCTCCTGTTAAAAAGAAGTAATTTCTAGCTTGCTAAAGGAACTAGCTTTCTCATTAGCAAGTACGCCTTCTGAATAAAATACGTCTCCAGTTAAAGGATGTTGTGCTAATGGAGCTGTTTGCCAGTTAGCAAAGACTGTTTTCATTCGTAAAAGAAAATGGGCTCCTCTTCCTGGACAAAACGTCTTTTAATCGAGCCCAGACGTCTTTTTTCTGGTCGAAGCTACCAAGTTTACGTTGGGTTGGGTGCGGCCGGGCCTTCAGTCGGGTTTACTGAGCAGCGGCAGGTTTGTTTTATTAGCGCTGAGTTTGAGGAGCTGGGTGATGTGTGACGGAGTGTTCGCCATCGCAGCGTGTTTCCTGTTCGAAATAGACGACATTATGCAACAATCGGTGTCTGAAAACTCTCCAGGTGACAAAAGTGGTGCAAAGGTGTTTTATATTGTGATGTGGTGGATGTTGTCTTAGACCTGAACCCTGGTGTCCGAGTGTCTGCGGGTAAAAACCACCTGAAAGGACAATTCATCAAAATAAAAGCTGAAATCTTCCTTCCTTCATGCCACAACTTCATAACGCTCCACATGAAACATCTCCCCTCTGTAAAATCCAGGCGGTTGAACCTTTAATATACCTTCTCCCAGAGTTGTCATGTTTTATTTTCATATGATGATATTAATAATTCTCTATGTACGGTTGAAGAACGACTCCTTAAATCCCTTGTAGTTTTCTTAAGCGACTCTTCTTATTGTAGATTAGTTTTTCTCAGACTGCCTGCAGCAAAATGCAAAAGGGACGAACCTAAAAACCTTCAGCACATAAGATATGACCTGTATGGATTTGTTTATGATGCGTATATTGTGTACATACTGGTGGCTGCTCCGTGGCCTTTTTTCTCGTTCTGTTTTGTTTCTTTTCTCAGAGTATTACAGTCATGAATCATGTGAAAGTCATCCTGAGAAGACGTTTCCGTTCGTCTGAACATCTATGCCAATGAGTTCTCAGGACCAGGCCACGCTACACTGGACCGGACAGAAGCAGTTCTGTGGTCCTACAAGTTCAAAACAGTGACTGAATCCTTCAAACGCTTGTTGAACCACTTGCCCTTCTGATAACACCAAGTTAAAATACACTTAAGTTTAGGTGGGTTTGTTTTTTTTGTAATATTTTCTTTTTATATATATATAAATATATATTACACACCGTTTTCTGCTTCTCTTCTTTGTTTTATCATGTGTTCAAAAACAAAATATTAAATCTAAAACAATAAAATGTGCCATCGAATAGCAATGATCTGAATAGTTTCTGAGTTCAGAACCTCTGTGAAGTCCGATGTGTTGAAATGACTAAAATAAAAGTCGATCACCGAAAGATGTAGAACGACCCAAATGTGATGCCAAACAGCCGAACCTGTCACTTCTAACCTCTCGTTAAGAGTGTGATTTTCTTTTCCTGACCCGACCAAATGAACACAGCTAAGACTAGAAAAGTCCTCATAGAGCGCAGACCTCCACCAAGCAGCTTCAGTCCACCTCCAACACAATCTACCAATGACAGAGTATCATTATCTAGTCTGGTGAAATCAACACTGGACACAGAAATATATGTTGGTTCTTTATTCTGAACAGATTAACTGGAGGAAGCTCAATGGATAAAATAAGTAGGATAAAACCAGAAATGTTCCTCTGGAGAATCTGGTTTGGTTTTGCTAAACAGGACTTCTGTTGCAGCTGCGTTTGAGGACAAACAGCTCTATGTGAAAAACAACTACTTAGTTTGAACAAGACGTCCCAATTTACAGCTTTGAGACAAGAAATAAGCTGCAGGAGGTTTGAACAAGATGAAATAAGGCTGACCTTAAGGCCAAGTACGGTGTAGTTAAGCCTGGTTCTGCCAAAGGTTTTCTGCCCAGAAGAGATTTTGTTGGGTTTCTGTCTAAATACGAAATTTACATCTACAACAAATTATTAAATCTAAAACAATAAAATGCACCTTCACCCCGACTGGTCGAGGCAGACGGCTGCCCTCCCTAAGCCTGGTTCTTGTGGAGGTTTTGTTTCTAATAAAATTGAGGTTTTCTTCCCAGGAGATGATTTGGTTTTGTTGGGTTTGTTGTCTTGACCTCACCATGTAAACTGCCTAAAAAGGCTTTTTTAGGAAAAGGCACAAAAAAATAATAATCCAAATCCGTCCATTACTTCTCGAGTTATTTTGAACACAAACAAACAAACAAACCAACGCCGGCAAAAACAGAACCTCATTGGTGAAGGTAAAAATACACAGAACCAACAATTAACATCAGCTGTTTTATTAAATACAAAGAACAAGTCCTTAGAATTTAGATCTGTACAACCAGACATCCATTTACCACAGTGTTGTACAGCTCTATGACCACATATCATCTTGAGTTGTTCTGTTTCCATATAAACTTTATACTGCAGTGAAAAAATAACCACAGGGAGCAAAAACAAACAAATACAACAGACCCATGAGGTTCAGAGTGTTAGAACGTGTCTATAAAACAGTGGAACAGTCACATGATGCACTGATGAAGCCTGATTAAAGAACAAAGATACGCCTGCAACAATCAGACATGTAATAAAGTATCAGGTGTTCACTGTGAGCTGCCGTCTGTTGTTCTTCTGGTTGTAGACGTCCAGAGCCCACTGGAACGTCTGACTGTAGCACAACTGTCTTCCTCTAACAGTCTGGACTCTGCAGGAACAACATTTGTTCATTCATTTGTTCACATTTACTGTTATTTCATTCCAGCTGCATGAAAAGCCGTCATGAGAAACTCACATGAAGGCCGGGTGCAGACAGGAGCTGTGGGTCTTGATGATGCCGGACACTCGGCTTGGAGGTAAAGGTTGGTCTAGGAAGTTGAAGCAGCAGCTTCCAGGAGCTGTACTGACCTGCAGCGCTGCAGCTGTGAGGATGATAATAGAGCAGGAAGTCAGAGTGAAGCTGAAACGACACGACGACATGACCAGGAAACATGTTTGAATAGAGATGTATCAGTTGCTAAAGCTGGAGGGACCTGGGCCTGAACTCCACCCTGTGCAGCTGGGTCTTGGACTTTCTTATCAACAGAGCGTCTACGTATGTATGTCTATGGTACAAGTGGGCCACTAGGTGTCCCTCACCCTCAGCACCGGAGCACCTCAAGGATGCGATCTGGGCCCACTGCTACACTCGTTTTACACTCACAGCTGGACAACATCAGAAAATGAAGCAGTCCAGATGCAACGCCTGAAACTACGAGGAAAACCATGACCTGGATGACTGAGGATCTTCACAGACAAGACTATGTGAAACGTCGATGGAAGGGGGGCGCCATATTGGGTAGGGCCGCCGAAGGCCGCCTTGAACGTCTTGTAAGTGGAGAGTTATCTGAACTGGACTCCTTGAGTTCAGGACACGAGGCGGATGAGACCAGCGACATAGATGGAGAGTTTTCATCAGTTTCATGTGGATTTTACGGGGCAGTGGTGGCCTCGTGGATTGTGAAGTGTACTTGTAACCGTTGGGTCACCGGTTCGCGTCCCCGGACTGCCAAGAGGCTAAGGCCCCATCCACAGGAAGACGAGCCTAAACGCACTAATAGTCCATTCAATCCGTGTATCGTCCTCACCAAGCCGGCGTTTTGGGGGTCTTAAAACGATCCTTTCTGAATCTAGGTCCCAGAGTGCAAAGATCTGAAAACGCCGTTTACGTGTCACCGTTGTTTCGCCCTGTCTACTTGCCTCATAGCTCCACCTCTCCATAGATGCTCCAAACTCAGAAAACGACGCCAACAATGTCTCCGTATAGTGCTGCGTATGTCCTGCTGATAGTTCCACCTCATCGTCCGTCCAGACTAGAGTCCTACCAGCTCCTATTTGCCGCCGCCATGTTCTATGTTTACATCCTATACAGATTTCTCCGCCGCCAGTTCCCACCTGTTTCTGTTACAGCGCCACCAACAGGCCTGGCATGTGTTTTACATCGTTTTTGTGGACGGACACATTTACTGGAACAGCTCCGTCTTTATGAAGAACGTTTCTGAAGCTATGAGCGTTTTGGCTTCTTGTTGACGGGGCCTCAGTCGGCTGATGAGACGCCTGAGGTGGGTTTGATTTCAGATCATGATCAAAGCAGATGAAGCACACTGAGAGCTGGAAACAACCTCATTGCTGAATGTCAGTAAAACTAAACAGCTGATTATAGACTTGGAGGAAGTAGGACCCACTCAGGAGACGTTTAAATATTTAGGACTTGCTTGGTGACGAAGGCCCAGCAGAGATTTTAAACTATTGTCCAGACGGCTCAAGAACTTCTACACCTGCACTGCTGAGAGCGTCCTGACCCAGAGGATGGTCTCCTGGATGGGCTCCATGGCTCTCTGGAGGGAGGTCCGCTCAGCTATGAGGACCATCAGGACCACTCTACCCGATCTAACAAGTGATGCAGATTAAGAGGATCTTAAAGGAGTCCAGCCAAACCAGCAACAGCCTGTTGCCTCTGCTGCCCTCAGGGAGGCGATGTCGCTCCTAGAGTGGATGTAGAGCTTCTTTCCACAGGCTGTTCGGCTCATAGACATATATACGTAGACGCTGCATTGACTGTGGAGGGACGTGCCTAAAGCTCCGCCATCTTGGTACAGGGCTAGCAGAGGGGGGAGTGAATGTAAGTCTATGGAGGTAAGAGGTACTCCACAATCTTAAAGTAGAATTATTCACTGAATTTTCGACCGATTTCCAAACGGTTTGGTTTGTTAAAACGTCACACATTTAGCTTTGACACAGGATGCTTGGATGCTTTTGTTCTATTTATGTCTGCCTGTCCGTCCTCCATGTCTGACGTTTGTAACAAACAATATATGTTGACAACTGATGGATTTATGATCACTTTTATAGAGCAGACATGTCATTCCTCTATAGACGTAATGCACTGTAGGGGCGAGTGGCACTGTACCAAGATGGCCGCCGCATAGGTCAACGCGGTGTCTACGTATATATGTCTATGGTTCGACTAATGAACTCTACTAGGTGAATAGAGGACAGAGCCTCGTCCCCCCAGTTCATCTCCACATCTGGCCTCTATGCAGATACATGGTGGACACTCAGGTTTAGACAATCCATATTTATTGACCATCTATATTTATTGTTCTTGTAAGTAATGTTTTTAATATGTGTTGCTGCTCCATGAAGCATTTCACTGCACATTGTAGCTTGTATGACTGTGTATGTGACAGATAAACATTTGAATTTGAATTTGAATAATCATCAGGATTAACTCTGTAGTGAAGAGCAGTTTTCTGTTTCTACTGGTGATGTTCTGCTGTGTTTTAAATAATGAACTGTTATTTTACAGATTCTCTCTGTTGTTATTACAGTAAGATCATTGATTTAGTGTTAATTTACATGTTGACTGTAAAGAAAACAGGCGGGAACTGTAAATAATGTGCATGTGAAAAATCTGTGTTTTTACAAAGAGTAATTTATACTTTTATAATGCTAGACTGCAAAAAAAGTCACTATTTGTACTGCATTTAAATTATCTATAAATAAAGTTATTTTTTAAATATTCACTATGATTTTAAAGAACATTTTTGTAGCTTAAAAAAAAATTAATTATTTTTTAAATGTTTAAACCTCCTACTTTTGCTTTTTTACAAGTTGTTTATTTATAATTTTTCATCGTAAAATTACACTTTATTTACGTTATTTAAATCCAGTAGAGGTGTGATTATTTTACAGGTGTCTGTCTGATGATATTTTCGGGTTTTTATGGGATTTTTCTTTTTACGAACACACAGAAAACTAACTATAAATGGAGAAAAATACATCAGACATGTATGATATGAACGTTTCTTTCCAAAATACAGATCAAATTCCTATTTTTTTACATTTTTTACCTGTAATTTTTGACCAGTTTGGTGTTAATTAGTAAATAATGAGCACATTCTCAGCCTGTTTCTTTAAAAATGTGATTGATTTTAACGTTTCATTCAGAAATACAGATAAAAGGTGAAATAAGTTTCCTATTTTGACCTTTTTTACCTGTAATTTTTGACCTGTTTAGTGTTAATTTACAGATTTGCCCCTTTTTTGGTTCAAATCTATAGTAGCAGTCGAAGCAGTTATGAAAATTAAAGTATTAATTTACATGTAAACCTTTTTTAAACTGACTAAAACTGTCAGTCATGTCCACAATAATCAGTTTTTCAGACATTTAAGGGAAACTTTGCTGTCATTTCTGCTCTCAGCCTTGTTCTGATGTCAGCATACAGACATGTTTTCCTGCAGACACTCAGAAAACGAAGCGTGGATGTAAAGAAAAGCCTAGAAACAGGTTTCCTCCAGAGACGAGGGTCAAACACTCACGCATGGCGTCGCAGCAGCAGACGACTGAGAGCAGCAGCAGAGTCAAAGCCAGAGTCTTCATGATGCTGTGGAGGTCAGGAGGAGGAGGAGGATCTTCTTCTTCTTCTTCTTCTGGCTGCTGTGATGCTGATGCTGGACCCTGAGTCCATATAAACCCTGTCCACTGAGGGGGTGGCGCAAAAAGGGGGTGTGAACTATATGCAGTGTCCGTCACTGATTAGGTGCCCCTCTGCTCCTCAACTCCTCCCCTCCTCCCCGAACAGAAAACAGAAGAGGGAGAAGGAAAAAGAGTCCACAGCCATGAAAACTGTTTTTCAAAGTGGCTGAAAGACAGTCGGTCAGTTCTGTCAGCGCAGCAGGAGGAGGCTTGTAAATATTCAGGTCAGTTAAAGGCGGCAGACACTACAGGATCCTTCAAACCTTCTCAGATTTAGAGACACACACTTGAAGATAACAAAAGACAGATCACACAAGATCTCTCTCTTCTGATCTTATAGTGTGGTGTTAGCGAACCACATGCTAACCCATTCTTCAGCAGACTATCAGGTTCTTCACGCTCAGTATTCCAAATCTCTTGTAGTCAAACGTGACTTCAGTGTAAACAAACATGATGGAATAACATCGCTATAAATAACGGGTTCCTTTCTTCAGTAACCAGTAATCTAACTGATTACTCTTCCCATCATTATAACGTTGTTACCGTTGCTGCCAAAAATGCGGCGCGTTACTAGAATTGAAGCTGTTTTTTCATCAGACCATCCAGATCTCTGAGCCGAGGGGCAGAGATTTTTTTTAAAAGTGGGATGGGATTGGTTCCTGTCCTCCAAAAGTACTAACTGAGTCTACTGTTTTGCATGTAAGCTTTTTGGTGAAGCTAGAGTTGCTGATTCTCGCCTGGTGGTGGGGTATAATAACTGGCACTGACTTTCAAAAACACTGAAACAACATGAAACCAGTTCTTATCACATAAATGCTTATCTGGCGTGGAAAGAATTGGCATCCCGCTCACACTTAGGCAAAACTACTGACAGTGAATTGCAGAGAGCCACGGCCATGAAAAGGCGAACTGGAGAAGAAGAGTGCTGACTCGCCACTGAGGGGAAATAATGCAGAGTTAGGAAATCCTAAAAATGGAATTTTTCTGGGTATCCTTGAGCTCATAGCACAGTATGACGTCACACTGGCAGAGCGTCTTAGAAAGGCTGCCTCAATACACCCACTGGATATCTGTCCTGGTGCTCTCAAAAGGAATCTTTAGATTCAATATCAGAATGTGTCTCAGATCAAAGCCTCCAAGTACTTTGCAGTGGAACTGGACTGCACAGCCAATATTTCAAAGCAAGAGCAGGCCTCAGTTATCATACGATATGTTCATACTGATGAGAAGAAGAAGGTCTTTATTAAGGAGTCTTTTGTGGGGTTCACTGCTGTGAAGGACACGACTGGGAAAGGCCTCACAGATACACTAACAGGGTGCTGGAGTTGGAGTTGGATCTGGTTAGTTGTAGGGGGCAAAGCTGCGACAATGGCTCAGTACGAGGGGAACACACAAGGGTGTCCAAGCATTAATACAACAGAGACGTCCAGAGGCTCTGTTCATCCCGCAGCCTGAACCTTTTGTTCTGTGATGCAGCCCTGGAGACACTGTAAAGTGTCAGCATACCCCCTAGAAAGTAGGTAGTTGCGCCCCTGCATTGAAGAACTAAGGTCTCGATGAAATCCCCTCCACCTCGTCTCATTTCCACTGCAGACAAACATTCTGCTGCAGTGACGGAAGGGAAACTACAGTCGAGAGACGACCACAGATGTGTTCAGAGATTAAAATCCTCTCCACAGAAAGCAGAAGGACTCAGTTTATCTGACTGCATCTTGCTGCAGGTTTAGTCAGCAGAAAGAAGAAGAACACAAACAACAAACACTTTATTTCAGCCAGAATCAACCTTTGGGTTTAGAAGCTGAAGTTAAATTAATATTCTGTTCTGGACTTTGTCAAGTTTATACACAATGAGGCATAAAATCATGACCACCAGCGTAATGTTGTGTTGGTCCCCTTATGTGGTCCAAAATGCTCTGAACCTCTGGGCACGGACCAGAGGACCTCTCAGGGTGTCCTATGGGGTCTGGAACCAGGACGTTGGTACTGGATCCTTTGGGTACTCTGGCTTGTGCAGTGGGGCCTCATACCCCTTCTCCACTGAGCTGGTTCCAGGTCTAGTTCAGACCCAGATCCTGACTTAGCTCCACTTCTTTGTGTTTCCACCTCCTAAGCACCGACTCCAGGTTCTATAAACTGGAGCTCAGCAAGCACCAACTCTTTGCTGGTCCAGAGCTAAGCACCGAGTACGTCAGGGGCTGGGGGCGGGGTTATGGTGACCAACCATCAACGGTGGAAAGGGACACACAAGCGCTAATTAGTGTTCTTGTTCTCCAGGACGTCCCTGGTCCCATCACACATGTATTGGAATGACTCCCGGGACACACGGAAGTTTAGCACAAACTGTTGACCTGAAATCCGCTACAGTTGTGTCCCACCAGTAGCGTGATCACGGATGTGTCCAGGCAACAGGAGGACCTCCGCCTCACAATCAGCCTTAAGACCATCTATAGAGATAAACATAGATATTATCATCAACTTACTGCCTTTGTTTAACTGCTATGTAATGGATGCTAGTGAAGTGGTTTTATGGTGACCCAATGGCTCCAACTGGACTCCTTGTCAATGGAAACAGGTTCTTAGGAGGAACCAGATTAGAACCAACTAAGAACTGAACTAGACCTGGTTCTTCTTGGGAAGGAAGGAAGGAAGGAAGGAAGAAGGAGAGGGGGGGGGAGGAAGAGAGAAAGCAAGGGGAAGGAAGGAAAGTGGGAAGAAAGGAAGGAAGGAAGGAGAGATGGAGGGAGGGAAGGAAGGGAGCGTTGACCTTGTTTAACTGCTATGTAATGGATGCTAGTGTAGTGGTTTTAAGGTGACCCAATGGCTCCAACTGGACTCCTTGATAATGGAAAAGCAAACAGGTTCTTAGGAGGAACCAGATTAGAAGAGAGAGGACTGAAAAATGGTAAATATTTTGTACACTTTATTTTTTACACATCATTTGTTTAAGTTTGACCATAAAATTACACTCTATTCATATTCTGCAGTTATTTTCACAGGTTTCTACAGTGTTTGAATGTTTCGGTATCGTTTTTACAGTGTGTCTCATCCTTCTAACAAACACAGAACCAACTATAAATGGAAATAAAAGCCTAAAAATATGTTTTCTTTTGAAGGAAGCCCACGGCTGAGACGTTCTGCCTCCAGACAAAACTAGTTTCTCACCATGAGTCACTTCTGTTTTCATGCAAATCTGAGCGGAGACGAGATCTTTATCACGGCTGGTTTCACTTCTCCATCCCGTTTGAATCACATCCTGTAGCAGCATCCATCACTTATTGATCTGCACTGATCTATCAATGTGTTTTGATTAGTATTTTTTCACAGACGCCACGACTAGATGGACGTAAAATGTCATGGAAACTTGAAACTTTCAGTTAATCAAGCATCGCCTAAACAACTGCAGGCCTGTATATCTGTGAGTCTGTGTACAGGTCTGAACACGCGTGTGAACCTGATGGATGTGTCATGGCATGAGCAGTGAGGTCATCACCGGGAAGAGAAGGAGATGCCATGACACAATCTGAGCACGAAGTCATGTGTGATTGTAGATAAGATGACCTCAAGAAATCAGTTCTTCCAATACATTAATGTATATATATATTTTTTATAGTAGGGTAATTAAACATTTTATGTATTCTCTTATGCTTTCCATGCGACTTAGATCTTACATAATCAATCATAATAATAATCTGTAGTTTATCAGTCCCCTTGGGAAAATTCACTCTCTGCATTTGACCCATCCATACTAGGAGCAGTGGGCCATCGGGGAGTAGTCAAGGGTTGAGGGCTTCGCTCAGGGGCCCACAGTGGTGTTGACTTAGGCCCCGTCCACACGAAGCCAAAACGCTTATAGTTTCAAAAACGTTCTTCATAAAGATGGAGTTGTTCCAGTAAACGTGTCCGTCCACATGAATTCACTTGATACACCTGAAAACGATGTCAAACACATGCCAGGCCTGTTGGTGGCGCTATGACGACGCAACAGACACAATGGGAAACTGGCGGTGGAGAAATCTGTTTAGGATGTAAACATAGAACATGGCGGCGGCAAATAGGAGTGGACGAGCTGGTAGGACTCTAGTCTGGACGGACGATGAGGTGGAACTATCAGCAGGACATACGCAGCACTATACGGAGACATTGTTGTCGTCGTTTTCTGAGTTTGGCGCATTTATTGAGAGGTGGAGCTACGACGCAAGCAGACAGGGCGTAACAACGGTGACACGTAAACGGCGTTTTCAGATCTTTGCACTCTGGGACCTAGGTTCAGAAAGGATCGTTTTCAGACCCCCAAAACGCCGACTTGGTGAGGACGATACACGGGTTGGATGGACTATTAGTGCGCTTAGGCTCGTCTTCCTGTGGATGGGGCCTTAGCCTCTTGGCAGTCCGGGGACGCGAACCAGCGACCCAACGACCCAACGGTTACAAGTACACTTCACAATCCACGAGGCCACCACTGCCCCGTAAAATCCACATGAAACTGATGAAAACTCACCATCTATGTCGCTGGTCTCATCCGCCTCATGTCCTGAACTCAAGGAGTCCAGTTCAGATAACTCTCTATTTACAAGACGTTTAAGGAGGTCTTCGACGGCCCTACCCAATATGGCGCCCCCCTCCTTCGACGTTTCACATAGTCTTGTCTGTTAAGATCCTCAGTCATCCAGGTCATGGTTTTCCTCGTAGTTTCAGGCGTTGCATCTGGACTGCTTCAGTTTCTGATGTTGTCCAGCTGTGAGTGTAAAACGAGTGTAGCAGTGGGCCCAGATCGCATCCTTGAGGTGCTCCGGTGCTGAGGGTGAGGGACACCTGGTGGCCCACTTGTACCACCTGTGGTCTGTTGATAAGAAAGTCCAAGACCCAGCTGCACAGGGTGGAGTTCAGGCCCAGGTCCCTCAGCTTTAGCATTACATCTCTATTCAAACATGTTTCCTGGTCATGTCGTCGTGTCGTTTCAGCTTCACTCTGACTTCCTGCTCTATTATCATCCTCACAGCTGCAGCGCTGCAGGTCAGTACAGCTCCTGGAAGCTGCTGCTTCAACTTCCTAAACCAACCTTTACCTCCAAGCCGAGTGTCCGGCATCATCAAGACCCACAGCTCCTGTCTGCACCCGGCCTTCATGTGAGTTTCTCATGACGGCTTTTCATGCAGCTGGAATGAAATAACAGTAAATGTGAACAAATGAATGAACCAATGTTGTTCCTGCAGAGTCCAGACTGTTAGAGGAAGACAGTTGTGCTACAGTCAGACGTTCCAGTGGGCTCTGGACGTCTACAACCAGAAGAACAACTCTGGAGGCAGCTCACAGTGAACACCTGATACTTTATTGCATGTCTGATTGTTGCAGGTGTATCTTTGTTCTTTAATCAGGCTTCATCAGTGCATCATGTGACTGTTCCACTGTTTTATAGACACGTTCTAACACTCTGAACCTCATGGGTCTGTTGTATTTGTTTGTTTTTCCTCCCTGTGGTTCATTTTTCACTGCAATATAAAGTTTATCTAGAAACAGAACAACTCAAGATGATATGTGGTCATAGTGCTGTACAACACTGGGATAAATGAATGTCTGGTTATACAGATCTAAATTCTAAGGACTTGTTCTTTGTGTTTAATAAAAGAGTTGATCTTAATTGTTGGTTCTGTGTATTTTTACCTCCACCAAGGAGGTTCTGTTTTTGCTTGTTTGTTTGTTTGTTTGTGTTCAAAATAACTCCAAAAGTTATGGATGGATTTGGATGAAATGTTCAGGTAATGTGTGAAACGGGACAAGGAACAAATGATGAAGTTGTGGGACTGATCCGGATCACCGTCTGGATCCAGGATTTTTTTTAATTTAAGGATACTCTCTCATTGGTAGATTGTGTTGGGGGTGGACTGAAGCTGCTTGGTGGAGGTCTGTGCTCTCTGAGGGCTTTTCTACTTTTATTTTTATCTACTCGAAGTTGAAACTCTGTGCTGTTGGAAAGACTTTTGAGTTTTTGACGCCAGAGTTAGCAGGTCCACGTACTAGAACCACAGCAGCGTTCTAGAGCCTCGGCAACGCTCGGCAGCGGCATGCAGGACTACTGGAATATCAAAATTATTATCCCAATCCCACCACAACCAACCAATATCCAGATCTTCCTATATTGGGGACCAGCCCTAATATTAGGTTTATACAGCAGGTAAGCTAGCATACTGTTGGTTAGCTAACTTAGCCACTTTAGGCTACTTGGAACTACACCGTACTTGGCCTTAAGGTCAGCCTTATTTCATCTTGCTGAAACCTCCTGCTGCTTATTTCTTGTCACAAAGCTGTAAATTGGGACGTCTTGTTCAAACTAAGTAGTTGTTTTTCACATAGAGCTGTTGGTCCTCAAATGCAGCTGCAACAGAAGTCCTGTTTAGCAAAACCAAACCAGATTCTCCAGAGGAACATTTCTGGTTTTATCCTACTTATTTTATCCATTGAACATCCTCCAGTTAATTTGTTCAGAATAAAGAACCAACATATATTACTGTGTCCTGTGTTGATTTCACCAGACTACACAATGATACTCTGTCATTGGTAGATTGTGTTGGAGGACTGAAGCTGCTTGGCGGAGGTCTGCACTCTATGAGGACTTTTCTAAGCTCTGTTCATTTTGTCGGGTCAGGAAAAGAAAATCACACTCTTAACGATGGTCTAGAAGTGACGGGTTCAGCTGTTTGGCATCACATTTGGGTCGTTCTACATCTTTCGGTGGTCGACTTCTAATTTTAGTGATTTCAACACATCGAACTTCACAGAGGTTCTCATAGGAATGAACTAAACTCTGGGTGATTCGTATACGAACGTAGAGCTATGTGGAAATGAGGAGTTGGGTTTTTTGCTTCATAATTTGGTCGTTTTACATCTTTCTGTGGTTGTTTTTGCATCACACTTGGGTGGTTTTATGCCTTTTTCTGCTTGTTTGCATTTAATGTAATTATTCTAGGCCTGTTTTGCATCAAATTTCGGTCATTATCCATATTGTTGAGTTTTTTGCATCACGTTTTAATTGGTTCACATCTTTTTGTGGTTGTTTTGCATCAGACTGGAGTTCTTTTACGCCTTTTTTGGTTGTGCGGATTTCATTTTGATTTTTTTAGGTTATTTTGCATCACATTGTGGTCGTTTTATTTCTTTTTCTGTTATTTTTGCGTCACATTTTGGTCCTTTTACCCCCTTCTGTGGCTGTTTTGCATCACACTGGGGTGGCTTTACGCCTTTTCGTGCTTGTTTGCATTTAATGTAATTATATTGGGGTTGTTTGCATCACAAGGTGTGGCTTACTTCATGTTTTGCTCACTCTAACACATCGTAGAGCCCAGCGGTTCTCATAGGAATGAATGGAGTTCAGGTTGATTCGTATACGAACACAGAGCTGTGTGGAGTTACAGCAGAATCTGGGGGGGTTCATTCAGTGAACTTGCCCTGACAATAAATTCAGTTTGTCAATGTGATTTTAAATTTAAGGGTTTGTATTTTTTGTGTCATTCTGTTGTCCTGCTGAAACTGAAAGTATATTTCATTACAGCCATATGAGAGGCTAATCAGAGGCTAATCGAAGGCTAATCAGAGGCTAATCAGAGGCTAATCAGAGGCTAATTGGAGGGTAATCAGTTTTTAAGGTCCGTTTTTTTTTAGAATATATGCATGAAACACTAACACAGGATCAATAAGGCATGGAGGTTATTCTGCCACATGAAATATTAGTTACAGGATGCGTGAACCACATGTGTTCTCTGTATGTTACACTGCTAGCATGCGCTAAGCTAGTTTCTTCTGTAATTACACAGTCAAACAACTGAGTAGCCTGTTAGCTAATTCAATTCTACACCTTCCTCTTGGTCTGTTTGTAATCCACCCCAAAAGTTCAGATTTTTTTTTTAACACTTTCGACGCAAATTCAAAATTCGAAACCGGAGATCCCCATAGGAATGAATGGAGTTCCGGCCGTTTCGTGTTCGAACGCAGAACTACGTGGAAAAAATGGATGTTAAAATCAAGTGTTTTTGGTATTGTCTCCCTACTGTGTCTGTAGTTTTACTCTCACAAGTAAATTTGGGCTAATAGAGCTGAAATTTACTCATCTCAACGCCAGTTATTCTTCTCCGTATTACTGAAACACAAACGTCTGACAAACCGTTAGCTTCAAACAGCCACTGAGCAGCCTGTTTATACAGTCACTGTAGAATAATGACTGCTCAATGTGGGCTGTTTGATCAGTTTATCAAACTTCCTGCCACCAAAACTGACTCTTATTAACCGATGTATGGAGCACTGTTGGTCATATTTAAATTATTTTAAGAATTGCTGTGAATATGCAGAGGATAATGCATGAGCAGCTACTGTAGTCAGGATAACGACTTAGTAAAATACCTTATTGGTCTCTGAGAGAAAATTGCTTAAGTCTGTCAGTCTACTATCAATATTAATATTTCAATATTACATTAAAGACAGAAACCTAACAAGACCAAATTAATCTGTCTGTGGCAACTGTGGGAAGAAAAAACTGAGTTTTAACAGGAAAGAACCAGGCTCAGGGAGGGCAGCCGTCTGCCTCGACCAGTCGGGGTGAAGGTGAAGGAGAGACAGTAATTTTTTTAAATAGGTATATTATAAAAAGACAAAAATAGTAGGTTTACCTTAACACAAAATGTCTTAAATGATTCGTTTACAGTTGCTTCAGAAACTATTCAGACCACCGATGACACATTTTATTGTTTTAGACTTATTTTGTTTCAGATGTAAATAATGTGTTTTAAATTAAATGTCAGTGTTTCATTCACGATTCAGTAAAACTGTGCTCAGAAAATACACGTAATCGGCAGTTAAGATCAATTATGTTTTATTAAATACATAAAACAAGTTTTTAAGTCTGTAAAACCAGACATTCATTCATGATAGTATTATAAAGTATTAAATGTTCACTGTGAGCTGCCTTCAGAGTTGTTCTTCTGGTTGTAGATGTTCAGAGCCCACTGGAACGTCTGACTGTAGCACAACTGTCTTCCTCTAACAGTCTGGACTCTGCAGGAACAACATTTGTTCATTCATTTGTTCACATTTACTGTTGTTTCATTCCAGCTGCATGAAAAGCCGTCATGAGAAACTCACATGAAGGCCGGGTGCAGACAGGAGCTGTGGGTCTTGATGATGCCGGACACTCGGCTCGGAGGTAAAGGTTGGTTTAGGAAGTTGAAGCAGCAGCTTCCAGGAGCTGTACTGACCTGCAGCGCTGCAGCTGTGAGGATGATAATAGAGCAGGAAGTCAGAGTGAGGCTGAAACGACACGACGACATGACCAGGAAACATGTTTGAATAGCGATGTAATAATCATCAGGATTAACTCTGTAGTGAAGAGCAGTGTTCTGTTTCTACTGGTGATATTCTGCTGTGTTTTTAAAATAATTAACTGTTATTTTACAGATTATCTCTGTTGTTATTACAGTAAGATCATTGATTAAATATTAATTTACATGTTGACTGTAAAGAAAACAGGTGGGAACAGTAAATAATGTGCACATGAAAAATCTGTGTTTTTACAAAGAGAAATTTATACTTTTATAATGCTAGACTGCAAAAAAAGTAACTATTTTTACTGCATTTAAATTACCTACAAATATAGTTATTTTTTAAATATTTGCTCTGATTTAAAGAACATTTTTGTAGCGTAAAAATAAAAAATGTTAATTTTTTAAAAAATATTTAAACCTCCTCCTTCTGCTTTTTTACAACTTGTTTATTTATATTTTTCATCATTATTTAAATCCAGTAGAGGTGTGATTATTTTACAGGTGTCTGATGATATTTTCGGGGTTT
Source organism: Dascyllus trimaculatus (assembly GCA_024666655.1). Lineage (NCBI taxonomy): Eukaryota > Metazoa > Chordata > Actinopteri > Pomacentridae > Dascyllus > Dascyllus trimaculatus. Next base: position 2,157,167 of record CM045448.1, on the reverse strand, counting down.
TATGGGATTTGTCTTTTTACGAACACACAGAAAATTAACTATAAATGGAGAAAAATACATCAGACATGTATGATATGAACGTTTCTTTCCAAAATACAGATCAAATTCCTATTTTTTACATTTTTTACCTGTAATTTTTGACTGGTTTAGTGTTAATTTAGTGTTAATTAGTAAATAATGAGCACATTCTCAGCCTGTTTCTTTAAAAATGTGATGGATTATTAACATTTCTTTCAAAAATACAGATAAAAGGTGAAATAAGTTTCCTATTTTGACCTTTTTTACCTGTAATTTTTGACCAATTTAGTGTTAATTTACATATTTGCCCCTTTTTTGGTCAAATCATAGCACTCGAAGCAGTTATGAAAATTAAAGTATTAATTTACATGTAAACCTTTTTTAAACTGACTAAAACTGTCAATCATGTCCACAATAATCATTTTTTTCAGACATTTAAGGGAAACTTTGCTGTCATTTCTGCTCTCAGCCTTGTTCTGATGTCAGCATACAGACATGTTTTCCTGCAGACACTCAGAAAACGAAGCGTGGATGTAAAGAAAAGCCTAGAAACAGGTTTCCTCCAGAGACGAGGGTCAAACACTCACGCATGGCGTCGCAGCAGCAGACGACTGAGAGCAGCAGCAGAGTCAAAGCCAGAGTCTTCATGATGCTGTGGAGGTCAGGAGGAGGAGGAGGATCTTCTTCTTCTTCTTCTTCTGGCTGCTGTGATGCTGATGCTGGACCCTGAGTCCATATAAACCCTGTCCATCGCGGAACTAGAATCCGTGGGATGTCATGTGTTTTTCCTACCTGAATAAAGAATCAGTCGTCACCAGCTTCGGGGAAAAGTCAGATTTCCGATGGGAGGAAACGCTTGAAGCTTTGAGGACGGACGTGAAGATCTGCTCAAGAGATTAAATCAGCTTCTCCACCACAGAGAGGAGTCGCTGAGCTCATTTCACACCACCGTGACATTATAATACAAACAGGAAGAACTTTATTTAGACGATGAGTCACTTTTCTGCTTACAAAACATTTCTGGAGGTAAATGGCAGCAAATTAACTGTAAATTCACAGGTTTTAATATTAGAAAGATTTATGTTTATTTTGAAATAGAGCTCCTGTTTTTGTTTGTTTGTTTGTTTTTACAAATTTACTGCTATTTTACAGATTATACATATACATATATACACACAATATAGCCAAAAGTACTGGGACACTCCTCCAAACAACTGAATCCAGGTGTTCCAGTCACTTCCATGGCCACAGGTGTATAAATCCAGCCCCTAGGCCTGCAGACTGCTTCTACAAACACTAGTGAAAGAACGGGTCGCTGTCAGGAGCTCAGTGGATTCAAACCGACACCTTGTGCAGTAAGTCCATTGGTGAAATTTCCTCCATACTAAATATTCCACAGTCAGCTGTTAGTGGTTTTATAACAAAGTGGAGTCACCAACGTTCTACAGAGTCAACAGCTCCAGACCTCCAGACTTGGTGAGGCCTTCAGATCAGCTCCAGAACAGTGGTAGAGAGCTTCATTAATGGGTTTCCATGACCCAGCAGCTGCATCCAAGCCTCACATCACCAAGGTCAATGCAAACTGTTGATGCAGTGGTTTAAAGCAAAACCACCACTGGACTCTAGAGCAGTGGAGACCAGTTCTCTGGAGGGACCAATCACACTTCTATAGACCAGTCTGGGTTTGGAGGTTGCCAGGACAACGGTACTTCCTGACTGCATTGTTCCAAGTGTAAAGTTTGGTGGAGGGGGGTTATGATGTGGGGTTGGTTTTCAGACCCCTTAGTTCCAGTGAAAGGAACTCTTAATGTTTCAGCAGACCAAGACATTCTGGACTATTTGATGCTTCCAACTTTGTGGGAACAGTTTGGGGATGGCCCCTTCCTGTTCCAACATGGCTGCCACCAGAGCACAAAGCAAGGTCAACAAAGACATGGATGATCCAGTCTGGTGTGGAGGAACTGGACTGGCCTGTACAGAGTCCTGACCTCAACCTGATAGAACACCTTTGGGATGAATTAGAGTGGAGACTGAGAGCCAGGCCTTCTGGTCCAACATCAGTGTCTGACCTCACAAATGGTGAAAGACTCCCATAAACACACTCCTAAACCTTGTGGAAAGTCTTCCCAGAGGAGTTGAGGCTGTTATAGCTGCAAAGGGTGGAACAACTCCATAATAAACCCTACGGATTAAGAATGGGACGTCATTAAAGGTCATGTAAAGGCAGACGTCCCAGTACTTCTGGCTATATAGTTTATGTATATATACACACACATACACGTGAAAAACATTAATCATATTGGTACTATGTGGTGTTCTGATGGAAAACCTTGATCAGACTCAGACACCCAAATAAACATTGTCCCAGAACAAACACACTCCCTCATGCTGATGGAAATCCCAGATGTCACTGGATGAAAATGCACCCCACCACATGGCAACAACACCAACCAATGAGGAACATGTGGAGGAACATGACGATGGTCCAACATGTTGATGTGACCTCCAGACTTCCTACAGCCCATTCTGATCAAGCAACAACAGGATGCAGTGGAACAAGTTGGATAGACAGAAGCCAGAGTACCCAAAGGATCCAGTGGTTCCAGACCCCATAGGACCCCCTGAGAGGATCAGTTTTGCTGCAATAAGCAGCAGCTCCTGCAGGCCCTGGAGGTTCACTTCTATTGGGTGTTTAGTGGGTTTTTAACTTCAACATGGAGTTACTGACTGACCAAACTACAACCTGTCTGCACTAAGACTTGACTGAACTGTAGATTAGACTGTCTAGGTCCTGTTTTTCACTTTAAAAGTCTTGTTTACTTAAAAAAACAAACACCTAGTATTTTCTCATTGCGTTTTGCTCAAGTCCTCACTGTCAACAGTTTTAATTGGAATCACTTCCAACCTACATAAACCTTTAATACCCTTTAAAAGCGACTTTCTTGCCGGACAGTCAAGTCTTAATGCAGACACAAACTAACTGCGTAATATTGTGTATTTAAAACGCCTCTGATCATGTGTGATTGTCATGATTCTGTGATCGTCTGTACTCGCTGCTTTTCTGACATTAAAAGTCAAAGTTCATGGTTGCGTTGGTTAAAAAAACGCCTTCAGTTGGAGAGCAGTGGGTTGAGAGGTGTGGGTTTCTGCCTCCTCCGGGGTAAATTACATTATTCTGTTCACCATGACTCAGTTCCTCTCCATGCAAATCTAAATGGTGCAGAATGAGGTGATGGGGTTTACAAGATCTTATCTCAGCTGTTTTTAGAAATGCAGCCGCAACCTATTTAGACTTTCATACATCCGTCTGAACCAGTTTGGTTTGATTTAGAATCATTAGTTGCAGCTAAACTGCTGATAGAATCGAACAAATAACTAAACTAATACTTGACTTTACTACAGATACTCAAATTAATGTAACTGGTTTAACATTAAATAATCTACACACCATCTACTAATATCAACCATTACATTCTGCCTTATTTTAAAAAAAATTATTTGACCAAAAATGTGTTTTATTGGTTTTTAATGCCGTGTTTATTTCAGTAGTGCTACTTGCAGTCCAGCAGTGTATCTCAGTGGCTCTGGGGATAAAAACATTGCAGTTTAAAATCTTAATGGCTGCATTATTGATTGTTTACTGTAAAATCCCTGTAAGATTTTATTTTAATTATTTTAATCTATTTATTTTATCTTATTGCTCCATGTTTTCGCTTATGACTGATGATGATTTATTATTTTAATCTGCTTTATTTTATTGATTTTATCTACTGTGTAATTTTAGAGTTTGAAGCAGATTACCTTGACCTGGACCTTCAAAATAAAAATCAAATAGTATTAATTTGAAGAAAATTGCTGGGAGAAGGGAGTTTTAGGGTCCCTCCACCTGTTACCACTGGAAAGCAGAGGATGGATAAGTGAATAGAGAAATTAACATTAGCATTATAAGCAGCCTGTGGATCTTATTCAACCCTAAAGTAAACATATCTGCTGAACTAAAGCTCAAAATGCACATGAATGTCGTTATTTATGGTAAAAGCTCTGCAGACAGTTTGAGCTGCGTGTCCATTCTGTGTATTACGGTAAATCTATTCCGCTGTTCAGATCTGGGGTCAGATTTAAACGTTCCACGATGCGCACGTTAACTTATTATTACGGTAACCGGACTGATCCCAGACCAGCGCTCTTCCGGGATATTTACGGCACTTCCGTTTAACGTCAGAAGACCCGCTGAAATTCAAAGTTGGAGGAGGAGGAGACCGAAACAACAAGGAGCTTGTTTTCTTGTTTTCTGTCAGTTAGCCTTGACCCGTTTTTACAGCTGCGACACCTTCTCAGGTAAGAAACCGGGGTTAGCGCGGCGGTTTGCTGCTGCTAACGTTAGCTTGTGACGCTAACTTTAAGCTGGGCTAGCCGCTAAGTTGGCGAACGTAAGGTAAGTTAGCTTCGAAAGAGCTAGCCAGAGTTACCTCACAGGACAGTCTTGTTAGCATTAGTTTCATTATTTAGTTGTCAAATGTCAGGTTGTAGAAGTTAGGAGAGAGAAAAGTTGGTAAACTACCACTGGGGTGCTTCTCTGTTAGTAAGAAAACTAGTTAGCCGAATACATAATGTGGCTAACTAGCTAGCACAAGTAGCTAGCTCTGACTGTGTTTAATTTGAAACGATTGAAGCTAACTGAAGGCACTGAAACTGGGTGTTGTCACTTTTCATTTAATGTATAATACTGCTGAAACGTTTTTATTTAATATCAGTGCCTGTACAAAACTTCAGTAGACTAGCATCAGGTGTTTTTAAATGCTATTTTATGTTAACTCATGCAGTGATTATGGTGTTGTGTGTAATGCTAATTCTCCTTTCTATGTGAATTCTTGTGGCAAATCTGTATACCAGTTTAGAGAAAATAAGGAATGGTAGTTATTATTTATTTAATCAGCTAAATGCAGAAGTTAGCTCCCTGTTTTCAAGCCAAATCACAGTTATTTGTATAATTAAAACGACAGATGTTGACCCAAAGTTCTTTCCTGTAGAGAAATAAGATTAACATTGCAAATTTACCTAATAAGCTTACGTAAATTTTAAGGTTAAGACCTTACAATATTATACACTATATAAATTTACCTGCAAAATAGTTGTCAGTGTTAGGCAAGCTAAAAACAATTAGCAAACAAACTATTTACCACAAAAATTACAATAGAGCTGGATTACATGCCAACTATTAAATTAATTGACAGCTACTTTGGTAACTTTGGTAACTGACTGATTCCTGCCTCTTAATAGTAAATATTTGCTTATTTCTTTACTCTCCTAAGACAATAAACTGCATATTTCTAGGTTGTATCAAGTCATTTAAAGGCGTCGTCTTTGAATTTAAGACGTTTTATAGAGCAAGCAACTAGTTGATCAGTTGAGAAAATAATCAGCAGATTAATTAACAATGAAAATAACAGCTGGAGCCCTAAATATGGCAGCAAACACCCACATAAACACTGCTATAAACAGGTGACAGTGTATGAAGGTTCAAAGGACGGAAAGAGAAGTTGCAAAACACTTGTCAATACTACCAAAGTTAAAATTAGCTAAAAATAAGCTAACTAATTAGCAGGCTTTGTGGTTCTGAGAAAGGGGGTAGCTTTACTCTTGTTTGTAGTTATGCTGTTTTGCTCCATAACAATAAAAGCTGCCCTCCTGAAACACATATTCACTCTGTAATGTCACTGTGTTTGCAGTGCAGTATGGAAGCTGGCGAGGAAAATGGTGGCAATGGCAGCATGAAGAGGCAGAGAGAACCTCTGTCAGATACAGAGGAGAACATCTTCTCAGCACCAGGTTTGTTAGTCTTGATAAATACAGACTGTGTACGTTCTTACAGCTCTCTTTGCAGGTATTTACACCTCTTGTGTCTTATTTTTGATGTCTCAGAGGGGACTGATGGCCAGAAGCGGCGTCGTCTGGAAGCCTCCGGTCAGGAGAACCGCAGTCCTAAACCGTCCTCGTCTGGACGTCTGGCTGAGCTGGAGGCAAAACCGGACACGCCGATGGTTCCCTCAGTCCGGTCCCGAGTCCAGCAGCTCACCCAGAGAAGAGAGGGTAACTGTTGTTTATATCAGTGGTTCTCAGCTGGTCCAGCCTCAGGACCCACTATGTCTCTATTATTAACGGTCGCGACCCAAATTTTTTGAAGTTCGCTGTTCCTGTTAACAAATTAAGGTTTATTCGGGTGGAGTCTCAACGCATTTCGATACAGCTTGGGAAAAATTTGGCTTATTTTTTTGCTCATTTTGGTTTATTTGGACACTTTTGCCAAGTTTGGGGCATATTTTGGCCTATTTTGACAGATTCTGAGCACATTTTGGTTCATTTTTGGGACGTTTTAGCATAAATTTCTCCAATAAGCTGGCAGAGACAGATCTAGAGGTTAATAGTGGGAAACTACTGGTGTCACCACCACTAAATATCCTGCTACTGAAAGCAAACTGTGTCATAAGAAACACGTCCTTCAAAATAAAAGACTTTATACCACTACTTTTTTGGGGGGACATGCTTCTGCGATCCTCTCTAAATGGCTTCGCGACCCACTTTTGGGTCCCGACCCACCACTTGAGAACCACTGGTTTATATGGATGAAGTATGCATGCTAATGTTGTGTCCAGACAGTTTTATCACATCAACATGGTTCAGCAGAGTGTTATTAACAGACTATAGCCACATAGTTCAATCAGCACCTCTTTGAAACTAATTATAGATAAAACCTGAAAATTATAACCTTCAGGATTTATTGCAGCGCTGCATTAGTTTAAACTACTTCATAAACTGGCAATAGAGTCTACATGAGTCCAGATACAACAGTTATTTTGGCAGCGCTTGTGTTGCTTCTTCAGGTGGTAACGTGTCGTCATAGATCAAAAGTCAGGCTGGATTATCCACCTGCAAGATAAGAACTGCTGTCCAGGTGTTGAGCAATCTGTGGAGCCGGAGTGGCAGCGTTTGTTTTCAACGAACGCTGTAGTTTAAACTCAGTCTTTGTATTTTTTAGGGGCTCCTCCAACCCAGCGATGCCTCTCGGATCCAGGGAGCGACGGCCCGATGGTCAGCATCCACAGCAAGGACTTCAGAGAGCATCTGCTTGGTATGAACGTCATGTGTTTGTGTTGAATTCAGTGGGACTTTGCTGAAAACGAGGAACAGCGCTGGTCTTTTATAAACGTTTAAACATGAGTAGACTGGTGTCGGTGCAGTTACACATAAATAGACCATGTGTGCTCACAGGTGGAGTTCTGGTTGAAGATTTGCTTCACTTAGCTGCTAAGTCTTCATTAAAAATACACATGCACAAGTACAGAAATGATAATATTACTGTGTTTTGTTATTTCAGTAAAGTGTGCAGAACCAGTTTCATCATGGCAGTGGTCAGTAGTTGGTAAAGACCTTTAGTTTGGCAGCAATAAATGAGTATTTTCATTTCACGGAGCCAGTAAAACTTATGGCAACTCCTACAGTCACGTATTTTTATTTATTCGTTTATTAAATTACACCTCGACAAATGTTTTATTTCTCCAGGTGAGGGTGAGTTCAGTCAGCGGATGGAGCGCTTCAAGGCGCCGGTCCCCCAGGTTAGCCCCGCCCCCTCGCTGAGCCCCGGCAGCACTTGTCCACGAAGTCGCTCCGACTTTGTGTCTGGAATTCAGCAGAAGCTTCAGGGAACCACGACGCCGAGCTCCAAGCAGGCGTCTCGCATCCGCCAGGTCGGTTTATCTTCAGCTTTCATCATAGAAATGAATCGGTGCTGCTGCAATACTTCTTTTAAATCACTTCTTATAACCCAGTTTTGAAGACTTGCTTTCATGTGATGTCATCTATTTTATTATATATTTTTTTAATTTGCTCATTTTGTTCTCTTTATTTTATTTTTTATTTATTATAATTATTACTTTTAGCCTCATCTTAATGGTTTTACCCTCTTTTCCCTTTTCTTTTATTCCACTTGTTCTACGGCATTTTTGGTGCTTTTAAATTTTCATCTAGTGTTGTTATGTTTATTTATTTTGTAAATTCATGTTTGCCTCTATTTTCCTGAGTATCCTCTTTTATTTTGCCTCGTCTGTAAAGCCCTTTGTGAACTCTGCAAACAAAAAACCTGCAGAAATCAATAATTTTCCCGCCTACGGTTGATCATTTTTCTGATATACCAAGACTCCTCAGTGGTGTCTGTGAGTCTTTCATCATGACATCTCTTTTAAATTAAACCTACTATCAGCTGCAGTTACTTGGGATCGAATATACGAGCTGATTAATGCTCAAATGAAGTAAATCAATTTTAATTTACGTCTATAAAATCTGACTCCTTTGATCAGGAGCGGCAGCAGGAGCTGAGCCAGTTGCAGTTTCAGCCGATCAGCGAAAACGCCTGGTTGAAGAGGAGCAGCTCAGATTCCTCGTTAACTCAGGTGGGTTTGTCATGTTATTTTAAACACTCGAGTGTGTCATATTATAGCCCTATTCTCACAGGATCAGTATTACCTGGGGACCTGTTGTAATTTGTAATAATTGCCGAGGTCATCAGTGATGTTAATCCCGTGAGAATCGGCCATGTCGGTAGTTTGGAAAGTAAAAATTCCCTCATTTTGCTGAACTCCAATGTTCTGGGATCATTTTAATCCTGTGAGAATACGCGTCTCGGTGATTTGGCCAGAAATGGGCGGGACCCCACAGGTATTTGGCGGTTTTTGTTTACAGTTTTATTAATTTTTGGTGAATGATGGAGGCTGCATTGGAGTGTTTAGAGGAGCTTTTAGGTCCCGGGCCGGTCAGAGCTTATCGGACCGTCATGTATGGAGAAAAAAAAGACAAGGCTGAAAAGAAGGAGCAAATTCACCCCCAAATGGTGGATCATTTAACTGACAGTGTGTGGTGTAAATAATGTTTTCTATTTTTAGCCTACTGTAATACACAGCTAGCTCAATAACCATGTTGAAAACAAAGTGAGCTCTGAGCGGATGTTACGCAACACGTAACACGCTGACATCATCCAGGGCAGTGGTTCTCAACTGGTCCAGCCTCAGGACCCACTATATCTCTATTAATAACAGTCGTGACCCAAATTTATGAAGTTTGCTGTTCCTGTTAACAAATTAAGGTTTATTTGGGTGGAGTCTCAACGCATTTTGATACAATTTAGGAAAATTTTGGCTTATTTTTTTGATAATTTTGGTATATTTGAATGCTTTTTCCAAGTTTGGGGCATATTTTGGCCCATTTTGACAGATTCTGAGCAGATTTTTGTATATTTTTGGCACATATTAGCATAAATTTCTCCAATAAGCTGGCAGAGACAAATCTAGTGGGCTGCTACTGGTGTCACCACCATTAAATATCCTGCTATTGAAAGCAAACTGTCATAAGAAACACGTCCTTCAAAATAAAACACTTTATACCACTACTATCTGCTTCTGCGACCCTCTAAAAATGGCTTGGCAACCCACTTTTGGGTCCCGACCCACCAGTTGAGAACCACTGATCCAGGGGAAGTCAGTAAAACCTTGAGGAAAAGCTGACTTTGGTTATCCCGTGAGAATGCGACACATAAAAAGCTGACGTAACGAGGGGATTTATTTATTACACGGGGTCCCCAGGTGATACTTACCTCGTGAGAACAGGGCTTTAGTTTAATACATGTTATATGATATTATAGGAATGTTTGGTGCCTCCAAAAGAGTATTCGCCCACGCCAAAATGATGAGAATCATGAATAAAAATGGCAGTTACGTTTTTTAACCAGATTCTTTTAGTTGGGTTTTCATGTAGTCGTGTAAAATAGATTTTATTGTTCCTTAAATCATCAGAAATAACAAGGAATGCGGTTATTTCTTTCAAATAAGGCAGCACAGACTTGTTTCAGTTACTTTGCACGAGTAGTTTTGCATAGTAAACCCCCAGCGGCCCCTCATGAGGCTGGAAAAACCCTGAATCAGTTTTAAGGAAGTTGTTTTCCTTGAACATGTAAACGAGAAGAAACTCGCAATTTTAGCTTTCAAGGAATTGATCTGTTGCTACATAAGGAGAAGCTGCTGCTGTGCTTTAAACCAGACTTACTGTTAAATGATATGTAGGATTGTGTGTAAGCTTTAGGTTTTTTTCCCCCATATAAACGCTGTCAGGGATGGGCCTCTGCTGGTCCTTCGTCGTCCTCTTCCTCCTTCTCCTGGCTTCCTACGTCTAAAATGAGAGTTCAGTGGCCTCCCGGTCAGCCCTGGGATGTGAGTCAGAGATTTAAAAAGAGATAAACCTGCACTGTCTTGACACTCGTGGGGGTTTTTACACATCGCAATTCAACTAAATCACATCATAAGAAAAACATCTGAAGATAGCTGCACCACTGAGGCAGGGTTCCTCTTTTACTTTTCTTGAGAGGGATGACGTTCACTTCTTAGATAGATCACTTTTTTAAACTGTGTGGTGGTTTTGGGGAAGTTCACTGAGGACACACTGGTGCCGTTTACTGTATGCTGTGTTTTATTTAGCATCGCTGTCGTCTTTATCTTCAGGGGGATTTCTGGTCCACCTTGTTGCTCGGTTCATTCTTACAGTGGCTGTATTGTCTTTAATGTGTCTTTGGATTTAAGGTGTTATTTTGTGTATTTGTTCGTTTTTAATTTTTGTTTTGTTCAAGAATATTTGCTTTATTCTAAACCTTCATTCCACCAACTTATTTAACATAGAAGGACTATCGATTGGGGGACTCCATGAAGAAGCTACTAAAAAACAGTCTGAGTTATTTAAATAATGTTTAATAACATCTGAAAAAAAGATTATTATTATTATTATTATTATTGTAGGAAGCTACAAGTATTTGCGTATTGTATTAAACTAAATTGAACTCTTTCCTTTGATATAAACTGCAGCTTTTATCTCAAGTACTTATTAGAACTTATATTCTGGTATCATTTCATTTTCAGTAATTTTAATTAAACATAATTTATACGCCGGCCGCTTTATTAGGTACACCTGTTCAGTAGCTTGTTAACACCAATAGCTAATCAGCCAATCACGTGGCTGCAACTCAACGCATTTAGGCATGTAGACATGGTCAAGACGACCTGCTGAAGTTCAAACCGAGCATCAGAATGGGAAAGAAAGGGGGTTTAAGGGACTCTGAACGTGGCATGGTTGTTGGTCTGAGTCTACTGGGATTTTCACCACAACCACCTCCAGGGTTGACAGAGGATGGTCAGAGGAGGATGGGCAGACTGGTTGGAGATGATAGAAAGGCAGCAGGAACTCAAAGAACCACTGGTTACAACCAAGGAATGCAGAACACCATCTCTGGACCACAACAACCTTGGAGAAGATGGACTACAGCAGCAGAAGACCACACTGGATGACACTCCTGTCAGCTAAGACCAGGAAACTGAGGCTACAATTCACACAGGCTCACCACAACTGGACAGTAGAAGATGGAAAAACGCTGCCTGGTCTGATGAGTCTCCATTTCAGCTGAACATTCAGATGGTAGGGTCAGAACAACATGAAAGCATGGATCCATCCTGCCTTGGATCAACGGTTCAGGCTGCTGCTGGTGGTCTAAAGGTGTCGGGGGTGTTTTCTTAGTACCAACTGGTTTAAACTCCACAGCCTACCTGAGTGTTGCTGCTGACCATGTCCATCCCTTTATGACCACAGTGGACCATCTTTTGATGCTACTTCCAGCAGGATAATGCTCCATGTCTCAAAGCTCAGATCGTCTCCAACTGGTTTCTAGAACATGACGATGAGTTCTCTGGACTCCAACGGCCTCCACAGTCACCAGATCTCAGTCCAGTAGAGCTCCTTTGGGATGCGGTGGAACGGGAGGTTGGCATCATGGATGTGATGCTATCATGTCAACATGGACCAGAACCTCTGAGGAACGTTTCCAACACCTTGTTGAAAGTTTGCCACGAAGAATTAAGGCGGTTCTGAAGGCAGAAGGGGGTCCAAGCTTTTACCAGCAAGGTGTTCCTAATAAAGCGGCCATTAAGTGTATGTTCATATTGATACCTCACATTTTAAGCAGTCTTATTCTGCTTGCTGTTGTTGCCTAAAATAACAACACGTAAGTCAAACAAATCCATGTTATATCACCGACTGGATGCATCTACCTCCCTGATGTTGTGTGTTACTGTAAATTCGGACCCACTGGAAACATCAACTCCATGAATAGTTCCATCTGTTAAAACAGCATAGAAAAAAAACAGTTTTTGACTGGTGTCCCCCGATAAAATGGTATTTAAAAAAACACTTAAAACAGAAAACTCCTTCTTAAATCTTGTTGCTGAAGTTTCTTGATTTTTTTCCTGCAGGTTGACGGTGAGGCCGAGATGAACGATGGAAGTTTTACTGCATCAGGTGTGGAGAAACCTTCTGTGAATACGACAGGTAAGACTTTTAACTCCTTTTAAACTTCGAATACAATTTGTGAGTTTATTTTACACGAGACAGAATTAAGGCTGGTGAACATGAGCTAAAACTTTTTGTATAAATGCGTCATAGTTAGGAATGTTTTGAATTAATGTGCAAAGTCGGTGTCGGGGCCAAAAGCATACAAACAAACGCTTTAGCTGTGTCCGAATTCAGAGGCTGCATCCTTCAAAGGACGACAGTCTCGCCTACGACGGACTTCTTGTTTGCGTCGTCACGCCCCCTAGCGCCGCTCCTGTTGCCTAGCAACCCTCACTGCCGAATTTATCCTATCTCAAGAATCAGGATAAGACAACGTTGTAATTTTATCTGATTTTTTCCACTGAGATGGATCCTGAAATTGTGATTTTTGTTTTTAATGTTTTTTGTATACTCGAAGAACTTGAGGGGCTTGTGCTGTCTGGTTATACTAGACTAAACTATCAAATATTATAGATCACCACAATCTCTGTGCTGAGTGTTTATAATGAGGATCACTGAAAACCTGCTGTCTGAACAGAAACCAAATATAATGTCTGTTAAACATGTTGTGAGACTACGGAAGCCCTAAGTGGCCATGGTCCAACTTAATTTTTTTCGCTCCGTTTTCTCGAGAAAACGAGATAATTCTTCTCTGTTTTCTTGTTATAATGACTTAATTTTCCGGTGAGGTCCAAAGCCAAACCAACCCTCCAGACCAGAAGGAGCTCTGCCACCGCTGCACACTACCGACTGAGAGTTCGTTAAAGTTGGAAAGATGTTCACAGATTCAGACTTCCAGCATCAATAACTCATTAGTGACACGTTGTCAAATCATAATCGATGCCTCTTTCCATCGTTGTCAGGTAGACAATGTGCTACAAGCCCAGCTTTATCAAAAGTAGCTGTCACTGTAGTTGCAGTTGATGTCTGCAGTGATTTTGGTGACACTACAGTACAGTAAAGTGAAGTTATTGAATATTTGTGTTTCTCTTTGCTGTTGCAGCGGTTTTGAAATTTGCAGACGGTCCCTGGACACTCATCTCCCAGCCGGCTGCTCATAGACACCAGTGTTATTTGTGCAGCCTGAAAGACAGCTACTGTTGATAAAGCTGGGCTTGTAGCACATTGTCCATCTTACATCTTTCCAACTTTAACAAACTCTCAGTCGGTAGTGTGCAGCGGTGGCAGAGCTCCTTCTGGTCTGGAGGGTTGGTTTCACTTTGTACCTCACCGGAAAATTAAGTCGTTATAACGAGAAAACGATTTTGTTTTCTCGTTGTAACGACAAAATTATGTCGTTATAACGAGAAACGAGAAACTTACATTTTAACTATTTTCTGCCAGTGTCCCTTTAGAGACTCCGTACGAACTTATTTGGTTGTGCATAAAAAAGAAGTGACTATAATGGTCTATATGGTGTCAAAGGTGGAAATCAGGCTTTTTAAGGTGTACCTTTTAATAACTTTCATCGCAGTGGCTTTTATTTTGTAGACGGGTGTTTGGACTGTGTGTGAAATACCTGCTCAGGCCACTTTATTAGGAACACCTGTGAAGTCTAATGCAGCAACTCTGCCATTAAATTCTACTTTTTTGAGTATTTGGATTTTGGATAAATGAAACCGTGATTTCCACATGATGTTTTTTCCAGATGTGAGCTGGGATTGTTTGGTGGTTTGACCCCTGTGGGTGTCTAATTATAAGATGTGAGACTCCTTTCTTCAGCAGGTGAAAGCAAACCATCTGAAGCTCCTGTCGAGCTTCGAGGCTCTAAAGAAGGGCAGGAAGGAAAAGCTCATCATGCTGAAGTCAGGCAGGAGAAGGATCACGAGCTAGTCTCCCAACAACCGGAGACCCAGACTGTTCTGACGCTGTCTTTTAGCGAAGATCAGAGTTTCTCCAAAGCTCCTTTCAGCGAGGATCAGAATATGTCAGAGCTGCCTACAGTTGACGAGCGGAGCTTCTTGCAGTCGACTTTTCAGGACGAATCGAAGATGAAGGAGACAAAAGCAACCGAACAGGGGTTTACTTTCGATGAGGATGAAAAGATCGACAGCTTGTCGTTTGGCGAGGAAGAGATCGAGACTTCCACAGACGAGGAGTTGAGGATGTGGAGGTATCCTCGGGGCGAAGCGTGCAAGGCTGAAGATCAGGTGGAAGGAGAGCTGGAAGTATCTGAAGCTGGCTTTGAAAATCACGACACTGAGATGCAGGAGGATGAGACAGAAGAAGACGAGTCAGAAAGCTGTTTAGAAGGTGAATCTGCTTTGGAGGGGAACGCAGAGTCAGGCAGAGGAGGTTATGAGGGAGAACTTCCAGAAGATAGAGATGATTTTCGAATGAAACCAGAGGAGAGCCATACAGTCAACACTGGAGAGGACATGGATCTAGAGTCAGACAGAGTGGAACAAATGGAAGCATCTCCACGGAAAAGGAGGAAAGACCTGGAAGGAAATACTGAAGATGCGGCACAAACTATAACGTCAGCTCAGGCCCAGTCTTCAGACACTGATGGAAAAGATGGAGCTCAGAGTTCAGCCGAGATCCAGGCGTCAGATCACCTGGAGAACGACGAAAGGCAGAGTGTCGCAGCAGAAGAAGCTCACAAGGCAGAGGGAGGAGGAGAGATCTCAAAGAAAGTCACCTTCATCCTGGAGCCTGAGCTGATCAGTAGGTCGTCGATGTCTGAGATCAATACGTCCATGGAGTCCAGGGCGGAGTCGAGTCTGTCAGGTGAGATGAGTCTGCAGGTGGAGGCACCTGGGCTGGATGAGGTCACTTCAGGAGAGGTGGAGCACAGCGGGTGTTAGAGCTGTAGGGCTGCACGATGTTGGAAGTAACTGCAGTGTTTCTTCTGTTTTGCACTCATTAGCTACAGATACTGGTGCTGATGTCGTCCAGTAGGTCGTCTGATCACAGCAGACCTACATAAGCCCAGAGCACCGTCCACAGCTTCACCACGTTATCTGCTGGTAATCAGACTTTTCAGTGGTGACAGCTCTGTTTCAGCCTGTACTTATCTCATACAACTTGAGAAGAATAGGTGTGTGATGGTTTTAGATGTCGCTTGTGAAGAAACTGGATAATTGGTGTTATGTTTTTGGAGCTAAAAAGTCATCGTGTCAGTGATTCTCTGTTTGGAGGAACATGACAATGGTCCAACATGTTGATGTGACCTCCAGACTTCCTACAGCCCATTCTGATCAAGCATCAACAGGATGCAGTGGAACAAGTTGGATTCTCTGTTTCCCCTTTCCACCAAGAAGAACCAGGTCCTAGTTCTGGTGCTTACTTGGTTCTAATCTGGTTCCTACTAAGAACCTGTTTCCATTGACAAGGAGTCCAGTTGGAGCCATTGTGTCACCGTAAAACCACTACGCTAGCATCCATTACATAGCAGCTAAATAAGGTCAGCGCTCCCTTTTTTCCTTCCTTCCTTCCTTCCTTCCTTCCTTCCTTCCTTCCTTCCTTCCTTCCTTCCTTCCTTCCTTCCTTCCTTCCTTCCCTCCTTCCTTCCTTCCCTCTTTCCTTTCTTGATTCCCTCCTTCTTTGATTCCATTCTTCCCCTTGCTTTCTCCCTTCTTTTACTCCCTCCCTCTCTCCTTCCTCCTTTCTTTCCTTCATTCCTTCCTTCCCTCCCTCCTTCCTTCCTCTTGCTTTATTTCCTTACTTCCTTCTTTCCATCCTTTCTTCCCACTTTCCTTCCTTCCTTCCCCTTGCTTTCTCTCTTCCTTTCCCCTCCCTCTCTCCTTCCTTGCTTCCTTCTTTCCCTCCCTCCTTCCTTCCTCTTGCTGTTTTCCTTTCTTCCTTCCTTTCCTCCCTCCTCCTTCTATCTTTCTTTCTTTCCTTCCTTCTTTTCATCCTTCCTTCCTTCCCTCCCACTTTCCTTCCTTCCTTCTTTGCTTCCTTCTTTCCCTCCCTCCCTTCCTTCTTTGCTTCCCTCCTCCCTTCCTTCCTTCCTTCCTTTCTTCCCCTTGCTTTCTTTCTTCCTTTCCCCCTCCCTCTCTCCCTCCTTCCTTCATTCACTGTGCTTCCTTCTTTCCATCTTTCCTTCCTTCCCTCCCACTTTCCTTCCTTCCTTCCTTCCTTCCCAAGAAGAACCAGGTTCTAGTTCTGGTTCTTGGCTGGTTCCAATCTGGTTCCTCCTAAGAACCTGTTTGCTTTTCCATTAGCAAGGAGTCCAGTTGGAGCCATTGGGTCACCATAAAACCACTACGCTAGCATCCATTACATAGCAGTTAAACAAAAGCAGTAAGTTGATGATAATATCTATGTTTATCTCTATAGATGGTCTTAAGGCTGATTGTGAGGCGGAGGTCCTCCTGTTGCCTGGACACATCCGTGATCACGCTACTGGTGGGACACAACTGTAGCGGATTTCAGGTCAACAGTTTGTGGTAAACTTCCAGGAGTCATTCCAATACATGTGTGATGGGACCAGGGACGTCCTGGAGAACAAGGACACTAATTAGCGCTTGTGTGTCCCTTTCCACCGTTGATGGTTGGTCACCATAACCCCGCCCCCAGCCCCTGACGTACTCGGTGCTTAGCTCTGGACCAGCAAAGAGTTGGTGCTTGCTGAGCTCCAGTTTATAGAACCTGGAGTCGGTGCTTAGGTGGTGGAAACACAAAGAACTGCTGGCTCCGAACTAGACCTGGAACCAGCTCGGTGGAAAAGGGAACCTGTTTCTCGGCCTTTTCATAGCTGATGCAACTGATCTCTTTTTGCAACTTTGCCTTCTTTCTTGGCGTTTCTTTCGTGTGTTTCAGTCATTTTGCTGTTCACATGTGGAGCCTGCAGGTCGACAAACTTTGTCTTCTAAATAAAGTTTTAAAGAAACGATCAGTTTAATTAAGAAGACTAAAAGTTGTTGCATGATGTGTTTGACTTACTTTGCATCGCATTTTCTCCAATGTGAAAAAAAATATCGTGCAGCCCTAGATTGTTGGTGAAAATCACTGAGCACCGGGTTTACACTAAGGGCAGCATGAAAGCAAGAAGGAGGAACAAAAGCTGGAGCATCCAACAGTTGGATTTGCACGTATACAACCAGACATGGAGCTGAAACACTCTGTTGGATTTCTTTAACAACTCGTCTTCAGAAAAGTCACCAGCCGCCGTCATGCTGTTGAGGTTGTCGTCGAAGTTGCTGACTTGATGTGATATTTCTCCTCCCAGATGCTGAACTGAGCTCCCACGATGACACCAACACCGCCGACATCATCGACCAGATGTTCGAGGAGGTTCTGGAGTACGCCGACATGATGGAGGAGGAGAGGCGGGACGACGAGGACACCGAGGACCGAGACAGCGGCATCGGCGCTTGTTCTGTGGACAAATACAAGATGGACACCGAGTCCGAGAAGGAGAAGAGCGAAGAAGACGAGGGCGAAGCCAAAGAGGGCGACGAAGGCGAAGAGGCCGAGAACAACGGAGACGAGCTGCTCAGCTTCCCTACGAGTGGAATCCTCTCTCCTCTCAGCAAGTCTGTGGAGGCTGTGGTCACCCCTCTGGTAGGGTTCATCCCTGTGTTTGAAATAATGAGTACTTTTCAGAAAACAGTATAAACTCAGAACATGTCAAATACTTCATGAATCGACGTGTTCTACTAGCGTGTTAAAAAGATAAGATAAGAGACTCTTGTGCCAGATGTTGCTCAGAACAAACTAAATGACATAATGTAAGAAATGCAGTTCCTAAAAAGTAGAAAGGCAGTAAGATTTAGGTATAAAACGATACTGAAATTAAGTAAGTGAGCTAAAATATGGCAGAATTACAGCAGTAAAAAGAAAGCTGGCAATTATACTGAGGTACTAAGTAATAGTACACGTTAATGAAATATGGCACCTAAAATGGAGTTGAAAATGAAATATTGCACCTAAAAATGAGTTTAAATTGAAATATCGAACCTGAAAATGGGATGAAAATGAAATATTGCACCTGATAATTAAATATTGCACCTAAAAATGAAATGAAAATAAAATATGGCACCTGAAAATGAAATATTCAACTTTAAAATAAGATGAAAATGAAATATTGCTCCTAAAAATGAATTTAACATGAAATATGGCACCTGGAAAAATGAGATGAAAATGAAATATTGCACCTTAAAATAAAATGAAAATGAAACATTGCACCTGATAATGAAATACTGGACCTAAAAATGAGATGAAAACGAAATATAGGACCTGAAAATAAATATTTAACTTTAAAAAGAGATAAAAGTGAAATATTTCACCTAAACAATTAGATGAAAATGAAATATTACACCTAAAAATGAGATGAAAATGAAATGTTGCACATGATAACGAAATGAAAATAAAATATGGCACCTAAATATGAAATACTGCACACGAAAAATGAGATGAAAATGAAATATTGTACATAAAAAATTAGATGAGAATGAAATATTGCACCTTAAAATTGAGATAAAAATGTCGTGTTGCACATGAAAAATGAGATAAAAATGGAATATTGTAAATAAAAATGAAATATTGCATCTTAAAATGAGATGAACATGAAATACTAGACCTGAAATATGAGATGAAAATGAAATATTGCACCTGATAATGAAATATTGTAACTAAAAATGAGATGAAAACGAAATATGGCCCCTGAAAATGAGATGAAAGTGAAATATTGCAACTAAACAATTAAATGAAAATGAAATACTGCACAACAACCAGGATGAAAATGAAATTTTGCACCTAAAAATGAGATGAAAATGAAATATTGCAACTAAAAATGAGATGAAAATGAAATATTGCACCTGATAATGAAATTGCACCTAAAAATGAGATGAAAATTAAATATTACACATAAAAAATTAGATGTGAATGAAATTTGACTCCTTAAAATGAAATATTCAACTTTAAAATAAGATGAAAATGAAATATTGCAACTAAAAATGAGCTGAAAACGAAATATGTCACCTGAAAATGAGATGAAAGTGAAATATTTCACCTAAACAATTAGATGAAAATGAAATATTGCACATAAAAAATTAGATGCGAAAGAAATATTACATCTTAAAATGAGATGAAAATGAAATATTGTACCTAAAAAATGAGATGAAAATGAAATTTTGCATCTTAAATTGAGAAGAACATGAAATACTACACATGAAACTGAACCTACTGCACCTGAGATGTGCATTTGAGATATTGCATATTGCTTGTTGCGCATGAAATGAAATGAAATGCTACACATAATGTGCAAGCTAATATTGCACAAACTGCTAGTAAAGTTGCAAATGATACTGATATAATTGTTTAGATCCTGACTGATTGATTGATTGATTGAGGCATCTGCTGTCTGAAAGAGCAGAATAAATCCCCTGTAAGTGATGAATTTAACAGCATCTGTGCTTCTGTTTGACCGACAGCGACTGGCGGCGGCTCAGGAGTCCAACCCTCCATCTTTTCTCCTGACTCCAGAGGAAACCAGCCCCCCTCCTGCTGAGTCTGCTCCTCTGTACAGGTGAACCACAGCAGCGACGCAAACTCATACAAATCCTGGTTTTAACGAACCTGAACCTGAAGTCTAAGTCTGGCCTTTTCCCAGTCGCTTAAAACTCATGAGGTGATGATGTGACTGGGGGAAGCCGTCCCATCATCCCCTCAGGTTAGGGTTCAGGAAGTGGCTCCATTATCGAGGGATGTGATTGGCTGTTTACGATCCAATGAGGGAGCATGCTTGGAGTTTTTTCACACAGCCAAACTTTTTCAGTCTGTGTTTTCATAGCAGTTTTCATTTCATGTATTTAACTATTCCACATTCTTCTGAACAATTTTGTTGTCACCGCTGATGAAGTGTCAGGCACAATAATAATAGCAAACTTTATTTTTATTGCACTGTTCAACACTGGAGTTGCTTTATGGCACATTAAAACACATGAAATGTTAGATAAAACAGTGAAATTTAATGGGAATGTAAACTTTATGGTCAGAAGGAGCCGCAGCCTCATTCACTGTCCTCAGTTTGAGTTCACATCCCACGACGTGCTGTGATTTGATCGACAGCATCGACGCCTACCGCACACAAAGACGCAGTAAGATGCCGACCGTTCAGAGCGTCACTCCTGGAGTCCAGAGACGAGCTCAGGAGACGTCCAACCCTCAACCGTCCGTCAACACCAAGGAGAAGATTGCAGTGAGTAGCTCGGTTTTATGATAGGACAAGATGAAACTCCAATAAACAAAATCAGCTAGAGATTAGTTGTATCCAGGATGAAAACCAGGAGTGTTGTTCTGTCTTTATCCAGGCTCATAATGAAGAAGCAGCCAAACTGCAGACCGTGATCAACCAAACCCTTCAGGCTCTGAGCTGCTGCACTGATGAGGAACATGGACGAGGTTCTCTGGAGGAGGCCGAAGCTGAGAAGCTGCTGCTGGTCTCCTGTAGGTACAAGGCAGGAGTTACAGCTGTTAGTGTGGGAGATTCATGTTCACGCTGGAGTCATAGGAAATACTAGGACTGGTCCCGAATAGTCAAATATCCGAATATCCGAATATTCGTTCATTGTGGTGGTAATCGAATAATAATTTTGATATTGGAACATTTGTGCGCTCTGCCGCCGAGCGCTGCCAAGCGTTGCCGAGCGTTGCCGAGCGTTGCCAAGGCTGTAGCACGCTGTCGAGCGTTGCCGAGGGTCTGGTACGCGGACCTGCCAACTCTGGTGTGACACTCTGGTGTATTGTTTTCCAGTTTCTGTTTCAGGGTAATCTGTAGCTGCCTCCTAAGTTAGCTGCTAGCCATTAGCATAGCTTTAGCCACTGTAAAAGCAGCTAATGTCCTGATTTGTGTTGATGCCTGTGCTTCTTGTTCAGTTTTTGTTAGAGGAGACACTGTTAGAGAAGATTTATGAAGTTAATCTGACTTTAGAAAGATGTTACGGTACTCCAGATAGCGTTAGCTGCGGGCCAGGAGGCACAGCTAGCTTCCTAGCGATAGCCGTAGCATTGCGCCGTCTGCGAAGTAAGTTTCAGCTGCACCACTTGTTAGCACCAACGAATGAGCTGCTCCAATCTGGAAATGTGCTTCTCTGTCTCTCTGTAAACAACAGCTTTCTGTGATTGGCTGTTACTCGTGACATGCAACCAATCAGACAGAGCTAATCATACAAATATCCTAAAAATGCCAAATATAATAGGTCAATCCCTAAAAAAATACTACTTTACCTGACTGTAATACACGTTAAGACTGAGACCCTAATAATTGTATCCAAAGCATCTTTCTTCACTTTCATTCGTATGTTATTTGTCTGTTTTCAGGTGAGAAACGCTCTGCTCTGCTGGCAGAAGTGGCCAGACTGAGGGAGGAGAGGAGCTCGGAGTCCGGGGAGGCAGCAGTGGAGGACAAAGACTACGTTACCCAGCAGCCCTGCAGAGGAACTGTCAGCATCACCAACATCCAGCTGCCTCTCAAGGTGGAATTTGTGTGCTCCTCACACAGCCGTGCAGGTAGGAAGAACACATTTCTGCAGTTTTTGGTGTTAAAATGCTTCATTTATTGCTGGATTTACATCAAAATTCAAGTATTAGTTGACACAAATGTTGGTTTTGCCCTTGTTTAACTGCACACGTGTTTTATTTTGGAGTAAATTTCCTTTTAAGTGTTCACAGTCTTTGCTAATAAAGCTGATTCTGAGGCTTTAAGACGTCTGATTTGTTCATGTTTCCGTTGAGGTCGGCCGAGTCACTACTTCTTCATCCTGATTCGCTACGGGCCCTGCAACATCGTCGCCACACCACTGGCCACAGCTGCCGACGCTCAGAACGGAGACACCATCTCCTTCCCGACGTCCGTCACTCTGTAAGCTGCATTTTCTCACATTTAAGTTTCTCACTGAGGCTCTACAGCAGGATGTTTGTCTCTTATATTGTGTAAAGTGAACATGCAGAATAGATCAATGCATTGCTTCGTCTTTTTGGTGTTTCAGGAAGGATATCCGCTCAACGTTCGAGATCGATGTGGAAGTTTACAGCCTGGTGAGACGAAACGGTTTTTATTTACAGTTGTTTTTTTTATGTACACTTGTAAAGATTGTGTACATCATGGCGGTCTTGAGAAGGGATGCACGATGATGCCAATTTCAACCGATAATCGATAATTTTATACTTCTCGCAGCCGATAACCGATAATGTCAACCGATATTTCTTCACTTAATTAGCTATAATTTGAGTACAAATCCACCTACTGCTATAATTCTGACCCATACAAATAAATAGAACCATTGATTAGAGCATAAACTGCCAGTGAAATGTAGGGCTGGTCCGAATAGCAATACCTGTGCAGGAGTGGGAGGGAGCGGGGGGTGACACCGGAGTTGGCAGATCTGCGTACTGCATACAACCACGGCGGTGTAGTAGAACCTTGGCGATGCTCGGCGGTGCCCGGCCGGCGTACTACAGGCTCGGCAACGCTCGGCAGCACCTTGCAGCACGCGCACAACTCTTTGAATATCAAAATTGTTATCCTAATACCACCACAACAAATGAATATTCAAATATTCCAATATTTGGGACAAGCCCTAGTCAAATGTCCTCTTCTGACAAGGTAAAGAAAGTCCACACTGGTCAGAGCCACCATAGACATATATACGTAGACGTCGTGTTGACTGCTGCTGCCGATTGGAGCCGACGTGCCTACGCGGCGGCCATCTTGGTACAGTGCCACTCGCCCCTACAGTGCATTACGTCTATAGAGGAATGACATGTCTGCACTATAAAAGTGATCATAAATCCATCAGTTGTCAACATATATTGTTTGTTACAAACGTCAGACATGGAGGACGGACAGGCAGACATAAATAGAACAAAAGCATCCAAGCATCCTGTGTCAAAGCTAAATGTGTGACGTTTTTAACAAACCAAACCGTTTGGAAATCGGTGGAAAATTCAGTGAATAATTCTACTTTAAGATTGTGGAGTACCTCTTACCTCCATAGACTTACATTCACTCCCCCCTCTGCTAGCCCTGTACCAAGATGGCGGAGCTTTAGGCACGTCCCTCCACAGTCAATGCGGCGTCTACGTATATATGTTTATGAGTGCCACGCCATGCTTCTTGTTTTTCTCTGCCCGCGCAGACTGATGACATCACACACATGAGACAGTACCGTCAGGGAGGGGAGGGGTTGAGGAACCAAATCTGCTGAGTCATAAATATACATACAGAAATGCTAGTATTTGGTTAAACATCCTTTGGCCATTTTCATCCATCCACAAGCCTCTGGTTGCAGCTCTGACCCTCCTCTTGACATCCATCCACTTCTTTTAGTGGAATTTGGCCTGTTTGGTTTAGAAGAACTCTAAGGCCAAATTCTTGAAAGGTTTTCTTCTAAAGGTCGCCTCGTTTTTGGAAAAATGCTCTGAAAGTTTCTGGAAAAGAGGTTAAAAAACTGCCAGCTGACGAGCTTAGTCTTTTGCTTCCTTGTTCCTCTCTTGCTCTATTTGTGTCTCTCAGCTGTTTAAAGCTTTTTAAACTGTTGTGTCGGAGTTTACATATTTTTAAAGGCTTGTTTTTGCCCCATCTAGTCGCACACTTCCAGCAGCAACTGCAGCGTGGACCGGGCTGCCGCCAAGTCTCGGGTAAGTAGGTGATTTTTTTGCACATAAAAATATTATTTATTGTCATTTAAGTGCTTCACGAGGTGGCAGAATTTAAAAAAACAAGTCATGAAACCATCAGGCTTTAAAAGGAGACGGATATAAACAGAATTTGGTGTATAAAAATAAATTAATGAAGTGTTGGAAAGATTAAAAACATTTTAAAAGCATTAAAAATTCAAAAGAAATCAGCATTTTGTATCCACATACTCAAATCTCTTTTCAAAAAGGTGCTATGCATGTTGATTTATTATGAATATTGTCAGTTTTAATGTATTTACGATGTCTTCACACACTCAGGTCACACCAAGAAAGCTTCTGAATACAATCACTGTGAGTATCCGGTTTGATTTTGTGCTTTAATACTCTACTAATGTGTGCTTTTCTCACCTCTAAATGGTTTCTTTTGTTTCCGACAGAGATCCAGTAACACTCTGACATGTACGTATATTTTTATTTTAGCTTCAACTCCTCCTGTTTAGCTCGACTCAGCAACCACTCCAGGGCTTTAGCTGAAAAAAACTTGCTCATAATGGTCGTATATGTTTCTGACTCTGATCATTAATCGGTTTTCGTTATGTTCTTGCTCTTCCTGCAGCCGCTGCTCATCCTCTCAACACTCGTCGCTCCAGTAACTTCTGTCTGGTCGGCTCCCACAAGATCACCTTGGCCTCGCTGGGACACAGCAAGTTCCCTCTGGATAAGGTGAGTCGTGGGGAATCGAATCATATTGAGAGTGATACAGGGTGTTTTTAAACAGCCTGAGCTTATAAAAGTAGATGTAGATGTTGCAATACTGGTGATGGAAACAAAATATATGCAAACAAGCAAGACAGGAGACGGCAGAGAAGCTTGTGAAGTCAATGATTATAGAATACGAAAATATTAAGACCACTAAGAGCAAACAAAAGCCGCTGAAATTCTGCACGTCTTTGAGTTTTTTTAAGTGTTGGTGGTGTTTTTGGTACTACATGTCTGATCGCTATCCTGAAGGCTGTACCCATGAACACCCCTACGTTTTCTCGTATTTGAACCGGTCCAACCTGATGGAGGCTGCTGCTGGGTCAGGCATATTTAATGAAACTCTACCGGAAGTCGGCTCCGAACTAACTGACGCCATAAAGAGTAAAAACGGCAGCAATGCCAAGAGCCGCAAAACACGGAGAAAGATGGACAAGCAACCGCAAAGACCAGAAAGAGAAGCAAGTCACAAGAGAGACAGAAGCAAATAGAAGGAGATTAAAACGGAATAAAAAAATAGTTGCAAAGAGCCAGACGAGGACCACAAATACATGCAAAGTTACTCAGAACAAATACTAAGAGCAGCAAAAAGTGTCAGAGGAACAAATGACTACAAAGACGCACTAAAGCACCAGGAAGACAAATCCAACGCAGACCAAACCAAATAAAAAGGGATGCAAAATGATCACAAACAGGTGCTTATTCAATGCAAACAGAGATAAAAACCACCTGTTAGACACAAAAGGACTGCTAGACGCACAACAGCCACGAAAGAACCAGGAAAGAGATGCAAAATGACAGTGACAACACACACAAAATGACCAGAAAGAAGTTAAAACTGTCTGAAAGAGATGCAAAATGACATGAAAATATTTGCAAATAGACACAAAAGGACCACAAAGACAGGCAAAATTACTCAAAACAAATGTCAGCAGACACAAAATGGTGACGGAGAGCGATAAACGACTGCAAAATACCAGAAAGAGATGCAAACTGACCACAGAGAGACAGACCCAGGTGCCTCCAAACTTACAGGAAGACGTCCGCATTTATTTAAACTGATGGACAAAACGTCGACTGTGAAGTTTTCTCTGCTCCTTCAGTGTAAATAACCAGGTTGCAATGACTTAACAAGCTGCATATTCTAGGTTTTCACGATTTAGATTCACCTCTTTGCACGTTTGACAACTAGAATATAACGTTTCATAAATACTTTCATAAGCGTAGATCCTCAAATCCTCCAGGCTTCAGTCACTGTCACTGGGTTTTGCACCTTTCTGTTCATTTCACCGAGCGACCGGAGGAGAATCTGCAGCACAGGCACCACTCTGAATCCTCATTCTACTTTTTATTTATGCCATCACAAGTTTCTGCACATGTTCTGGGCTCGCTGGTGACGTAACTTGTCTGTCTCCCTCCCTTTCTTTGTCCTGCTTCCTCCACTCAGATGAAGCTTGAAGGCAAAATCAGGAGGCTGCTGGGAGATGAGTTTCAGGAAAAGGTTCCACCGTTTTCACCCTTTTTTCACCTCCTCTTAGCGTTTAATTCTTCTTCTCTGCAACTAAAACTGACTCTGTCTCATCATGTCACTCACT
The DNA here is from genome assembly GCA_024666655.1 of Dascyllus trimaculatus. NCBI lineage: Eukaryota > Metazoa > Chordata > Actinopteri > Pomacentridae > Dascyllus > Dascyllus trimaculatus. The sequence continues at coordinate 2,130,789 of CM045448.1, read as the reverse complement.
CATTAACCGCCGCCTCAGTCTTTGATTGTTTTTAGTGGATTAATTCCCTTTATGCTCATCTAATCTCAGGAAATCAAACCCATTAACCAGTAACAACAGAGACGTTTACACATGACTGGGTGTGTAATCAGATTCTGACTTTTCTCTGCTGATTTCTTGCATCATTCAGTTTTGGGTTGCATGATCTCTGCGATGGAAATAGCAGCATCACCTCTAAATCTAAGAGGTGTAGTTAGGTTTTATGTAGATTTTCCCTAGAAGAGCCTGTTAGAAATTAGAATTTATTAGAAATACTTGCATCACACCGGTTTAACAGTGTTTCCCTCCTCCTCCTTCTTCCCTGAATACAGGTTCCCTTTCTGTCTCCTCTAGAGGGCAACATCTACCTGAAGCTGGACAGCAGCAGCCACTCCAACGTCCAGCACCAAGGCTTCCTGGTCAGTGATGCTGCTTTTTTATCTTTACACAACTCTCCAGTTACACAAACAGGTTTGTTTTGTTTTTTTGAAAAAGCAGAGCAGAAGGCCTCTGATGATGTGAGATGGAGTAACCCTGACAGAAAGTCTTAGTATCTCAAAATCACAAATACAGAAATGTGGTTGAGGGAATGTAAATCCTGCATTTGTTAAGATGTGCACATCAGAAAGACGTCCTGCTGTATTAAAAGTTACCTAACTTACCGTACCTGAATATACTGCTTTTCTATTCGGCTTTGCTTTTTATTTTTATGCAATTTTTTCTCATCCATGCACAAGAATTTCCTTCAGGATTAATGAAGAAATCTCCGCTGCCAGCATTTTCTTTTCCTTTTTTTGCGTGTTTTAATGGCCAGAATGAAGAATCTACAAGTGTTAACACATCAAATGAAGGAAAATCAGGACAGCTTAGACTGTCGTGGAAAAAACAAGATACATCATGTTTGGTTCTAACTCTTACAATGACCAAGATAAGAGATTAAAACGGCTCCCATTTCCATCTATATCTATATGTCTTCACCTTATTAACTTCTCTCCTCTGTGTGTTTGTGGTTTTCTTCCCAGACCATGTTTGAGCTGATCAGCGGTTACGGGGTTTGGCATCGCAGGTATTTTGTCCTGGAGGGATGCAGCATGTTCTACTGGAACCACCCGAACGACAAGGAAGCCAAGGTTGGGACAGACACGCAGGCCGAAGCCTTGATTAAACTTCCTCAGTGGCGTTCAAGTGGACGTCTGTAAACAACACGGGCATTGTTGCTGTTATATTACTTTTCAGTCTATCAGGAGGATTCAGTTCCATACATGGGCAGTCGATTGGTGCCGAAAATGCAGATACAAATTTACATCATTTGAGCCTTTACGTTCTTGTAGACCCAGACAGTATAACATTAGCCTGAAGCTACGTTCAGACTGCAGGTAAAAGACAAATAACACAGATGATTTGATGCTGTAATGACAGGGGGGTCAAACCTAGTAATTTTATTGGGTTTCAATGCGGACATTTCTGCCTTTAAGACCCTGATAGTAGGTTTTTTCTTTTTGCAAACAGTTTAAAGTCAATGCATTATTGGAGCAGAGGTTAAAATGTCAAAATTCTACCCATAATACACCCCTTTGCCAGATTTTAAGCCATAGACAGCCAAAATTATCAACGAAATCAAGCATGAAAAGGACAAAAATGTCCAAACAGTGCCGTGAAAAAAGGATCTTCTATTCTTCTTGTATTTTTGCATATTTGTCACATGACAAAATGCAGTTTTTAGAAGGAAAAATGCTGTCCAGCCCATCTTGCCCTATGTGAAAAAGTAATCCCCCCCTTCGCTACCAACTGGGTTCAATACATATGATTGAAACATATGATTCCTGCCAGGCTTGTTGGATCTAAACATCACTAAATAGAGTAGCTTAAAGAAGTTCATTTTGCCTTCCGTTTGACAGATTAGCTTCGTTTCATTCATATAACCAGGCAAAGAAGCATTAAAGAGTTTTTAAATACCTAACAGTGTCAACGGATCACTTCTGTCTTCTTCAGAACGTCATCCAGATGTCGGGGATGACTATCTTATCAGCTGATGTTACTGAGCCGTGACAGGTCGACCACACCTCTGCTGTCAGATCGCCCCCCCTCCAAGATGGCACTCCAGGTGTGGGACAGGTTGTAGGCTCCCTCATCCCTGTTCATCGTCCTGGGGGCACGTTTTCAAATCTCCACCGAAATTAAATGAAATTCCGCGCTACTCATGCAACAACACTTACATCTGGGAAACCGGCAGGTGCTGCAAGATACGGAAAAACGAACATAAAAAGGAGTGTGAGAAAGAAACCAAAAAACCACACACCAGAACAGAGAAAGCAAAAGCCGAGCAAGAAGACTTAAAATCAGCAATAGCCAGAGGGAGAACCATATCATCAACTGGGAGGAGGCCAGAGTCATTTGCGTCGAAGAAAACCGATTCAGGCGTTGGATAATGGAGGCAGTGGAGATTCGAAAACGTGCCTCCAGGATGATGAACAGAGGTGAGGGAGCCTACAACCTGCCCCACACCTGGAGTACCGTCTTGGATGGGGGGCGATCTGACAGCAGGAGGCGTGGTTGACCTGTCAAGTTTAACAGGTCGACCACACTCAGTAACATCAGCTGATAGGGTAGTCATCCCCGACATCTGGATGACGTTCTGAAGAAGACGGAAGTGATCCGTCGAAACTGTCAGGTATTTAAAACGTTAATGCTTCTTTGCCTGGTTATATGAATGAAACGAAGCTAATCACTAAACAGAACCTGTCTGGTATTGTGAAGCAGCTAAAGGGTCTCTAAAAGCAGCACATGATGCCACGTTCTAAAGAGACTCAAGAACAGATGAGAAACAAAGTCATTGACGTCCATCAGTCTGGAGGGTTACAAAACCGTTGCTGAGGCTCTGGGACTCCAGAGAACCACAGTGAGAGACTTTATCCACCAATGGAGGAACATGGAACAGTGGTGGACCTTCCCAGGAGTGGACCAACCACCAACATTTCTCCAAGTGAGCATCGATATGCAGTGTATGGCAATGTAAACGACCGATGGGCGGCTGTGGCTCAGGTGGTAGAGCGGGTCGTCCACTGATTGCAAGGTTGGTGGTTCGATCCCCGGCCTCTCCGCATGGCCAAGTGTCTTTGGGCAAGACACTGAACCTGAAGTTACTCCCAATGGCATGGCAGCTCAGTCTCCATTGGTGTGTGAATGGGTGAATGAGAACCACATTGTAAAGCGTCTTGAGTACCACTATGGTAGAAAAGGGCGCTATATAAGTGGACACCATTTACCATTTGATCACAAGCTGTGGCAAACATTTAACTGCAGTTGTTGCTGTTAAAGGGTGGCCCAGCCAGTTATTAGGTTAAGACGGGGGGCAATTACTTTTTCACAGGGGTGATATAGGTTTTCAATACATCTTCAATGACTGCATTTTGTGGGTCATCTCTGTCTAATATTTGATAAACAGAAATATTAGAAATCTGCAAAATGGAAGATTTCTGTAGGGGGGCAAATACTTTTTCCTGACACTGTATGGTCGCATGAGGGTTGAGTTTTATCTCCTATTAATTAGGTAGTTTTTAAAGGAAAATTCTGAGATTGCAGCTTCTAAAACTGCAACAAAATAAATGCAACCAAAAGGAATTTTTACATCTACATTCCTCCTCAAAAAGACGCATTTACAGCTCGACGAATAATCGGTTAAATGCTGATTATTGAATCTGATTATCGGCCAAATTGACGCTTAATGTGTTCACAACAAAAGTAAGCCAATGGTGCCAGAGCTGCAACTGGCGGCTGCCAACGACTAAATTAATCACCAGCTGTTTTCATAGAGGATTAATCGGTTTAAAGGTGTAAATTCTGTGGCTGCAGATTCCTAAATGTGGATATTTTCTGGTTTCTTTCCCTCTTTGTGACAGAAAACTGAATATCTTTGGGTTGCAGACAAAACATTTGACACCTTGGGCTTTGGTAAACGCTGATTGACAAGATATGTGTTATCTGCAGCCCTTGTATGAACGTGTTTTCTTTCACTTATTTGTTGTTTTGGTTTTTAAACTCCCAGGAAGCAGAAGGCAGCATCTCCTTGTCCGGTTCGCCCAGCCGGTGCATTCGCCCAGTCAAGAGAGACGCTTGCGCTCGGCCTTTTACCTTCGAGCTGGTGAGCAGCGTCGCGCAGCAGGACGACAACCAGGACGCCTTGGCCAAGTGAGTCAGATGAGAACCCCCTGAATGATGAGAGGATGAACACGCTACACGTCTTCACGGATCCACCTTTCCCGGCAGAGATATTTTGGTTTGTCAGAACAGGAAAAGCTTATTAAAGATATCTGCATTCCATTTAGCTGAGCGTGTTGCTTGCTGGGTCACAACATTTAGTGGAACTGAGCCGCCTTTCCTCATCGTTTTCCTGCTCCGATGATCCAAAATGTCTGCTGTGGAAGAGTCCTGTTGTTTGTCTGTGTTTTGCACATTCATGCCGGTTCTTTCCTCCGCCGCGACGACTCGTTTAAACATAACCGTCACTTGTGTTTACACTCAGAATGAAGCATGTTGCTCTTCGGGCTGCGCCCAAATGGTGACGTCACAGTTTCGGTTGTGACAGTTGGTGGGAAAACGCCTCTGATGACATCACTCACTAGCTGTGTTTGATGATTTAAGATGGAGTCACCCTGAATCTTTCTCTGGCAGACTAAGTAGTGAAGTAGAGGAACACATGTCTGATTGTTTTAGGGAAGGCACAGGTGATCAAAAGTCTACATCCACCTGTAAAGACCATGTATATTGTGTTAGTCTTGAGTTTCCAATGACTCCTATAACTAGACCAGTCTAGAACCTTCATTCCAGCCTGATGAAACCATTTCTTCACCACTTTGATGTGTTTGGGCTCATTGTCTGGTTGGAACATCCAGCTGTGTCCCAGATCAACCTTCTGATGATGGTTTTAGGTTCTGATCCTCCTCCTTCATTGTTCCATTGACTTTGTGTGAAGCTCCAGTTCCACAGAGCATGATGCTGCCACCTCCATGCTGGATGGTAGGTCTGGTGTTGTTGGGGTTGAAGGCCTCACCTTCTCTCCTCAGTCTTTGTTCCATCTGACCTCAGAACTTTCCTCCAGAAGGCCTTTTCTTTGTCCATGTGATCAGTGGAGCTTTAAGGTTCTGCTTCTAGAGGAAGAACTTCCTTCTTCATGGAGCCTCTCAGCTCATGTTGATGTCCAACCCTGTGGACACTGACAGCTGTGTTCCAGCAGCTTCTGGTTCATCCAGACCTGCTTTCTGCTGGTTCCTGGTTGACTCTGGACCATCCTGACCAGGTGTCAAGAAACTATTGGACTAAATGTGAAAAGAATGTGGACCAAACTGGAGTAAATGTTGATCAAACTGGACTAAATGTGGACCAAACTGGGCTAAATGTTGATCAAACTTGACTAAACATGGACCAAACTGGACTAAATGTTGATCAAACTGGGCCAAATGTTGACAAAACTAGACTAAACATGGACCAAACTGGGCTAAATGTGGACCAAACTGGACTAAACATGGACCAAACTGGACTAAACATGGGCCAAACTGGACTAAATGTTGACCAAACTGGACTAAATGTTGACAAAACTAAACTAAACATGAACCAAACTGGACTAAACTAAACAGACCTGTTTTCTGCTGGTTCCTGGTTGACTCTGGACCATCCTGACCAGGTGTCTCTCAGCAGCAGGTGGTAGTTTGTGTTTCCTTCCTGATGGTGGCAGCAACACACCTGGACCATGAACTTTATACTACAAACAGGTGATTCTAGGACCTGAAGCTGCTTTGAAACGGCTCCAAGGGACTTTCTGACTGGTTCTAGTCGATGATTTGCTTCTTCAGATCTTTGCTGAGCTCCTCAGACTTTCCCACTGTAGTGTCTGAGTCTAATGAGAGGATCAGTGGTTCTAGTGATGATTCTCTGTTTATAGCACTCGATCTGATGGATGCTGTTCTGGTTTCAGGTGCTGGTTTTCAGCCGACACCAAGCAGGAGAGGCTGGACTGGATGGAGAAGCTCAACCAGGTTCTTCTGGACTTCCACACGTGGAACCGAACCCAAACAGAAAGTCAGCAGCCAACCAGCAGCAGCAGCCTCAGGGAGAGCATTCTGTGATTTCTTAGAACCACGAAGGCATCCTGGAGGTAGACGAGCTGGAGTCGGGGTTCAGGTTCTTCATCTCGTAGATCCATACGACCAGACGAACACACGTCTCATGGGAGATCTGATTTCTATGTTTGTTTAAACCCGAATCCAATCAGCTGTTGGTTTTTCCTTTTATTTACCAGCTGCCATTCGAACATGTTCGGGTTTCTTGTTAAAATCTGTTTCTGTTTTGTTATTTTTCTGTGGCAATCAGCTGCTTTCGCCTTCGTTGGCAACACTATTTGGTCACTTTCAGGTGAAACTTCTCTGGTAGCGTGAATTAACTCACACGTATATTTAGATTGTATTTTTGTATATCGTTTAAAACTGGAAGGATAAACAAGCTTATAGAGACACACTAATAAATATCGAGGGAGGAGGAGGGCACGTTTAATAAACTAATCTAGGATGGGAGTTTATATGAAATGGTTGGAAACACTATGAATTATTAATATGTAGGAGGTAGAGATTGAATGGGAGCTTACAGTATCTGCTTGTGTTTGGTCAAATATGAAGGTTTTGATCGATTCTAAGTGGACGTTTTGGTGCGTTAAACCAAAATACTTGGGCTGTTAGGTGGATTGACTGTTAAAAGAACAAATTAATCACCGTTATTGATCTGATAGTGGAATTTCAGCTTGTGATTACGTCCGATAATGGATTTATTTTACGAATTAACGCGTCCTTCACTGTAGGGAAGCGAAAGTCTCTAAATATCAGACGCTAATTCAGAAAAATACAAGCAGCAGTCAAAAAATGATCGATATTTTCTTTTTTGCATCCGTAAAACTCATATTATCGACCCTGGAATTCCACATACATGCGACAGGATGACACTTTGTGCCTTAAAAAACCTGCAACGCGTCGCTTAAATCACTGGGTTTTTTCCTTCCTATTACTATCAATCGATTAATTGATTTTCAAAATAGCTGGAGGTTAATCTTTAAGAAGCAGCCTCTTCTTAAATGAGAGTATTTTCTTGCTTCTGCTTCTCCTCTGTGACGCTAAACTGAAATATCCGAACAAAACAAGACGGTTATTATCATTTTACTGACCGAAAAACTGGTCGATTAATCCGGAAAATGTCCGACAGATTAACCGGCGATGGAGATTATGAGTAGTTGCAGCCGTTTTTAACCTCCTGCTCGTTTATAATCTGAAATATTCGCTCATGTAAATGCATATTTTACACAGTGAATGGGAGAACTGGTGAAGGAGGGGAAGTGGGAGGGACTGTAGTTCTGCTGCTACAATGAATGTGGTCTGTTGTGTCTGGTGTTCTGTTCTTTTCCGTGTATTCCCGCCTCTATCAGTCCGTCTCCTTTTGAATGTTGTCCATGTGAACTCTCATTCTATGCACTTAATGGAAGGTACCAATAAAAGAAATGCTTCAAGAACGGCTCAGATTGACGACTTGGACGAATCCGAGGGGGGATTTTTACAGATGCAGGAGTCCGGTAGTTTATTCCTAATACAGAAGCATGTTAGTGAACGGGGTTTAAATACTTCTTTATTTCTCCTCCTGGGTGTAAAAGAATGCAGCCGGAGTTGTTCTATACGTACGGAGCCGGAGAGCGTCTGGCAGGAAGGCAGCTCAGGTCAGGAATGTCATGCAGGAAATGGTCTAGAATTAGACTTCCTGATCGTCCCATAGCTCCTCTGGGTGGAGGCGCTGCTGGGTGTTACGGAGCTCAAGGTGATGACAACGGCGAGGCGAGGGGAGGGGAGGGGAGCGCTTGGTTCTGCCGTCAGGACGCCCCCACAGCTGTGTCAGCAGTTGGGCGGGGCGGCTCCAGTCCAAGGCTGTAGTTGAAATGACGGTGATGCAAACGGACGCCCAGTGGATCCTGCAGATGTGTGGATTTTAACCGATGGAAATCCAAGCAGTGTTCAGTTCTGCACCTCCGTGGAAACAGCATGACCCTCAGAAAGGCCTCTGTTCAGGATGACACAGTTAGAATGACAGGAATCTTAAAAAAAGGCCAAATTAAAGTTGAATTTCTTTGGTTAGTTATTTAGCATAAATTGAGACAACCTAGAATCAATATTTACAACTTTTTTCCCAAGGTGCTACCAACACTAGGAAACAGTGGGAGCTCTATGCACTATAGATGTTTCACTATTTACATTTTTAATCGGTTTTATACTCGTTTCCTCATAGAAGCCCTAAACGGCCAGGAGTCAATGCAATTTTTTTCGCTCAGTTTTCTTGAGAAAACGAGATAATTCTCCTCAGTTTTCTTGTTATAGCGACATAATTTTGTTGTCACGCGATAACAAAACCTGTTGTGTCGTTAAAACAACAAAATTGTCTCGTTCTCTCAGTACGAGTTAATTTTTTGGTGAGCCACTTACTGTTAAGGATGATAACTTTTATCCGCAGACTCGTAAAAGTACAAACAAACACATGAACAGGCTTAGCTCACCTCATTAGAGTGCAGCTGCAGTAGAGCACCTTCTGGTCTGATGGGTTGGTTTTGCGTTCTGCCTCACCGGAAAATTAACTCATTATAATGAGAAAACAAGATAATTTTGTGTTTGTTTTTTTTGTTGTTTGTTTGCATTTATACTCGTCGTTTAACACCACAGAAGGGGGTCAACTTTAATGAGATCAATGCATATTTTAGTCTTGCAGCAAAATATATTAATATTTAGTGCATGTGCGTGACCATCACCGGCCCCCACTGGAGGCTAAACTGTCATTCTTTATTTAATTTTCCTATCATGAGCCAGAGGAGGCAGTGCAGGACAGGGTGAGACAAGACGAACGGGGAGGGTACAGACGGGCAGTGCTATTTGAATCCTATAAGAGAGGTGTAAAATGCTGTGATATTCCCAACAACTGATCCCACATCTGAAAATTGGGAACAAATAATCAACACAGAAACGAATTGGACACCAGAAGTCCTGACAGTATACAGGGTTAAGACGCCAGAGGACAGGAGTGAGAGAAGAATGTATAGAGGGCATGAGTTTAGTGCAAAGTCTGAGGAGTGACTTCACATAATCTGGCGGGTCCCATCAGCTCTCAGGAGTTGGTAAGCCCTGAACAAACATGCATGTGTGTCAAAGCCCAGAGCGACTACCACCAGTCAGCAGGGCCAGGCCGGCCAAGTGCCCACACACCCAGGGCCGGGGGAGCACTAGGAGGCACCACCCATAAGACCACCCGGGCCCCACGGACCAGAGACCAAGAGGAGGCAGCAACCGACACCCCCAGGGCGCCGAGGACAAGCCCAGGGGGTACGGGGCACGAGGGCCCACCCGCCACCCCACGCCCATCCCCAACCACCCCACCCAAAAAAAAAGAGATAACTTTGTGGTTATAACGATATAACGGATTTTGTTATCGCGTGATAACAACAAAATCATGTCGTTATAACAAAAACGGAGGCAAATCATCTCGCTTTCTCGAGACAACAGAGCGAAAAAATGAAGTTGAACCATGGCTGTTTAGGGCTTCTGTATCTCTTCCTGTTCTATGGAAACACTGCCTGCAGTTCAGCCGAAAACTGTCCGTTATTAACAGAATCGTTTGTTACGAGATAGTCAGTCCAGACTTTTTTATTTGGGGGAGATGTGCAGAATTTTTTTTTTTTTAAATTTTGCGGAATGTGGTCAAAGCAAATAGTTTAATTTTTGTTTTAAGATATTAAACATTACATTTTTAATTTGTTGCTATACTTTAAGGTTGCAGCTGAGTCACCGACGGCTTCACAGAGTTCTGAATTTGTGTTTTTTGGGGTTTTCTTTTGTCCTTTTAAGTTTGTTTTAAGAATCTGGTATAAACAGTTTGTTTTTGGCAAATTTCTAATTGAGACATGTCGAATGTGAACTTGAACATGTCAGCATGAAGTGATGTTGGTGAATTATCCCAATTTTACGCTTAGATTTGTTAATTTTTCTGATGAGTGATTCAAAGACGGTTGCAAAGTTTAAAATCCACCAGTTTCTGTTTTAGTTTTTCACTGATAAATGATAATTCTGGCGATTCTTTTTAAAATAACATCCTCTTCAAATCCTCTTTGGACCCAATAAGCAGCCAGGCAGGTAATAAGTTGATCCCTAATAATTATGTTAAAACATTTTCCCATTATTTGGACTTAGTAGCTCGTCACATTATGATCACAGAATTTTTTCGGTATCACAACGTGCAATTTATCTCTGCTGTTAGAAAATGAAACTCGTTTAGTGAGGAAACTGCCGAGAACAGGTAAATTGAAGAGTATTGGCTTATTTACACAATTTGGTTCAGTTCTGCTTCATGTTTGGGCTGAGACACGACAAGAGTCTGAGTTATTGATCACAACCGATGATCTGATAAGAATGCAAACACAAGGAAAGATGATTCTCTGGAGGCAGCATCATTTCTTACTGATGGATGCCTGAGTTCTCACATTATATCCTCTGATCAATAAGTGCAGAATCACACCACGTCTCAAACCAAACATGAAGGAAGCCTAATCAAATAATCAGTTTTCCTCAATTTGTCTGCTCTCTTTGTCTTTATAATGTAAGTTATAGACGGCTGTGAGTGCAGATGAGGCTGTTAGATCTGCAGCAGCCAGCTGGAGGAGGAAACACTCGACTGCACTGATCCCGGCTGTCAGAGTGACGAGGCTAAAGAACAGCAGGTCGGCGGCCTTGTTGTCCTTATCGATGTGGTTCCACCCTGACAGGAATACACTCCAACCGACATCCTGGTGCCTCGGCTTCGGTCCCTACATGGCCGTGAAGGAAGCTGTTCCTGTTGGCAAACAAGCAGGAGGTGAACCTGAGGAGGACTGGCTGGTTAGTACCACAGAGATTAGAGTGGATGTCATGTAGGTTTATTAGATTATTTTAAGAGATTAAGGGGCTGTGAACTAAATAATACTGACTACAAAGACATTAAACAACAACAAAGAGATTCAAAACGACACCAAAGATATATGAAACAACTACGAAGAGTCACCGAACGCACATGAGAGACATTAAAAGACTAGAGAGATGCAAAACAACTACAAAGAAACAATACCAGAGAGATATAAAACAGCTGTAAAGAGAAAAAAACAACTAAAAAGAGACGTAAAGCAACTACAAAGAGAAAAAGAACAAATACAAAGTGACAAAACGACATCAAAGAGATTCAAAACAAGTACAGAGATGCAAAATACCTACAAAGAGACAACACCAGAAAGATATAAAACTACAAAGAGAAAAAGAACAAATACAAAGAAAACACACCAAAGAGACACAAAACAAATACCGATCGATTTAAAACAACTATAAAGAGATGTAAAACAACTGCAAAGAGCCAAAAATAACTACAGACACAAAACAAATGCAACAACTACACAGAGACTAGACAAAGAGATTCAAAACAACAACAAAGAGATATACAACTGCAAAGAGATGTAAAACAACGACAAAAAGACGCAACACAACACCAAGAGCGTCAAAACAACTACAAAGAGATTCAAAACAACTACAAAGCGACACAAAACAACCACAAAGAGATTCAAAACAAGTACAGAGACACAAAATATCTACAAAGAGACGACACCACAAAGATAAAAAACAGCTGCAAAGAGACACAAAACACCAAGAGATTCAAAACAACTACAAAGAGACGTAAAACAATTGCAAAAAGACACAAAACAACTACAAAGAGACTCAAAACAACCACAAAGAGACACAAAACAACACCAAGAGATTCAAAACAACTACAAAGAGACACAAAACAACACCAAGAGATTCAAAAGAACTAGAAAGAGACACAAAACAACCAAAAAGAGACACAAAACAACCACAAAGAGACACAAAACAACTACAAAGAGACACAAAACAACCACAAAGAGACACAAAACAACTACAAAGAGACACAAAACAACTACAAAGAGACTCAAAACAACTACAAAGAGACGTAAAACAATTGCAAAAAGACACAAAACAACTACAAAGAGACACAAAACAACTACAAAGAGACACAAAACAACCACAAACAGACACAAAACAACCACAAAGAGACACAAAACAATAACAAAGAGACACAAAACAACCACAAAGAGACACAAAACAACTACAAAGAGACACAAAACAACAACAAAGAGACACAAAACAACTACAAAGAGACACAAAACAACACCAAGAGATTCAAAACAACTACAAAGAGACGTAAAACAATTGCAAAAAGACACAAAACAACTACAAAGAGACACAAAACAACCACAAAGAGACACAAAACAACTACAAAGAGACACAAAACAACCACAAAGAGACACAAAACAACTACAAAGAGACGTAAAACAACCACAAAGAGACACAAAACAACTATAAAGAGACATAAAAGAACTACAAAGAGACACAAACAACCACAAAGAGATTCAAAACAACTACAAAGAGACACAAAACAACCACAAAGAGACACAAAACAACCACAAAGAGATTCAAAACAACTACAAAGAGACACAAAACAACCACAAACAGACACAAAACAACCACAAAGAGACACAAAACAATAACAAAGAGACACAAAACAACCACAAAGAGACACAAAACAACTACAAAGAGACACAAAACAACAACAAAGAGACTCAAAACAACTACAAAGAGACACAAAACAACACCAAGAGATTCAAAACAACTACAAAGAGACGTAAAACAATTGCAAAAAGACACAAAACAACTACAAAGAGACACAAAACAACCACAAAGAGACACAAAACAACCACAAAGAGACACAAAACAACTACAAAGAGATTCAAAACAACTACAAAGAGACACAAAACAACTACAAAGAGACACAAAACAACTACAAAGAGACGTAAAACAACCACAAAGAGACACAAAACAACTACAAAGAGACGTAAAACAACTACAAAGAGACACAAAACAACTATAAAGAGATTCAAAACAACCACAAAGAGATTCAAAACAACCACAAAGAGACACAAAACAAGTACAGAGACACAAAATATCTACAAAGAGACAACACCAGAAAGATATAAAACAACTACAAAGAGAAAAAGAACAAATACAAAGAAAACACACCAAAGAGACACAAAACAAATACCGATCGATTTAAAACAACTATAAAGAGATGTAAAACAACTGCAAAGAGCCAAACTACACAGAGACACAATACAACTACAACAAACACAAAACAACTACAACAAGACAAACTGCTCAGCTGTTTTTCAGATCCGCTCCGAAAGAAGTGGTCGAACATTGAGAGATACAGTTGAATTCACAATACAGCTGGTGTCATTTACATATCTTTGTTTTTTTCTGGTGAATAAACATTAAAAACTCATTTAATCGAGGCCCATAAAAACTACACGTAAACCAACAGTTGTTCCAAAGCTGCACTGCTGAACAAATCAACAGAATTCCAGATGAATGAAAACAACTCTTCTGTGTTCTCAGGGTATGTCGACATTTAGAACTCATGTAGTGTTTCTGTGGTGTCGTCAGATTTGTACGCTGGAAAAGTTTCATTTTAGGGGAAGAAAAATGTAGAGAAATGAGGCTTTGCCCAAAAAACTGTAGGTTCAAATTAATGTACATCAACGCTAATTCATTATGCTTTATTATTTCGACACATTGGGCGTAAGACAAGGGAGGAACCAAAGAAAACATAAAGAACTGTGACATAAGATGCAGCTCCCTGATCTTCAACACTTCATATCAGTTGCACGTTGATGGATTACTGCCTGGGTCCACTGGGTCCAGGTCCAACAAGTCAAGAGGAGCTCTGGTGTTTATCTAGTAAGAAAAACTCAAAACTCAAAAAATATGAGACACAGAACAAAGAAGATAAACAAAAGAGATGCTAAACAACTGCAGAGAAGCATAAAAAGACCTTAAAGCGACAACAAAATGACCACAAACGAACATTAAATGACATAAAATTACTGTTCAGATGCAAAAAAACCCTGAAGTGCAAATAGGAAGAGACATAGAGTCACAAAATGAGTCACAAAAGGGCCATGCAGAGACACGAAAACATCCTGAACGAGATGACCAATAAAGACATGGATAGACAAATTGGCTCCAAACAGGAAAAGATACAAAATGAGTCACAGAATGACCATAAACAAACTCTAAAGGACAGAAAAAATACTCCAGAATACCACAGAGCAAACAATACAACCGCAAATAGACGCAAAATGACATAATGATGCAGAATGACTACAAACAAACGCAAACTGACGACAAAAAAAACCTCAAAATGACTTTCACAAAGACTGCAAGAAGACATAAATGACTACAAAGAGAAACAACTACTGCAAAGACACACAAAACAGCTATGAAGACACAGAACGAAGAGCACAACATGGCTACAAAGAGACAAACAATTTAATAAAGACTAACAACAACAAAGAGACAGAACAACAATAAAAGAGAGACAAAACCGCTACAAAGACACACAAAACAACCAGTAAGAGGGAACAAAACTACAGAGACACAAAACAACAACAGATGTCGAAAAACTTTACAGACATGAGAAATTAATGCCAGGATATAATAACTGGCTACAAAGAGACGTAAACAGCTGCAAAGAGACAAAACAACTGCAACGAGGAGTAGAACAACTACAAAGAGACTCAAAACAACTACAAAGAGACATAAAACAACTACAAAGGGACAAAACAACTACAAAGAGACATAAAACAACTACAAGGAGACTCAAAACAACTACAAAGAGACATAAAAAACTACAAATAGACTCAAAACAACTACAAAGACACACAAAACAACTACAGAGAGACACAAAACAACTACAAAGGGGCAAAACAACTACTAAGAGACACAAAACAACTACAAAGGGACAAAACAACTACAAAGAGACTCAACACAACTACAAAGAGACACAAAACAACTACAAAGAGACTCGAAACAACTACAAAGAGACTCAAAACAACTACAAAGGGGCAAAACAACTACTAAAAGACACAAAACAACTACAAAGGGACATTAAACAACTACAAAGGGACAAAACAACTACAAAGACACATAAAACAACTACAAAGACACGTAAAACAACTACAAAGAGACGTAAAACAACTACAAAGACACGTAAAACAACTACAAAGAGACATAAAACAACTACAAAGACACATAAAACAACTACAAAGAGACATAAAACAACTACAAAGACACGTAAAACAACTACAAAGACACGTAAAACAACCACAAAGAGACGTAAAACAACCACAAAGAGACATAAAACAACTACAAAGAGACTCAAAACAACTACAAAGAGACGTAAAACAACTACAAAGACACATAAAACAACTACAAAGAGACATAAAACAACTACAAAGAGACTCAAAACAACTACAAAGAGACTCAAAACAACTACAAAGAGACTCAAAACAACTACAAAGAGACACAAAACAACTACAAAGGGACAAAACAACTACAAAGAGACAAAACATCTACAAAGAGACACAAAATTGCTACAGAGAAACACAAAAATACTACAAGACCCAAAACGACTACAAAAACATGTAAACAACTAGTAAACAAACAAACTTCTACGAAGAGGTGACAGCTAAATACAGGTGTACACCAAGTGGCTTCAGAGAGATTCAAAACAACCAGGAAGATTCACAGAATAACTACAAAGAGACAAAACAACAACAAGTGACTACAAACACTGCAGCTGCATGGTTTGTGTTCCTTGTGCATCTCTTTCAGTGTTTCATAATCTGTCCATGCAGTTGCGCCACAATCGGCCTTTCTCATAGCCCTTTCATCATTTTGCCTCTTAAAGCGCTTAAGTTTGTTATTCAGCACACGGATCGCCCACGCAGAAACGCTACACTGCATGAGGAAATCTAAAAAGACGTCGGACCCACGTCGTTCCCAGCGCTGTGTTTGTGCTGGCTCCGGCTGCAGGGGCGCTTGGCACGCCGCTCGCTGTGTTTTGAAGAGGTTTCGGGAAGCTCGGAGGCGTAAACAGGGCGGCGGGGTCAGAGGACTCGACTGGTCCACAAATAAACAAGCTTCCCTCAGCGGTGGTAGCTGCTCGGACAGCTGCAGACGATCACACAGTTGTTTGTTTCGCTGGAACATTTTAACACATTTAGTTCACCAACAACAATTAGAGTGAAGTTATGAGAAACACCTAAATCAACTGAGACACCTGGAGAGTGACTTCAAATCAAAGACGGAACATCGTGGGCTCCATCAGCTGCTGGCTAACAGACGCAAAACAATGCAGATTAACTACAAAAGTACAACAACGAAAATTAAAATGACAACAAAGAAACACAAAGCAGCTGCAACGAGACATGAATAACTACAAAAAGTCACAAAACAACTACCAAAGAGACGCATAGTGGCTATGAAGACACAGAAAAAACTACAAAGAGACGAGACAATGACAAAGTAACACAAAACAACAAGAACAACAAAAGACAAAACAGCTACAAGGAGACACAACAAATGGAATGAGACACAAAACAACTACAAAGAGACACAAAACAACTACAAAGAGACACAAAACAACTACAAAGAGACACAAAACAACCACAAAGAAACACAAAACAACTACAAAGAGACTCAAAACAACTACAAAGAGACACAAAACAACTACAAAGAGACACAAAACAACCACAAAGAAACACAAAACAACTACAAAGAGACACAAAACAACTACAAAGAGACACAAAACAACTACAAAGAGACACAAAACAACCACAAAGAAACACAAAACAACTACAAAGAGACTCAAAACAACTACAAAGAGACACAAAACAACTACAAAGAGACACAAAACAACCACAAAGAAACACAAAACAACTACAAAGAGACTCAAAACAACTACAAAGAGACACAAAACAACTACAAAGAGACACAAAACAACCACAAAGAAACACAAAACAACTACAAAGAGACTCAAAACAACTACAAAGAGACACAAAACAACTACAAAGAGACTCAAAACAACTACAAAGAGACTCAAAACAACCACAAAGAGACTCAAAACAACTACAAAGAAACACAAAACAACTACAAAGACACTCAAAACAACTACAAAGAGACATAAATGACTACAAACAGCAACAAAACAGCTGCAAAGAGACACGAGACATCCTCAATAATATGACAGATGAATACAAAGGTGTCTAAATTGGCTACAAACATCCATCCATCATCTATACACTGCTTATTCCTCTGTAGGGTCGGGGGGGGGCTGGAGTCTATCCCAGCCGACTCAGGGTGAAGGCAGGGGACACCTGGACAGGTCTCCAGTCTATCACAGGGCTACATAGAGACAGACTAACAAGCACACTCTCATTCACACCTACAGACAATTTAGAATCATCAGTTAACCTCAGCATGTTTTTGGACTGTGGGAGGAAGTCGGTGAAAACCCACGCTGCACAGGGAGAACATGCAAACTCCATACAGAAAGATCCCAGGTGTCCTAACCGGGACGCGAACCGGGGATCTCCTAGCTAACAGTAAGAGAAAAAACACTAACCACAAAGTGACCCTGAAGAGACACTGGACAGCTACAAAGAAACAACGTGGAACACATTTAGTTCACCATCAACAGTAATAATGAAGTCATGAGAAGCTCTTAGATCATCTGAGACACCTGCAGAGTGCCTTCACGTCTGAACATCATGGCCTCCATTAGCTGCTGGCTCCTGTCTACAGGCTCCTAATGACTGATGCATTATGCATTGTTTCTTCCAGTAACTGGTTTCCTTTACGAGTCTCTCCGAGGCTCCCTGGGGGTCCGGGGGAGAACACCAGGTCCACACCCCCTCCCCTCACCCCTCATGCCACCATCTGGACTCTCTTCCTGGTCCCCTCCCCTGGTCTCGGCTTCATGGTGCCTTCAGGTCCTGTGGGACGTTTTGGAAGGGCCAGAAGGAGAACTAAGGTTATGGTTTAACCCTCAGAGCAGTTTTAAACAGAATTTATCGGGAATAAGGCTCAGTCTTGAATCACAGGCGTCACCAACATTGGAGAATATGGAGGCTACACATTCTACAGATATCTAACCATCTCCATGTTTCCAGACTTCTCCTCTCTACTCTCCTCATCTTCTCTATAAAGATGTTCCACCATGCTGGATGTATCTCCAACTACTGTCTCCTCTGTATACCGTTTTTAATTCATGCCGCAGTCAGTTAAATGCAGTATTTTTGCATTTCTTTCAGTTTTTTTTTATCTTTTTGTTGTAATTTTTGTCTCGTTTTTGACATTTTCCGTGTCATTTTTGTCATTTTGACTCATTTTTATCATTTTGCATCTTGTTTTTGTTGGTTTGTGTCTCGTTTTTGTCCTTTTCTGTGTTGTTTTCAGCAATTTAGTGTCTTGTTTTTATCTATCTCCATGTTTCCATCCTCTCCAGTCTTCTCCTCTCTCCTCTGCTCATCATCTCTATAAAGATGTTCCTCCATGCTGGATGTATCTCCAACTACTGTCTCCTCTGTTCACTGTTTCTGAGCCATGCTGCATTTATTTATTGTGATATTTTTGCATTTTGTTTCCTTGTTTTGTCTCTTTGTGGTTGTTTTGTGTCTCGTTTTTGACATTTTCTATCCCACTTTTGTCATCTTGAGTTTCATTTTTGTTGTTTTTGAGCCCCTTTTTATCATCTTGTGTCTTGTTCCTGTTGGTTTGTGTCGTGTGTCTGCTCTGCTCCTCTGTATACTGTTTCTGAGCCATGACACATTTATTTTATCCTGGTCATTTTGCATTTTTTTTGTCTCTTTGTGGTCATTTTGTCTCCACATTTTATAGATATTTATCCATCTCCATGTTTCCATCCTCTCCAGTCTTCTCCTCTCTACTCTGCTCATCATCTCTATAAAGATGTTCCTCCATGCTGGATGTATCTCCAACTACTGTCTCCTCTGTTCACTGTTTCTGAGCCATGCTGCATTTATTTATTGTAGTATTTCTACATTTTGTTTCCTTGTTTTGTCTCTTTGTGGTCGTTTTGTGTTTTAACATCTATTTCCATGTTCACAGCCTCTAAAACTTTTACACTCTGCTCTGCTCCTCTGTTCACTGTTTTTGAGCCATGACACATTTATTTTATCGTGGCAATTTTTCATGTTTTTGTCTCTTTGTGGTCTTTTTGTCTCCACATACTGTAGATATTTATCTTTTTCCATGTTTCCATCCTCTCTAGTCTTCTCCTCTCTACTCTGTTCATCAGCTGTAGAAAGATGTTTCACCATGCTGGATGTATCTCCAACAACTTGCTCATCTGTTCACCATTTTTAAGCCATTTTTGCATTTCTTTCAGGTTTTTTAAAAATCTTTTTGTAGTAAATTTTGTCTTGTTTTTGACATTTTCCATGTCATTTTTGTCGTTTTGAGTCATTTTTTTCATTGTGCTTCTTGACTTTGTTGGTTTGTGTCTCGTTTTTGTCCTTTTCTGTGTTGTTTTGTGTTTTGTTTTTATATATCTCCATGTTTCCATCCTCTCCAGTCTTCTCCTCTCTACTCTGCTCATCATCTCTATAAAGATGTTCCTCCATGCTGGATGTATCTCCAACTACTGTCTCCTCTGTTCACTGTTTCTGAGCCGTGCTGCATTTATTTATTGTGGTATTTTTGCATTTTTTTCCCCTGTTTTGTCTCTTTGTGGTCATTTTGTGTGTTGTTTTTGATGTTATCCATCTTATTTTTGTCGTCTTGAGTCTCATTTTTGTTGTTTTGAGCCCCTTTTTATCATCTTGTGTCTTGTTCCTGTTGGTTTTTGTCTTGTGTCTGCTCTGCTCCTCTGTATACTGTTTTTGAGCAATGCTGCATTTATTTATTGTGGTATTTTTGCCTTTTGTTTCCTTGTTTTGTCTCTTTGTGGTTGTTTTGTGTCTCATTTTTGACATTTTCCATCTTATTTTTGTCGTTTTGAGCCCCTTTATATCATGTTGTGTCTTGTTTTTGTTGGTTTGTGTCTCGTTTTTGTCCTTTTCTGTGTTGTTTTGTGTCTTTTTAAAAAATCTATTTCCATGTTCACAGCCTCTAAAACCTTTTCCCCTCTGTTCTGCTCCTCTGTACACCATTTCTGAGCCATGACACATTTATTTTGTCCTGGTACTTGTGCATTTTTTGCATGTTTTTGTGGTCGTTCCGTGTCTCATTTTAGACATTTTACATCTTATTTTTGTCGTCTTGAGTCTCATTTTTGTTGCTTTGAGCCCCTTTTTATCATTTTGTGTCTTGTCTGTCATTTTATCTCATTTTGTGCTTCGTTTTTGTCCTTTTCTGTGTTGTTTTGTGTCTTTTTAAAAATCTATTTCCGTGTTTACAGCCTCTAAAACCTTTTTCACTCTGCTCTGCTCCTCTGTACACCATTTCTGAGCCATGACACATTTATTTTATTGTTGTCATTTTGCATTTTTTTGTCTTTTTGTCTCCACATACTACAGATATTTATCTATCTCCATGTTTCCATCCTCTCCAGTCTTCTCCTCTCTACTCTGCTCATCATCTCTATAAAGATGTTCCTCCATGCTGGATGTATCTCAAACTACTGTCTCCTCTGTTCACTGTTTCTGAGCCATGCTGCATTTAGTTTATTGACTTTCCTCTCAGTCTCTCAAAGCTTCACCTCTCCTCCCCAACATTTTTATTTATTTTTTCCATAATCAGGTGCAAAATTCTTTCTTTTTTTAGTGAATTTTTAGGGGGATCATGTAGAAAAAAAGTGATTTTAAACTCCGGTTTGCTTATTTTTCTTAACTGCGCATCAAACGTGATTAGTTCAGGGACCGTCGGAAAGTAGATTCCCAGCAAGTCTTTCTGTTTTTACAGCTTCTGGCTTCGATAAATGGCCTGACTTGGGTGTTTCTGGTTTCATTCTAAAGATAACATTCCTTTGAAACCCACAAGGACTTCGAGGGTTAAGCTCTCAAGACGCCATTATTGAATTGACCTCAGGTGGTCACATGTGTTCATAGTTATGGGAGATAAGCTGGGAATCGTGCTGGTAGAAGACCAAGTGAAGGTGCATGTTGGTATAATAAGGAAAGAGTATTAAAAAGCACAAATGCAGAATAATAATAAAAATAATAAGTGTATAGATGAAGAGACGAGTTGGACGCAAGTTAAAGATGTAGTATGTGGAGTTACCATCCCTTTATAACTCTATAACTTGTTCACACATGCTGATAAGAGCCTTGAAAGTTTACCCAGAATGCACTTTTTAAAGTTTCCTCTGGTGAATGATCAGAAAACAGAAACACATCCAGGAACTAACGATGGTTTCTGTTGATTAGTGACCCAACAGTCCCACTCTCAGCTGAACTAAATGTTACGTTTCGATTGTTTTTATTCTCGAATTGAATTTCCCATCCTCTCCAGCTGCTCCTGAACGCACCACATCTCCCTCCCCCTTCCTCCCCCTTCCTCCAGCATTATCCTCTTGCCTCTCCTCCCCCCCTCCAGCTTCCCTCCCTTTCCTGCCGGCCTCTCGGCAGAGGATGTGTCCAGGAGAGAGAGTGTATGTGAGGGGAAAGAGGGATCACTAGAATGGATCTGTGCCCTCTCTCCTCCACCCTTTCTCCTTCTCCTTCTTCTCCTTCTTCTCCTTCCTCACCTCCGACTCACCTCTCCTCACCCTCCTCTCCTCTGGACTCCCTCAGCAGCGTCGGCCTCTCGGGGAAAAGGAGTCTCGTCGGGCGGACGGGCGGCCGAAACCTGAACTCCAATGTCAGCTGGGGATCAGAAGAATGGTGGTGACAAACCAGAAGGTAACACATGCACACTCACGTGCACAGCTTGCCTGTTGACAACACTGCTGAACAGCCGACACCCACCTCTCCTTCTGAAAACTCTTTAAAAGCTGAGCGTGGAGCTGCACTGAAATGAATGACAGGACTCAGGTGCAGAGGGATGTATTGATCCGGAGCCTTTGATTACATATTGAACATCTGCCAGGCAGTTTCATCCTCCCTCAGCGTGATGAAGGATCCTCCCTGTGACCAGAAAAACACTTCAGGTCCGTCAGCATAAGTGCTCTGGTGTTTTAAACTGCACAAAGCTGAGAAAATGCAGCCATTTAGCAGCCTTCCTGGAGCTTTTTATCCTGTTTCATGCTCTTTATCTGCAGAAATTTGCAGAAAATGTGCACATATATACGTCATTGGTGTAACTCCATGGAGTCATATGTGCTAAATTACATTATTTGAGCTCTTAAAGACGTCAATTTTGGAAAAATCCCCACATGAAGATCAATTTGTGTGACTAAAAGCTCCAGTGCAGCTGCTAAAAGGACCTCATGGTGGAATTTTCTTACCAAAAAGAGCAGCAGACTTGGAATATAAGCATAAAGTTTCTCCCTTATATACCAGAAAAACACTTCAAATCCAGCAGTATAAGTCCTCTGTTGGTTCAGAAAGCAAAAAACCGATAACATGCATCCATTTAGCAGCTTTTCTGGAGCTTTTGATCCTATCTCATGGTCTTTATCAGCAGATTGGGTTGCTCTAATTAAGTGAAATTGCACATATGTAGTTACTTTGGAGTCAAAAATCCAAAATAGTGGAAATTTGCAACAAAAAATATGTATATATGTGTACAAATTATGGAAATTTCCACTATGTGACCCTTTAAAGACGTCAATTTTGGAAAAATCCCAACATGAAGATCATGTCGAGTAACCAAAAGCTTCAGTGCAGCTGCTCAAGGGACCTCATGGAGGAATTTTCTCAACAAAAAGAGCAGCAGACTTTGAATATATACCTAAAGATCCTCCCTGTGACCAGAAAAACACTTTAAATCCATCAGTAAAAGTCCTCTGTTGGTTCAGAAAGCATAAAACTGATAACATGCAGCCATTTAGCAGCCTTTCTGGAGCTTTTTGTCCTTTCTCATGGTCTTTATCAGCAGATTGGGTTGCTCCAATTAAGTAAAATTGCACATATGTAGTTACTTTGGAGTCAAAAATCCAAAAATAGTGGAAATTTGCAACAAAAAATATGTATATTTGTGTACAAATTATGGAAATTTCCACTATGTGACCCTTTAAAGGCGTCAATTTTGGAAAACTTCCAACATAAGGATCAATTTGTGTGACTAAAAGCTCTACTCCAGCTGCTAAAAGGACCTCATGGTGGGATTTTCTCATTGAAAAGAGCAGCAGACGTGGAATATAAGCATAAAGTTTCTCCCTTATATACCAGAAAAACACTTTAAATCCATCAGTCCAAGTCCTCTGTTGGTTCAGAAAGCAAAAAAACGATAACATGCATCCATTTAGCAGCTTTTCTGGAGCTTTTGATCCAATCTTATGCTCTTTATCTATATCTATCCATATCTATATCTATAAATTGCACATGTATACTTGCAAGTCGTGCTGGTAGAAGATCCAGTATGTGCAAATTTCCATTATCTGAGCCTTTAAAGACGTCAGTTTTGGAAAAAATCCAACATAAGGATCAATTTGTGTGACTAAAAGCTCTACTACAGCTGCTAAAAGGACCTCATGGTGGGATTTTCTCACCAAAAAGAGAAGCAGACTTGGAATATAATAATAAAGATCCTCCATGTGACCAGAAAAACACTTTAAATCCATTAGCAAAAGTCCTCTGGTGGTTTCAAATGCTAAAACCTGAGACAACAGTGTCACCAAAGCGTCCATTTAGCAGCCTTTCTGGAGCTTTTTACCTTGTTGGTTGCTCCAGTTAAGTCGATTTGTACATATATACTTAACTCTAGCAATAATTACCATTATTTTGGAGTCGGAAATCTAAAATAATGGATATTTACTCATATAAATTTACTCTAGTTAGGTATATATGTGCATATTTCCATTATGTGACCCTTTAAAGAATCAAATTTTGGAAATATCTCCAGATGAAGTTCATGTTGTGGAGCTGAAAAAGGACCTCGTGGTGGGATTTTCTCCACCGCCGCTCCCCAAAGAGATCAGCGGGTTTTAAATATGAGCAATCTGAATTAGTTCCTGCCCCGAGAAGAATGAAGTAATCAGTGTGTTGTTGTTTTGGAGGCCAGTGCAGCGTCTTAGGATTCGAGATCCTGGCTTTTAGTCCCTGGTTATGGGGCTAATTTCAGGATAACAACCTGAACGTATTCAGTTAAAACCCTGGGAATGCAGGATAACAGCCAGATATACGAGACAACAATGACGACAGCTATTTGGATAATCAAGTTACTGTTTCGGTCACATGTCAGCTGGTTTTAGCTCCTCCGACGTCACAATCTGCTGAATCTACGCCTCGGATCCAGTCTGGTTGTTGGATACCGGCGAGTCTCATGACCTGCTGTCCGACAGAAGCAGCCCTGTTAGCTTTTAACTGAGAGAATGCCTCCACTGACTCTCTCTCACTGACCCCTTCTTCCCCTCTCCGTCGCATTTTGTTGCTTTAAACCCTCGGACGTCCTCCCGTCGCTGCACATTTCAGCCTGCTGAGTCACCGACCAGAACGTCACTGGGTTAAATCCAATTAAAGCCTCGTTGGGACGGGAGCAGCGTCGTGTGACTGATGGCTGCTGACTCACACATGACTTCCTGCTTTACCTGCTCACAATAGAGGCTCTGCTATAAAGAGCAAACTCAGCTCCATCACTGCTGCTGATGTTTATGCTACCTGATTTAATCCTCAGTAGAAGGAAGCTCCACTTGTTTTTGCTTCATGGAGACGTTTTAACCCTCATCCAAGAAGCTTCTTCGGATCTAACTGACTGATTAGGAGCTCTACACGTTTATTCTCACCCCTACATGAACAATTTGTCAACAACCTGAAATCCCCTCAACCCAGGTGTGATAGGTTGGAGCGTATCGGTACACAAAACAAGAAAAACAAAACATCAAACTGCTTAATTTTTCCTTCGATGCTAGGTTAAATGCTCTTAAAAACGTCGGTCAATACAGCTGCAACCTACGAAAATAAAGTCACATTTACAAAATTAAAACAATCTATATAAATAAGTTAAAAAGTATTAAATAAAATGCATTAAAGTGCAGCGTTTTAGCTTCACACTGAGACAGACATATATTCTCCCAATTAAAAAACACATAATATCAATCAAATAAGTCAGTCCCTCCAGGATTTCACGGGTGTTTTTCCAGATCGTTGCTTCTAAAATTCCTGAATTCACGGCAGCTTTTCTAAAAAGTTGCGATGTTTAAAGCGTATTTGTTGCGATGAAATTGCGGGAGACGGTAAAAAATTATCAAAAAGTTGCATTTTTTTTCTTTGTTTTGTTTAGTTCATTAAAAATGTTAAAGGTTTAAAAAGTTAATTCCACATCCTGGCACACGCGTGTTCACACACACACGCTCACAGCTCGTCACGTCAGTTAATGAATCTAACTGACCTTCATTGTTTCAGTGCTGCCACAGATCTGGATGCAGCAGCTTCATCACGGTGGTTTGTCTGGTCTGTGGTCCGCTGGTTTCACCCATTCTCCTGATATGTTTACGGTAGAAAAGTGTTTGTCAGTGGATGGTTTTGGTTTGTGTTCCACCTCAATATTCCACGGGGTGAAAACAGTTTAGCTCCGCTTTGGTGAAGAACATCAGGGAATTGTTTTGCAGTAGTTTTTGTTGCATCTGTATCTTCAAACCATAAACAAGGAAGTGAATCCGGTGACGTACGTGCATTACTGGGGACTGCTGTGATTGGTGGAACTCACGGGAGGCGGGACAAAATTGAGAAAAAGTGGCGGTGATTGGACGAAACTGCAAGGTCACGTAGAATTCATGGAGATTAGTTGAATTAGCGTTAATTGTTGCGATCACAGCATTGTGAATTCCTGGAGGGACTGATAAGTAGTTTAAGTATCTGTAAGTTGTAACTCTCTAGATTCTCAGCCTTAAAGGCAAGAACTTTGTCGGTTTTAAGCCCCAATATGTAAATTAAATATATAATAATATGTAAAAAAGTAAACATGCAGAATCAGCTGTTAAGAGTTCCTTTTTGCTGCGTATCATCAGGTGCACCGATGACAACTTTAAACCTGGTCATTCTCAGGAAAGTTCTGCAGCATATTTAGATCTTTTTTTTAATTCATTATTGTCCATCCATCCATCCATCATCCATCCATCCGGGTCATGGAGGCAGCAGTCTAACCAGAGAGGCCCAGACTTCCCTCGCCCCAGACTCCTCCTCCAGCTCTTCCAGTAGGACCCCGAGGCATTTCCAGGCCAGCTGAGAGACATAGTCCCTCCAGGGTGTCCTAGATCTACCCCGAGGCCTCCTCCTGGTGGGACATGTCAGGAACACCTCCCCAGGGAGGCGTCCAGGAGACATCCAGAACAGATGTCCAAACCACCTCAGCTGACTCCTCTGGATGTGGAGGAGTAGCGGCTCTACTCCGAGCTCCTCCCTGGTGACTGAGCTCCTCACCTGATCTCTAAGGTTGCATCCAGCCACCCTGAGGAGGAAACTCATTTCAGCCACTTGTATCCTGGACCTCGTTCTTTTGGTCATGAAAAGCTCATGACCATAGTTGAGAGTAGGAGCATAGATTGACCGGTAAATACAGAGCCTCGCCTTTCAGCTTAGCTCCTTCTTCACCACGACGGACCGGTACAGCGACCACATGACTGCAGACGCTGCACCGATCCTCCAGTCAACCTCACCCTCCATCCTCCCCTCACTCATGAACAAGACCCAGAGATACTTAAACTCCTCCACCTGGGACAGGGACTCTCCACCGACCCGGAGAGGGCAGCCGCCTTTTTCCGGTCGAGAACCATGGCCTCGGATTTGGAGGTGCTGATCCTCAACCGCCCCAGTGCACGCTGGAGGTCCAGGTTCGATGAAGCCAACAGGACCACATCATCTGCAAAAAGCAGAGATGAGATCCCCAAACCGGACCCCCTCTGGCCCCTGGCTGCACCTAGAAGTTCTGTCCGTGAAAGTTATGAACGTTTATTCATGATTCTAAGAGAGTTAAAGTCAAACTCAATCTGTATTTACGTGTATCATGTCTGTGCGTTTAGATTTTGACACCTCCAGTTGTTTTTAGAGCAGCAAATGTCACCTGATGCTTAAGTCTTGCCTCCTTTACTGTCTGAAAACCTTTAAAACACAGACAAACTTTTCCCCTAATGTTGCAAAAGATCTAATTTACAGCAAGCCTCCCATATTAAATTTACACGCTCAGTTAAACCCTTAAGTAGCCTTAATTCTGCTGTGACTCTGCTCCAAATTCCTGCCCATCTATCTCATAATTCTGAGCTCAGGATTTTGTATTTGTTTCATATTTTCTCATAGTTTTCTCAAAAGTTCTCCATAATTTTGCTCTGGACTAAACCCATTTCTTTGGTTTGATATCTCGACACTAAACTGTGAAATTTGGAAAGTTTTAGACAAATCTGTAAATGAGAAACAGCTTTAAAATAAGAAGCATGAATCATTCCTGACAGTCGACCTCCCAGCTGGGAACAAACCTTATCGCAGCAGATTGGGTCTCATCTCTCTAAATGCTTCTCAGAGTCAGAGCTGCTGTGGCGACAGAAATAATGATGCTGGCGACGGAGTTGAAGTTAATTTGGTGGAAATTCGGGATAATTACAGCGTTTGTGACCTGGTTGGGAAAAATCGTGGTTTCTTCCAGAATCTAATGTCACGAACCTCCTCCGCTGAATAAAGTTGTATTCCATGGTTGATTGTGTGTTAATCAGGATTTAAATAAGGTTCAGAACAACCTCTAGTGTCTGAAAAACCTGTTCTGGTGTGATTTTTCAAAATAAAAGTCTTCCTGTTTGCATGACCCAAAACAGAAAAGACAAACCAGGTGAAAAATGTCCCTTAGACTGAGTTTTCATGAGCATAAAAGAGTTTTTCTTGCCCAGAATACATGACAGGACATATATAAATACAATCCTGTTGATATTTCACAGATTTTGGAGACCGCGTTCAACACAATAAACTCTTGGTCGTGTTCCTCGAGCCGTCGCTGAGCAGTTTTTGCAGAACTAAACGCATACTAACACAGAATTGGAGTTACATCCTAACCCTAATTCAGTTTCCCACTAAAACACTGGATTATAATGACATTTCTTGTGTTGTTATGTTGTGGCTGATCCGTGTTTCTTTTGTAGCAGTCCAGCTAGCATCGTCAGGCGTCTAAAAACCAGAATAACGGCTTATTCAGGTTTGATCTTGATACTCGTGTCCATGTAAATGCTTTAGAACGTGCTAGAATCTGTACCAGATGCAGCCAACTGTGGTCAAAATACAACAAAGGGTAAAAAATATGGTTGCTGCTCTCTGCGTGACATTCATGGCTTTAGAATGTAGCGGTAGCAATGAAAGTGTGTGCTAAAGGATCGCTAACTAGCTGACTAGCACTGTGTTCAAACCATAGCGTCATCAATATTTTCTCCACTTATACTTTATTGTGTTGGTTTTCTCCAAATTCAAGAGTCTGTGCTAAATCTAGATTTTCTACATGTAGAAGAATCTGCAGAATATCTTTGTCTGTCCGTCTGTCTATCTAGACATCTATCCATCCATCCATCCATCCATCTAGCCAGCCAACCAACCAACCAACCAGCCATCCATCTATCTAACCAACCAATCAACCAAATAACCAATCATCCATCCATGCAACCAACCAACCAACCAACAATTCATGCAACCAACCAGCCATCCATACAACCAACCAACCAACCAGCCATCCATCTATCTAACCAACCAATCAACCAAATAACCAATCATCCATCCATGCAACCAACCAACCAACCAACAATTCATGCAACCAACCAGCCATCCATGCAACCAACCAACCAACCAACCATCCATCCATGCAACCAACCAACCATTCAACCATCCATCCATCCATCCATCCATCCATCCATCCATCCATCCAGCCAACCAGCCAACCAACCAACCAACCAACCAACCAACCATCCATCCATCCATCCATCCATCCATCCATCCATCCATCCATCCATCCATCCATCCATCCATCCATCCATCCATCCATCCATCCATCCATCCATCCATCCATCCATCCATCCATCCATCCATCCATGCAACCAACCAACCAACCAACCATCCATCCATCCATCCATGCAACCAACCAACCATTCAGCCATCCATCCAGCCAGCCAACCAGCCAGCCAACAACCAACCAACCAACCAATCATCCATCCATCCATCCATGCAACCAACCAACCATACAAACAAAGAAACAACCAACCAACCATACAAACAAAGAAACAAACAAAGAAACAACCAACCAACCAACCATACTTGTGTATATTTTGTGTTTATTTTGTTTTTTTACCGATGTTCTGACATTTTTGCAAATTTCTCTGCCACAGAATCAATAAAAGGATTATCTGAATTGAATATCTGACTGGACTTTAGCTGGTGTTTTTTTAGCCTAATTTAGCTCTCTAAGCCTTTAATTTTTCAGTTGGCTTCGATGTAATTTGCTAATGTTTGCTGCCTGCTGTTGGGTGTGTTTCCTCTCAGGTCCAGTGGCGGCGGTGGAGGTTTGGCCGGAGGTGGAGCGAGCCGAGCGTTTGGCCCGAGGCGCCGCCCTGAAGTGGGCGTCGGGTGTTTTCTGTCGACCCGAACATCTGGAGAGACTGAGCCAGTACAAGAAGAGGGAGAGCCAGAGGACGATCTCCATCCACACCAGACTCAAGGTGAGAACTCCGGACCCACATCTGGATCTGGACTCAGAGATGCCGCGAGTCGGTCAGTACTTACCAATACTGTGCTCGCTTCTCTCCAGTCCATGGTCCAGTCCTACCTGGAGGGGGTCGGCTGGGGTCTGGAGCAGCTCCGGGAGGCTCGGGTCGAACTGAACCAGGTTTCTCAGGCCTTGAAGAAAGCAGGACAGGAGTCGGATCAGAACTTAGAGGGACTGAAATCTCTGGAGAGGCTGAGGGAGGTTTCAGTCCAGCACCGACAGCTGCTGGCCGCCGTCAGCAACCTGCCGAGACTCTACTCAGGTGAGAAAACCAACGCCGCTGTCTTTAGTTTAGAGTTACAGCTTGTTAGGTGGGTTAAAACGAGTTTATAGACGTTAATAAATTAGACATAATTAAACGATATAAACAATTAAACAAGTAAAAGCAGATTACATGATTAAAAGAGAAAGAAAAAACACAAGATATAGCTGTGATGGTTGGGCAGCATCAATAAAAGTGTTTCTGATGACAGTCTGTGGTTAAAAACAAAGAGAGTTTTCTTCCTGAAGGGGGCGGGGCCAACAGCTCATTAGTGTTCAGAGGTTTAAAGTGGTTTTAAAGAATAATATTTATGGATAAATGAAAAATATATTGACGTTTTGATGATGTAATATCCCGATGACGCTCTGTGATTAAAAACAGAGAGAGTTTCCTTCCTGAAGGGGGCGGGGACAGCAGCAACTCTTTGGTTTTCAGAGGATTAAAGTGGCTTTTAAGAATAACCTTTATGGATAAATGAAAAATAAAATGATGTTTTGATGATGTGATAACCTGATGACAGTCTGTGGTTAAAAACAAAGAGAGTTTCCTTCCTGAAGGGGGCGGGAACAACAGCTCATTGGTTTTCAGAGGGTTAAAGAATAATGTTTAAGGATAAATGAAAAATAAAATTATGAAATTATGCTTTGATTATACAGATAAACGCAAATCACATGATTAATACCACACACAATAGTAAAAAGTAAAAATAAATGATGTAACAGTGATTGCTGTGTATCTGCAGCATAAATAAACGTGTCCCTAATGACAGTCATGGTTAAAGCCAGAGAGAGTTTTCTTCCTGAAGGGGGCGGGGACAGTTGCATCTTATTGGTTTTCAGAGGGTTAAACTGTCCTTAAATTGGCTTTTTTTATGGATAAATGAAACATATAATGATAAAATTAGACCTTATTTAATATGTTAACATGTAATGTGTAAGTTTAATTTCTAGAGAGTTTCCTTCCTGAAGGGGGCGGGGACAGTTGCAACTCTTTGATTTTCAGTGGGTTAAAGTGGCTTTAAAGGATAATTTTTATGGATAAATTAAAAATGAAATGATGTTTTGATGATATGATATCCTGATGACAGTCTGTGGTAAAAACCAGAGAGAGTTTTCTTCCTGAAGGGGGCGGGGACAGTTGCATTGGTTTTCAGGCTGTCCTTAAATTGGCTTTTCTTTATGGATAGATGAAAATATAATGATACAATTAGACCTTATTTAATCTGTAGCCTAATAATAAGTAGACAAATTTAATTATTAGAGAGTTTTCTTCCTGAAGGGGGCGGGGACAGGAGCAGCTCATTGATCTTCAGTGGGTTAAAGTGGCTTTTAAGAATAATCGTTATGGATAAATGAAAAATAAAATGATATTTTGATGATGGGATATCCTGATGACAGTCTGTCGTTCAAACCAGAGAGAGTTTTCTTCCTGAAGGAGGCGGGGACAGCAGCCGGTCATTGGTTTTCAGAGCAAAACAGCCCATTTAAAACGAGATAGTCATGACAAAATTAACCATATTTAAGTTGAAACAGAAATACACAGTGTGGGAACATGAGAAACTTATCTTAATTTGCTTGAAAGATGACAAAACAAGCTTTAAATCTGCAGGAACGCCCAAAAACGCAGCTTCACTCTTGAACTCTTTTGCCTCAAACAGCAGCTAGAGGTCACGATTTAAACAGCTGACAGTTACTGTAATCAAACTCTCCTCCAGTTCGCAGCCTGGTTCTGGAGACGGAGCGTCTGGTGGAGTCCCGGCGGCTGCTGGAGGCCCACGCCCGCCTCATGGACCTGGAGCTCTGGCAGGACGACATCCTGTGGCAGCTTCACGGAGCCGCCGGGTCGACGGGAAGCAAGCTGAGCCCCGAGGACCAGCAGCTGGTCGACAAGTACTTCTCTGGAGTCGGGCAGCTGGTGGACGCCCTGGGTGAGGACTCAGAGTTTATTCAGAGATATCAGCTATTTAGTTATTAACTATGATTAATGGCCTTATAACCGTCGTACTGCACAGGAGACAGTTCTGAGTTTAATTCTAACTGAAGAACTGAACAGCAAAAAGCAAAAAAATGACATTAAACTGAAAAGTTGAGGTAAAAACTTACAACTTTATGAGCAACAAAACATGATTATTTACTAAGATTAAAGTGAAAAGTCTGTGAGAAAAAAACACACATGTATGAGCAACAAAGGGATATTCTCTGAGATAAATGAGAGAATGTCTATGATGAAAATTCACAAATTTAAGAGCAAAATAGCGTGAAATTTAAGCGGAAACTCGAGGTAAAAACTCACAAATTCATGAGCAACAAACATGAATAACTGTCTGACATTAACGTGGAAAATTGGAGGTAAAAATTTACAAATTTAAGAGCAAAAAATATGAATATTTACTGAGATTAAAGTGAAAAATCTGAGGAAAAGCACAAATTTATAAGCAAGTAAAAATTAATAATTTCTTAGATTGAAGTGTAAAATTTAAGAGAAAAAAATCCTAAATTTATGACCAAAAACCATAAATATTTACTGAGATTAAAGTGAAAAAAATTGGATTTATGAGCAAAAATAACATAAATATTCTCTGAGATTCAAGTGAAAATATCGAAGAAATGTACAAATTAAAGAGCAAACAAAAAAATATTCTCGCTGATTACAGTGAAAAGAAGTAAAAAACTCAAACTTATAAGCAAGTAAAAATCAATATTTTCTGAGATTCAAGTGGAAAATTTAAGAGAAAGAAAATCACAAATTTAAATACAAATAAACACGAATATTTACTGACATTAAATCAGAAAAAAGCAGAATTATGAGCAAAAAAACCCAGAATTATTGTCTCATAAGAAGAATGAACTCACAAATTTATAAGCAAGTAAAAATTAATATTTTCTGAGATTGAAGTGGAAAAATCGGAGGTAAAATCTAATAAATTACAGAGCAAAAATTAATGAATATTTAAAGAGAAAAATTTAAGAGAAAAACTGACAAATTTGGTAGAAAAAAAAACTTAAAAATTCTCTGAAATTAAAGCGGAACATTGAGGTAAAATCCACAAATTTTTGAGCAAAAATCATAAATATTTACTGAGATTATCGTGAAAATTTCCTGGGAAATAACTCAGATTAATAAGCAACAAACATGAATGTTATCTAAGATTAAAGTCAAAAACTTGAAGTAAAAACTCACAAATTTATGGACAAAAATTGTGAATATTTACTGAGAATAAATTGAAAAATATCTAAGATAAAAAATCACATATTTTAGAGCAAATAAACATTAATACTCTGTGAGATTTGAGCAGAAACTTGAGGTAAAAACTCACAAATTTATGAGAAACAAACGAATAATTACCTGTTATTAACGTGGAAAATTGGAGGTAAAAATTAACAAATTTAAGAACAAAAAACATGAATATTTTACTGAGATTAAAGTGAAAAAATCAGAAAAAACACAGATTTATGAGCAAAACAAATATGAATATTCTCTGAGATTGAGGTGGAATATTTAAGAGAAAAAAATCACAAATATATGAGCAAAAGAACATGAATATTCTCTGAGATTAATGTAAAGAAAATTGAGGTAAAAACACATTTTTTTTAGAAAAATCCTGAATATTTACTGAGATAAAACAAAAAAAAATATGAGAAAAAAAACACTAAATTTATTTATTTAATCTCTACGAATATTATAATAAATATATAATACATTTTGGGGATTTTCTCATAAATTTTCACTTTCAAAAAAACACAAATTTACAAGCAACAAACTCAAACGTCCTCTGATATTAAAGTTCAGACGTCTCAGATTAAAGATGATAACCCTGAACATCCACCCTGTAACCCTCCATCCTCCGCCCTCCTCCGCCCTGCAGCTAAGGAGCTGTGGGCCGTGGTCAGCAGCTCTCTGGCTCTGGCCCGTCAGAACCCGACCCCCTTCGTTTCGGCCGTGAGGATCGTGGAGCGGGAGGAGGCTCTGGACCGGGTTCTGCTGGAGGAGAGGTCGGGATCCAACGGACGGCCGCTGCCTCCTGGACGACCTCGATGCTGGAGGGCGAGTTTCTTCCAGGTCAGAACCTCCGATTCACCTGAAGTCCTCACAGCATCAAACGTGGACTATTAGAAAGACGTTTGTGGAAGTTTGGCTTCATCTGTCAGATACTTAGTGAGATAAGTTGGTCTGGGACTGGATGCCTGGTTCGTCTTTAACGGCTCCTCAGATGTTGTTGATCAAACTGGTCGGTTTAAAATATAAATATAAATATAATCTGAAAGAAGGCAGCGAATGACAAATAACGTAGCTCCAAATACTGCAGTCTGAGAGAAACGCCGCCAAGATTTAAGAAGGAAAACTCGCAAATTTATGAGCAACAATGGTGAAAATTTAATGAGGTTAGAACGATAAATGTCTGAGAAGAAAGGTCCGATTAATGAGCAACAAACAGGAATATTCTCTGAGATTGAAAAATTATTTCCAAGCAAATAATATTAATATTTACCGAGAATGAAGTGAAATATTCTGGAATAATTCACAAATTTAAGAGTGAAAAAAAACATGAATATTTATTAAGATGAAAGTGAAAACTTTATGAGAATATTTGCAAATGAAAGAGCAAAAGAAGCATCAATATCTATTGATATTAAAGTGGAACAATTATGAGAAAAACTCAGACATGTAAGAGCAAAAAATTATGAATGTTCTCTGAGATTAAAGTGGAAAAATTCTGGGAAAAAATACAAATTTAGAGCAAAGATCACGAGTAAATAAATTTAAGAGAAAAAAATATATATTTATTGAGATTAAAATGGAAAAAATATGAGAAAATTCAATTTTATGAGCAAAATAACATGAATATTCTCTGAGATCAAAATGAAAAAAATCAGTGAAAATTCATAAATTTAAGAGCAAAAAAACCCCAAAATATTTACTGAGATTAAAGTTTAAAAATGTGAGAAAATTCATAAATTTAAGAATAAAAATAAAAAAAATATTTACTGAGATTAAAGTTTTTAAAAAATGTGAGAAAATTCATAAATTTAAGAATAAAAAATAAAAAATATTTACTGAGATTAAAGTTTTTTAAAAATGTGAGAAAATTCATACATTTAAGAATAAAAATAAAAAATATTTACTGAGATTAAAGTTTTTAAAAAATGTGACAAAATTCATAAATTTGAGAATAAAAATAATTTTTTTACCGAGATTAAAGTTTAAAAAATGTGAGAAAATTCATAAATTTAAGAATAAAAAAATATTTACTGAGATTAAAGTTTAAAAATGTGAGAAAATTCATAAATTTAAGAATAAAAATAAAAAAAATATTTACTGAGATTAAAGTTTTTAAAAAATGTGAGAAAATTCATAAATTTAAGAATAAAAAATAAAAAATATTTACTGAGATTAAAGTTTTTTAAAAATGTGAGAAAATTCATACATTTAAGAATAAAAATAAAAAATATTTACTGAGATTAAAGTTTTTAAAAAATGTGACAAAATTCATAAATTTAAGAATAAAAATAATTTTTTTACCGAGATTAAAGTTTAAAAAATGTGAGAAAATTCATAAATTTAAGAATAAAAAAATATTTACTGAGATTAAAGTTTTTAAAAAATGTGAGAAAATTCATAAATTTAAAAATAAAAAATGAAAAAATATTTACTGAGATTAAAGTTTAAAAAATGTGAGACAATTCATAAATTTAAGAATAAAAAATTTAAAAAAATTACTGAGAATAAAGTTTTAAAAAATGTGAGACAATTCATAAATTTAAGAATAAAAAAATTAAAAAAAATTACTCAGATTAAAGTTAAAAAAAATGTGAGAAAATTCATAAATTTAAGAATAAAATATAAAAAAAATATTTACTGAGATTAAAGTGAAAAATTCTGAGCAAATTCACATAATAATTTAATTTAAAAATAATTTACAAACAACTAACTTGAGTATTCGCTGAGATTCATGTGGAACGAAACAAACTCACAATTTTAAGACCAAAAACTAAAGTGGAAAAATACTGAGAAAAAAATACAAATATAAGAACAAAAATCTTGAGTATTTACTGATTAAAGTTTTTTAAAAAGCAGCCGTAGAATAACAAAGGGACTCCACACTATTAAAAACCAGAGACAGGTGAGTGACGTACCTGTCAGCGAGGTAACTAATCAGACCAGAGAAGGTCGTCTTTGCAGTTAGATCACGTTAACGAGCCTCGTCTATCTGAACTGATCACGTTAACGAGCCTCGTCTATCTGAACTGACCTCTCAGACCGGCTCCACCTCACCTGTCCGTCCGTCCCTCAGGTACTAGAGGAGGCGGTGTCGGCTCGCTTCCGGAGCGTCTCCTACCTCCACACCCGAGGCCCCGGTCTGGCGGGTCACCTGTCGGCCCTGCAGCACGGCATCATGGCCGACCTGGCGACGGTGCGCCACCTGCTGGAGCACTGCGTCCCTCCACACTACCGGCTGACCGGAGCCTACCTGAGGGCCAGCCACCGCTGTCTGCACAGTCACCTGGCTCAGGTAAGCAGGAGCAGGGCAGCATGTTCACCTGTGTTCACCTGGACGCCTGGTTCCAGCTGCAGCGTCGACGTACGACACGTGTTCATGTCTGTTAGTGGTTCAGGTTGGAGTTTCTACAGAGAAGTTCTGTTAGACTCGTTTATCTTCCATCAGGCTAACAGGAAGTAGAGAATCTGACTTTAAGGGCAGAAAAACTTCACTAATATTCCAGTTATTACACCATTAATGTACGTCTTAACCCTTGAGAATATTCAGGATTTTAGCTCGTTAATTTGTGGGTTTTTCCACTTTAATCTCAGATAATATTCAAGGTTTTTTGCTTTTATTTTGTGAGTTTTTTTCTCTTAAATGTTCCATTTCAGTCTCAGACAATACTGATTTTTTTGCCCGTGATAATTTTTGAGTTTTCACCTCAAATCTTCCACTTTAATGTGTTTTTTGCTCTTAAATTTGAGTTTTTATCTTTGACATTTTCCACTTTAATCTCGGGGAGTGCTCATGTTTTCTTGGATGTTCCATTTTTTATATTTGTTCGTACGTCTGTGGAGGTTTTTCATAAATTTTCCACTTTAATTTCAGGAAATATTCTTCTTTTCTTGCTCTTAAATGTGAGCTTTTGTCTCAGATGTTTTCCACTTTAATCTTGAAGAACATTAGTGTTTTTTTTACTCTTTAATATGAAGTTTTTGTCTTATATTTCATTTTTTCGCTCTTAAATTTGTGAGTTTCATCTGTAAATATCTCATCTTTTTCTGTTTGGCACCCTGAGATCTACATATGATCCAGTTTGTAGATTATTCCTGTTTTCTTATCTACGTTTTGCACTGATAACTGCCTCACTGTACTCATGTAAATAATGTTTGTGGTCCAGGTGAGCAGCTGGGATCTGGAGAGCGGTGAGATCTTTGCTGTGCTCAACTGGGTTCTGCACATCTACAACAGGTGAGATTCACACCTGCACTCATAAAACCCTTCAGAGCAAATTCACGACTCCAGATTTGTGTTAGCACAAGACCTTTTCCATTTTCAGCCCACATAAACCTGAAAAACTCACTTCAGTGTTGCTTAAAAAGCAGCTGATTAGCTTTTATGTGCATTTTCTCTTTAATATTTTCCACTTCCTTCATTTAATCAACACCAAATGAAGCACATCTAACATTTGCTGTGAAATTGTCGCCTACAATTCTGATTTGTCGAAGCTTAAAGATCAGTTTTGGGTAAAAGACGTCCTTTCTAGGTTAAATTATTAGCAGCTGGAACCCTGAGGTGTCACAACATGATTCTCTCAGATCTGTCTTTTGCTCTTTACTTTAAATTTACCGTTTTATTCTCAGAGATTATTTCTGGTTTTTTGCTTCTAAATTTGTGTTTTTATTTTAGACATTTCCTGCTTTAATGTCAGAAAATATTCCTCTTCAATTTGTGATTGTTTTCTCTTAACAACAACAAAAATCTAAAAGCCCTGTGTGAAATATTGATGCCACATGAAGTGCACCACCCAAAGTGAGCGTATACTGTCTGGTACTTGTACTAAATGGATGTTTCTCTTGATTATTGTCCCCAATTTGAGTCCACCACTGCCTCAGTGATGCATTAATTCCATTCAGTCCATGGGTGTGGCATATCCAGACGCTGCTCCAACACAATGAGCAGTACTCAGACACTCCTTATACTGGGGACAATAAAAGGCCACCCCAACATGTCACATGTTGACCAAAGCAGCAACGCCTCAGATGACTCCGGTCATGAGGGAACGTGTCATTGGCATGTTGGAAGCAGGAATGTCCACCAGAGCGGTGGCTATCAGACGACAGGATGTTTGAGAGTTGGTTTCCAACAGACTGCAGTACTGCAAATCCACCTCATCCACGTGGGCCACGTGTGACCACCCCAGCACAGGATGGACACATCCGGCTTGTTCACTTGTGGGATGGTCTCAGACCAGCGACACGTACAGCAGATGAAACCTTTGGTCTGACAACAGACGCATCACAGCAACATGCCAATGACACGTTCCCTCATGACCGGAGTCATCTGAGGCGTTGCTGCTTTGGTCAACATGTGACATGTTGGGGTGGCCTTTTATTGTCCCCAGTATAAGGAGTGTCTGAGTACTGCTCATTGTGT
Source organism: Dascyllus trimaculatus (assembly GCA_024666655.1). NCBI lineage: Eukaryota > Metazoa > Chordata > Actinopteri > Pomacentridae > Dascyllus > Dascyllus trimaculatus. Next base: position 2,092,079 of record CM045448.1, on the reverse strand, counting down.
TGGAGCAGCGTCTGGATATGCCACACCCATGGACTGAATGGAATTAATGCATCACTGAGGCAGTGGTGGACTCAAATTTGGGACATTAATCAAGAGAAATATCCATTTAGTACAAGTACCAGACAGTATACGCTCACTTTGGGTGGTGCACTTCATGTGGCATCAATATTTCACATGGGGAGTTTATATTTTTGTTCAGCGTATCTCAAATAATGTTCATGTTTTTGCTGATAAATTAATGTGTTTATTTCTCAGTTTCCTTCACTTTAATCTCAGTAAATATTCGTGATTTTTCCTCTTAAATGTACCTCTTCAATCTCAGATCATTTTTATGACTTTTGCTCATAAATTTGAGTTTTTTGTCAGAAATTTTCCAGTTTCATTTCAGCAAATATTCACGATTGTTGCTCTTAAATTTTAAAGAATATTCATGTTTGTTTCTCTTAGATTTACCACCTTTGTTAATGCTGCTTTTTATTGGTAATTTAGCATCATAATTTTGCCGTATGGAGCTCTGACGTTGTTGTCTCTGCAGCCCAGACATGATGGGTCACCCAGAGCTGGTGGCCGAGATGGAGAAAGAAGACCTGGGACCTTTAATCTCCGCCGAAGGACTCGAGCAGCTGCAGAACAAATACGTCCAGAGCGTTCGGGTGAGTCGATTTTTCAAGACAGCACAAATTACAACAGGAGTTCTGCGTAGGTTGGGTGGTTTTACAGCCTCAGTGTACAGCTTTTGTGACTGTTAAGTTAAAAGCTGTGGAGAAAACGGTGAACTATGAGTGTTTTTGTCGTTGCTGCTGCAGAAAAGCGTGTCTGAATGGATGCACAAAGCTCTGCAGGTGGAGCTGCAGGACTGGCAGCGAGACCAGGAGCCGGACACCGACCACGAAGGCTTCTACCAAACCAGCCTCCCGACCATCATCACACAGGTACACAATCTGAACAGACACACAGTGAACACAACAACACACACGAACAGGGAGGTCAGGCTGTGGTGGTTCATATAGCGGTGTTGCTCCACCATCTGGGAGTTTACTTCTTAGTTATTTGAGGCAAAAAAAAATGAGTTCTGTACAATATTTTGGGTAAAAACTGAATATTTTCTGAGAGTAAAGAGGTAAATTTATGGGGAACAACTTCGCAATTTCAAGAGCAAAAAACCACAACCATTACCTAAAGCTGAAGTAGGAAATTTATGAGGAAAAGTCACAAATTTAATAACAAAAAGCAGAATATTCCCAGAGAGTAAAGTGGAAAATTTATAAACAAAAAGTCGCAAATAAAAACAAAAAAAAACATGAATATTCTCTGCGATTAAACTGGTAAATCTGAGGTAAAAACTCACAGATTTATGAGAAACAATCCTGAATATTTACTCATGAGTGAGTAAATATTGGGAGCATAAAAATAGAACGTGTTCTGAGAACACTGAGTACATTTCAGGGAAAAAATCTCAATTTAAGAGCAACTAGAAAAGCCCTCAGAGAGTTCATACCTCCACCAAGGAGCTTCAGTCCACCCCCAACACAATCTCCCAATTCACATATTTTCTATGGAACGTTACAGATACTAATGTAATTACAGACAGTTCAAATGTCCTACCAACAATGTGGCCTTCACCCCATCCGACCTAATGAACAGGCGCGGCCTCTAGCGCAGCAGCTCCTAACAGCCTCCCAGCTTCTTAGACAACCGGAGATAAGAATGCCGGCCCAACCGTGCGTATGTCGCTCAGGAAGGAAAGAGAACTCCGTCACTGTCGCTGTCTGTCGTGTGGAGACCCAAAATGTCATGTGGTCAGAGGGGGTTACCCCAAAAACAAGAGTGCCCTCTGGTGGCTTTTAGAGTAAACCACATTTAATTGTCCACCTGGTTACACTTAGATTAAAAAGAATTCCTGGATCCAGACGGTGATCCGGATCAGTCCCAACATGTCATCATTTGTTCTTTGTCCCATTTCACAAATTTCCTGAACATTTCATCCAAATCCGTCCATGAGTTTTCGAGTTATTTTGCACACAAACAAACAAACAAAGAAACAAACCAACGCCGGCCATCACATAACCTCCTTGGCGGGTGTGAAAATATGATAAAAATTCTAAAATTTAAGAGCAACAAAACATTAATCTTTGAGTTAACATTGAAAATTTCTAACACAAAAACTTCAAATTTAAATGCAAAAATCGTGAATATTCCCCGAGATTAAATCTGAATATTTACAAAAACACTTATGAGTATAAATCATGAATACTACTGAGATTAAAGAGAAAAATTTACAAAAAGAAACAACAAATAACCTGAATATTTGTAAAGTTCGGTCAATCTGAAGGCTCTGATTAACACATAATGGAGCAGAGTGATGTACGTATTCGTAGGTTTTATAGTCAAAATGCATTTGTAGATTTCCAAAATGTAAAGACAGAAATTGAAGCTGAAACCTGTTAATCAGTGAAAATACTTCTCATGCTGTAAATATAAAAGCTGTCAGGATGAAATATTTCAAAGCCACAAATCTCATCATCAGACTATGATCTTTCTTCCTGTTTGCTGTTTTAATGACATTATTGTTTTAGTTGAATCATCATAAAACACTTCCTGCTTCTAGTTTTGCTTAAACTACACACTGTGTTGGAGTTGTAGTGGATTTTTCCAGCACTAAAGTGTTTTATTATCTGTATATTCTTTGTTTTAGATGCTGGAGGAGAACGCCCGGGTGGCTCTGATGATCGGAGCGTCCCTGAGAGATCAGACGATCCAGATGGGACTCTACGAGATGGAAAACCTCCTGAACAGGTGAGCGTCTGTTTACCTGCCTTCTGCGTGATTCTCAGCTGACTTACCGTCTAATTATCTCCATTTCCTTACATAAAAAGTCACTTAGTGAAAGCCGAGGTTGAGTTTTTGTTGACTTCTTTCAGTTCTTTAAACCTGTGGAGTTCCACAAGGTTCTATCATGGATCCTCTTCTCTTTCTGTATGTATGAAGCGTTGCATGAGAAAAAGCTGATGTGAACAGCAAAATTTGACAAAAAAGTTTTTTAAAGTTGCCTGGAGTGGAGTTAAAACAACTTTTCAGAGTAGATTCTGACTTCTAGGGCGCCCTGATGGCCTAACGGTTATGTCATGTGACCCAAGTGCCGAGGCGTAGCGGCTGTCCTGGGTTTGATTCCGACCTCGGGCATTTACCGCATGTCCTTCCCCACTCTTTCCTGTTTCCTACTCTATCCACTGTCCTATCCAAAAAAGACCAAAAATAAATCTTTAAAAAAAATTCTGACTTCTAGAGGCTCCAAACAAAATTCAACATGGCCGACATCAGCTGACATGAATAAATAATTACAGCTTTCCTAATAATAACAATTCCTGAAGACTTCTTTTTCTCTGTAGATGCCACAGTTTTGTATGTGTTTCCTTCTTCTTTGAGATCCAACGACCAGCTGGTTTTATTTCCATCTTCTTCTACTCTGTTTATTGCAGCCATGTAGCCTCTAGCGCCACCTTCTGACGACACCACACAACCCAACCACCCAGAACTGAAATTATCAACTGGGGATGTCCTGATCTAATCTCAGAGATCAGTCAGAGTTGTTTTAACTCAGTAGTTTTGGCTAAATTGAGCAAGAATCTAACTTGTTTTATGTCTGTAATCACACAGGTGTCGTAAACAGGAAGCTCAATAAATATATATTTTCTTCTTTTGACCTCCAGGTTTCGGGAAGCTCTGGTAGAATTCGGGAAGGAGCATCGCAGGGATCCGAACAGCAGCAAAAGCAAGTTCTACCTCCACTATCTGCTGGCCTCCATCAGCAACTGCATCATCCTCAAGTAGGTTCTGGAGGAGTTTTAAAGCTTGTTTCAGACATTTTAACCCTCACTGGCTGACAGCAGCTTATTTAGCAGGTCTCTAGAAGCTCAGTGTCTCCTTGTGTCCGTCCAGAAAGTCCACAGAGAGCCTCCAGCAGCAGCAGTCGTCCCGGTCGGCGGGTCGGTTCTCCAGAACTCCTCCCAACCCTCTGGCGGCTCTGGACCGGGCGGTTCGTCGGGCCTGTCGCCTGGTGATGGACCAGCTCCTCCTGGACCTGCAGCCCTTCCTGCCCGGCCTGCTGACCCGACCCTGGCTGGTCCAGGGAGACCCGACCCCCAAGCTCTGCCGGGTTCTGGAGCATCACCTGGAGCTGTACGGGAGAGTCCGACCGCCGTGTAGACAGGTAGGTGTAGGATCTGGTTCAGACATGCTGTACTGTGTAGCATGTATTGAGTTCATACAAGGTAAAAGTGTTATTGTAGAAGAGGGTGGAAATGGCTCGTAGTTACGGCTACTGGAGGGCAGGGACAGTAAATAAAGACAATGAAACAAGTTGTTCATAGACCGGTTCGATATCATTCACAGTGCCCAGTCGAGATTCAGTAATAATTCAAATGCATGAAACAGTTCTTCACATCAACTGAGAGTTAACAGGTTGCAGAGCCTCCTACCAGACCATCTGCAGGTGAACTGGCTGTGTCCAGGGCGTCCTCAATTTCCTGGCCTTGATTTGTTGCTCGCCATCCGGGAAGTCATCTCAGGCAGGGCACCTGGCCTGCATGGACCAAGCATTCCACTTAGAGGAAAAACTCCATCAAGCTAATGCTAAGCTAACATTAGCAGGTCAAACAAATACATTAAAAAGGTCTCAAACACCATTATAATGCATTTTAGAATCATTTTAACGTATTTTAGCATGTTAGCAGTAGCATGTTAATCATTAGCATATTAACATACTAAATTGACATCAAAGATCAACCCTACAGGCATCAACCATAGACATACATACGTAGACGCCGCATTGACTGTGGAGGGACGTGCCTAAAGCTCCACCATCTTGGTACAGGGCTAGCAGAGGGGGGAGTGAATGTAAGTCTATGGAGGTAAGAGCTACTCCACAATCTTAAAGTAGAATTATTCACTGAATTTTCGACCGATTTCCAAACGATTTGGTTTGTTAAAAACGTCACACATGTAGCTTTGACACAGGATGCTTGGATGCTTTTGTTCTATTTATGTCTGCCTGTCCGTCCTCCATGTCTGACGTTTGTAACAAACAATATATGTTGACAACTGATGGATTTATGATCACTTTTATAGTGCAGACATGTCATTCCTCTATAGACGTAATGCACTGTAGGGGCGAGTGGCACTGTACCAAGATGGCCGCCGCGTAGGCACGTCGGCTCCAATCGGCAGCAGCAGTCAACACGACGTCTACGTATATATGTCTATGGTAGAGACCAGATAAAATGGGAAGTTTCATTTGATAAGCAGAGAGCATTGTGGGGGTTTAGCTAGTAAAGGGGCACCATGACAAAGACTCCAGTGCCGCTTAATGCCCTCAAACTAACCTACATATGTTAACTCAAACCAGGATTGACTAGAACAGCATTTTAACGTGTTAGTGGTATAAATGATGAGTGAAATAGCAACAGGCCTGATCAAGATGAACTCACACTACAAAAATAAAGAACTTAATTAAAGTTAAAAACTGTTGCAGAATGTAGGTGTGGTTCATGCTGTAGATGTAAACCCGGCCTGTGAAGCTCAGCGCTGATGTCTCCTCGTGTTTCTCTGGTCTCCAGCGTCTGCAGGAGGAAGCTCAGTGGCTCACGGTGGTCGAATACGTTCGAGCTCTGATGCAGAAGAGGTTCGTGTGTCGCAGCGCCGACGAGAGGAAGCAGCTGGCTCAGCAGATGGTCCAGGACGACCAGCTGTTCAGGGAAATCTTCCACAGTCTGGTGAGGACCTGGGTTAGATAAATAATACTATAACCCATAATATATAATAACGTACAGTCTCCCTGGAATGATTCACAAAAGGAAATTAAATCACTTCGTAGTATCCTGGTGCTTTTCTACAAACTCTGTAGAAGACAGAAGCCCTGAAAACTGGTTTGACAGCTAATTTAAGACCACAGAGAAGTGTTCCATATAAAATAAATATAATACATCATTAAATAAGACACACACATGAAAATCAATCTAACCCTAACCCTAATGAATGACAGAGGGACATCATAAATTTAAAAAAAAAAATCACATAAGATAAAAGTGACAAAAAAAATGGCATGAAATGAAAAAGGTGATAAAATAAAAGACATAAAATAAGGAAGTAATGATCTTAAATAGAAAAATAAAATTAAAAAATATTAAATAAAAAATAAATAGAAAAATAAAATTAAAAAATATTATTAAATAAAAAAGGAAAAATGTAGTAAAAAAGTGACATTAAAAATAGGAAATAAAAACTGATATTATAAAATAAAAATGGAAATGGAAAAATACAAAATGAAATAATGACAATAAAAAAAGAAATAAAAAATGGCATTATAAAAGAAAAATAGAAAAGAAAAATATAAAATGAGAAAGTGATGATAAAAAATAGAAAATAAAAAACTGGTATTATAAAATAAAAAAGGAAAATAAGAAAATTAAAAAGGAAAAACACAAACTAAAAAGTGACCACAAAAAAATAGAAAATAAAAAACTGGTATTATAAAATAAAAAATAATAAAGGAAAAATCTAAAATGAAAAAGTTACAATAAAAAATAGGAAATAAAAAACGGGCATCATAAAGAACAAAAATTACATTATAAAACAAAAAAATGGCATAGAATGCAATTTTATTTTTCAAAATAAAAGTGTTACGAATAAAAAAAAATGCTGTAAATAGTAATTTTAAAAAATGCATGAAAAAATACAAGACAAAAGGACATTTTGAAAAAAGAAATCTACTATTAAATAAAATGGAAAAATACAAATAATCGACTTTAAATGCTAAATTATCGATTCATTCATGCATTTTTCATAATTCAATGGGATTATTTCATTTTTTTATTTAGCATTAAATGGATTGGAGCTCTACATTGAATGTTATTATTCTGCCACAGTACTGTCCTGTTATGTATTTTAGTGGAGATTCTTACGTCAACATTTTCCTCACGGCTCCAGTCGTCATCGTTGTTCCTGTCGTCTCTGGTTTAAACTCTGAACAGGAAGCTGAAGGTTCGGTTCCTGAGGTGAATCCTTTGGCTCTGCTGCCCGTCATCGCCGACTTCATCCGACTCAAAGACCCAAACATGCTGATGCTGGAGGTGTCGGGGCTGGCAGCCAAGTACCCCGACATCAGGTAAGAACACCTGCCCAGAACATCTGACCAGAACACCTGACCAGAACACCTGACCAGCCTCCTGCCTCTAGTGGTTCAGGGAGATGCGAGCTTCTGTTCTGTCTGTACAGTAGAATGAAAACATGTCCACAGATGACACCTTCAGTTAAAGTTAACAGGGGAAGCAGCTGCATGATAACATGTATAATAATAATAATAATAACATGTGGGTGTAGATATGTGGAAGTTAAAACACAAGATGTAATTATATTAAATGTGAAAGTGATTATCAGAAGTGAAGTGGTGTTATGGATTCAAGGATTCAAGGATTCAAGGCTCTTTGTTGTCATGTCAGCTAAAAAGTTTGTTTCCAGCTTGTTTCATTCTTCCGTAATCAGCAGTTGAATAGAGGCAAGTTTCACACAAAATATAAGAAGCAAAAAACGTCATGAAATAAAATATGACATGGAAGTGACATCATAATAAATAACATTAACAAATAAAACAGTGAAATTATGAAATAAAAAGTAAAAAAGTGACATTATATAACAGAGATGTAGCAATATGACATTAAAAACAACATTACGAAATAAAAAACAACATTGTGACTTTAAAAAACAACATTATGAAATAAAAAACAACATTATGACTTTAAAAAACAACATTATTAAATAAAAAACAACATTATGAAATAAAAAACAACATTATGACTTTAAAAAACCAACATTATAAAATAAAAACCAACATTATAAAATAAAAAACAACATTATTTAATAAAAACTGAAATTATAAAATTAAAATCAACATAAAAGTGACATGAAATAAAAGTCAGCATTAAAAATAAGAAGTGATAAGATAAGAACTGAAAAGCAACTTTAAGTTGATGTTGAATAAATAAACCACATAAAAAAATATGAAATTAAATTCATACGTGATATAATGAACTAAAAAGCAACATTACGAAATTTAAAGTGACATAAAAATGAGTATAAATGAAAAGAAGTAATAACTTGAAATAAAATATGACATTAAAGTGACAGCATAATAAATATATTAAATAAAGCAGTGAAATTATGAAATAAAAAGTTTAAAAAGTGACATTATAAAACAGAAATGTGGCAATATGACATAAAAACAACATTATGAAATAAAAAGTGAAATTATAAAATGAAAACCAACATAAAAATGACATGAAATAAAAGTTAGCATTAAAAATAAGAAGTGATAAGAACTAAAAAGGAACTTTAAATTGATGTTGAATAAATATACCACATAAAAGAGACAAGAAATTAAATATATAAGTGATATAATGAACTAAAAAGCAACAAATATCGTGACGTAAAATTTTAAAAAATCAACATAATGAAATTTAAAGTGATGTAAAAATAACATGAAATAAAAGGAGACATTAGAGATGAACGACATGAAATAAGTGTTGATTTAGAAAAATAATATAAAGCAAAAAGGACATTCAAACTGAATTTTATAATTAAAAAAAGAAAATTTAAAATCTAACTTCCTGTTTACTCATTTTATTTTGAAAGGCAGCAGTTTGAGGCTTCATTTAAACTTCCTCCAGACGTTAGAATCCATCTCCATTTCTAATATAACTATTCTACCTCCGTCTGTCTCAGCGAGGAGCACGTCTCCGTCCTGCTCGACGTCCGCGGAGACGTCTCCAGGGACATCAGGGCTTCGGTCCTGGACCTCCTGGAGCAGAGCGCCCCCCCTCTGCCGGCCGGGTACCGACCCATCTTCACCGACATCCTGGTCCCCCCGTCCACCATGGCCTTCTGCCTGCCCACCGCCAAGTGCGCGTGACCGGGAACAGAACCGGGGTTTGCCGGGGGAACCGTTCAGGACGGAGCTGCTCAGGTTATTGATCCAGCGATCGATCGGCGTATTGATTTAACCGGGTTTAGAGGCGGGGACTTGCTGGTTCAGGTCTTTATCAGTTTAAATTATGTTTTTCTGCGTCTCGACTTGTTTTCAGCTGCAGATTTAAGCACAAACCTACAAATTCATCACAGTCAGGAGAAGGAACGAGGTTTTATTTAATCCTCTGAAGCCAAAGACGTCTTTTATTATTATTATTTTCCCTCCCTGTGGATTTTTAAACCCTCCCAGAGCTTTTAAAATGACTTTCCTTTCACCTCAGTCACACTAGTTAGACCTCAAAGTGACCACGTGTTCAGTTTCTGGTCGTACCGAAGCCGTTTCCACATCCTTTGAAACAATTTTTAACCATCGAGGTGGAAAAAAACTACTTAAAATCAAAGGTAGCGTCAGAAAACGACACGTCTTCATCGTTAACCCTCTGAACTCCAAGCAGCAGTTTCTGGGTGTTTTCCTTCACTGTGGCTCGTTTTTCTCTGCGATCTCTGTGGAAACAAAACGACCATGAAGGAGAGAGAACAGAAATCAGGAAGAAGAAAAAGCAGAAATTCAAATTTTGCCTCCACATACTATAGATATCTAACTATCTCCATGTTTCCATCCTCTCCAGTCTTCTCCTCTCTACTCTGCTCATCATCTCTATAAAGATGTTCCTCCATGCTGGATGTATCTCCAACTACTGTCTCCTCTGTTCACTGTTTCTGAGCCGTGCTGCATTTAGTTTACTGAGATGTTTTTGCATTTTCTTTCCTTGTTTTGTCTCTGTCTGGTCGTTTCAGGTCTCGTTTTTGACATTTTCCATCCCATTTTTGTTGTTTTGAGCTCCTTTTTACCATCTTGTGTCTTCTTCCTGTTGGTTTGTTTTAAGGATCGGTTAATTTTGGTAATTATGACGTCATTCCGATAATAAAAAAGACTCTGAATCTTGGTTTTTGCCGTTGGTCTGTGTCTTGTGGTTTGTGCTCAAGCCCATAGACATATATACGTAGACGTCGTGTTGACTGCTGCTGCCGATTGGAGCTGACGTGCCTACGCGGCGGCCATCTTGGTACAGTGCCACTCGCCCCTACAGTGCATTACGTCTATAGAGGAATGACATGTCTGCACTATAAAAGTGATCATAAATCCATCAGTTGTCAACATATATTGTTTGTTACAAACGTCAGACATGGAGGACGGACAGGCAGACATAAATAGAACAAAAGCATCCAAGCATCCTGTGTCAAAGCTACATGTGTGACGTTTTTAACAAACCAAACCGTTTGGAAATCGGTCGAAGATTCAGTGAATAATTCTACTTTAAGATTGAGGAGTACCTCTTACCTCCATAGACTTACATTCACTCCCCCCTCTGCTAGCCCTGTACCAAGATGGCGGAGCTTTAGGCACGTCCCTCCACAGTCAATGTGGCGTCTACCTATATATGTCTATGCTCATGCCTGGCTCCTCAACCCCTCCCCTCCCCGACGGTACTGTCACATGTGTGTGATGTCATCAGACTGCGCGGGCAGAGAAAAACAAGCAGCATGGCGTGGCACTGACCAGTGTGGACTTTGTTTACTGTGTCAGAAGAAGACATTTGACTGGGGCTGGTCCTGAATATTGGAATATCTGAATATTGGTTCGATGTGGTGGTATTGGGATAATAATTTTGATATTGGAATAGTTGTGCGCGTCACCGAATGCTGCGAAGCGTTGCCGAGCGCTGCCGAGTGTTGCCGAGGTTTACTGAGGTTTACCGAGGCTATAGTACCCCGCCGGGCACCACCAAGCGTTGCCGAGCGCTGCTGAACGTCACCAAAGCTCTAGTACGCCGTCGTGGTTGTAGTAGGGGATCTGCCAACTCTGGTGTCACACTCCAGCATTGCCGAGCGTTGCCAAGGGTTGCCGAGGGTTGCCGAGGGTTGCCTCGCGTTGCCGAGTGCTGCTGAGCATCGCTAAGGCTCTATTACGCCACCGTGGTTGTAGTATGTGGACCTGCCAACTCTGGTGTCACGCTCCAGTGCCCCCCACCCCCACGAACCCAATCAGTTGACATTATCGGTTATCGGCTGCAAGAAGCATAAAATTATTGATTATCAGTATCGGTTCAAATTGGCGTTATCGTGCATCCCTAGTTTGTGTCTTGTGTCTGTCGTTGTGTCTCATTTTGTCCTTCGTTTTTGTCCTTTTTCTGTGTTGTTTTGTGTCTTTCTTTAACTATTTCCATGTTTACAGCCTCTAAAACCTTTTCCACTCTGCTCCTCTGTTCACTGTTTCTGAGCCATGACACATTTATTTTATCCTGGTAATTTTGCATTATTTCATCTCTTTGTGGTCGTTTTGTCTCCACATACTGTAGATATCTAACTATCTCCATGTTTCCATCCTCTCCAGTCTTCTCTCTACTCTGCTCATCATCTCTATAAAGATGTTCCTCCATGCTGGATGTATCTCCAACTACTGTCTCCTCTGTTCGCTGTTTCTGAGCCGTGCTGCATTCATTCTATTGATTTTCCTCAGTCTCTCTGTGGAAACACTGCCTGCAGTTCAGCCTTAAAACTCCCTGAATTTTTGCCTCCTGACTGTCGGTCACAGCTGACTCAGTTGTGGCTTCTCAGACGTGTCAAGCAGTGCAGAATTTTTTGCTTTTTCTCGAATCTGTTTCGCACAAACTGTTTATTTTTGGCAAATTCTTGAATCATACATGCAGAATAAAACTCCAAGCTTAGATTTGATCAGATTTCCCAACAGAAACTTGGGTCTCACTGGTGATTACTTCAAGGACCGTTGGAGAGTTGATCCTCGAGAAGCTGGAGATGCGTCCTGTTCTTACAGTCCCTTGAAGCACAATTCATGGCCTCTATTTCTTTATATTCATTCAGTTTTTCACAATAAAAGAAGCTGAATTGTCTGTTAGCAGCGCCTTTGTGTTTGTGATGAACCCATTAGTGAGCAGACTGGATCACCGGTTCACCGAAGGAAACCTAAAAATGTGATAAATCTCAGGCAACCTCTGAGCTGTGGTCTAATCTCTCACGTTTGAACAGAATCACTGACGTTTATTTGCATTTATTTACTTCCTGTTTGGCTTTTGTCCTGCTGAATGTCCAATTTAGATTCACAAGGAGCTCATATGTGGGTGTTTTATTACCAAACAGAATGAAGACGTTGATGCAGCTTTAAAGTGACCTTATATACGGTGAATGTTTGGGGTTTTTGTCGCTAAAATATAATTTAACAGCAGCGAATGAAGATCTATGGACTGAAAACAGGCTGTCGGGTCGTTTTTATGAGGTAATTCTGTTATTTGACTGTTAAAAAGCTGCATTTTGTCGCCTTGAAGTGTCGAATCTGTTCTTATTCAGAGGCTCGTATCTCAAAACTACCTGCATGGATGGATTCTATCAGAGTTATTACGCTTTTTAATGGGTTTTTCCCTGTTTAAAGATTTTTTTGTGGAGTTTTCCTCTTTCAGTTCGATGATATCAGGTCAGACAGCGTTGCCCTACAGAACTGTGATGGATTTTTAATCGACAAATCAATCCGTGATCGAAAGTTTACGTCACACCGCGTCGCTGTTCATCTACAGGAGAATATAAACATCTATACGTAGCATCGTTGTGTTGATGTTCGATATTAAATAAAGACAATAAAAACATCCTGGATTAAAACCTGTTTGTCTCTGAGGTTCTTCTGTCTGAGGAGCTGTGGCTGCTAATTCATTCATCACATGACCTTTAAAATCACCTTTTCATCAGTTTTACTCGTCATTTCCTCCGTTGTTATTTTGCTGTTTAAACTGAGTGACTTTTAACTGTATTTATTGTATTTATGTGATTTTTTTTTCTGCTGTTTTCCTTTAACGTGATTTTTTTTGTTTGCCTCTAAAGCACAGTGTAAACTCTGTTCCATAAATACTTCAATAAATCCTTCATGAGATAAACATTAATCTTTGTGTTGTTGTTCTGAAAAACCTTCAGATTTTATTACATTTAATTCTGATGCTGTTATATTTTTTTTATAAAGCTCCAAAGGCTTTAAATTTAAATAAATTATAAATATAAAACAGTCACAATCGATCAGTTGATGATTTGTTTATTAGCTGATTTTTATTTTTGTATTTTGTAGCATTATATATTGTTGATATTATAGTGAAAAAACTAAATTTAACAGTATCACAGTGTTAAATAAATACAGGATAAATATGAAAAAATACTACAGTACTATGGATAAATTGTCTGTATTCAATGAATAATAAATTCATTAATTTATATAAATAATAGCATTTATTTACTTCTATTATTAATAGAAGTCGTGCATTGAATCATTTAGATATTTACATATATTTTAATAATATTTTGATTATTTAAATTCAGCTTTCTATTCTAATAACAATAAACTTATAGGACTATGGGATTATTATTTTTATTATATGTATTTATTTCAAAAGCTATCCTAAGAAAGTTTAATTTTGTTTTATTGTGATATTTTCCCCCCAAATTAACACTTATTTATTGACACTGTTTTAATTTGCTGTTGTCACTTTTCATTTTTATTTTCATTTTTTAAATTTCACAATGCCTTTTTAATTTTATTTTAAAATTTAAAGTCTCTTTTTAATGTGCCTTTTAGTTATTTCATGATGCCAGTTTGCATACGATGATTATTTATTTCACTATTATTTATTTTACGCTAAGAAGAACTACGCAAAGTTTACGGAAGTCGATCACGTGTCCGGTCATGTGACCCAGAGTTGGTGACGTCGTCCGGCAAGATGGCGGCTTCCTTCGGAGCAACGCTGTTTGTGTGAGGCTGTTTTTATCCGCTGGTTTGTGGAGTTTTTTCCGGTAGAAGCAGCGGTTTTGTTGTTGTTTTCTTTCTGCGGTTCTCTTCAGCGGAGTGTCGCTGTGGCTGCGGCCGAGATGAAGACGTTCTGCGGCCGCGCGAATCCGACCACCGGAGCCCTGGACTGGGTGGAGGAGAGCGAGGAGTACGACTACCACCAGGAGATAGCGAGGCAGGTTGGAGGAGGAGGAGGAGGAGGATGGTTGATTAGGGATGCTGATACAGAGTTTAATGAAAGTCTGATAACAAACACAGACAAGTTAAAATCCCAGAGGAGGTTTTCTTTCTGACCCTTTAACCCAAAATTAACATGGAAAGTTTCTCATGGTTAAAAACATCTTCATAGCAGACAGATTCTGATTTACTGAGTTACAACAGTGATATAAAAAGTCAAACCTATGAGCTCAAAAAGTCAAAGTATTCAGATGAACAGTAAACAAAGTAGAAATGTTGAGATTCAGTCAAAATCTAGACTTAGAGAGCCTCCATCCTGGAATAAAAGGTCAAAATTATAGAATAGAAACCTAAAACGTAGACTTATTAGAGCAAAATTAGAACGTAAAGTACAGATTTTGATGTATAAAGTCAAAGTTATGAGCTAAAGAGTGAAAAATTATGAATTGTGACTACAATTTAGTTTTAGTAAGCCACATTGTTAAATAAAAAAGTCCAAATTATGAAATAAAAAGTCCAAACTTTGACGTAAAAAAGTAAAATTAGGGTCAAAATTTAAACTTAAGTAGTGAATTATGAGATCAGATGTAAGAATGATGACAAAAATCTAAGTTATGAGCTCAAAAGGGAAAATCTTTGACTTACTAAGATAAAAAATATGAGATAAATTAACAATTTAAAGGATAAAATGAGATAAAATATATAAAGTTGTTGTTATTGTTTGAACCAGAGTAGTGTTTAGTTACAGGTGTGACGTTACTGTATTAGTAGTGTATTATTTATGTGTTAATGTTCATGTTGTTGTTTCCTGTTTGTTTCTACTGTGTGAATCAGTGTTGAAGTCCTGAACTAAACACAAACAAACTGAATCGTCTCGTTTATCTTGTGTTTCAGGTCCTGCTACGCCGACATGCTGCACGACCACGACAGGGTGAGAACAGCTTCTCTGTGTTTACAGCGGTGATTTAGTTTCTCTGAATTACTTCTGCTGTTAATAATAATCAATCAATAAGACCAGAGAGTAGAGAAAATAAAGGAGATGATGAGTTTAAGCATCTCAAGAGTTAATGTTCTGAAATAAACAAAGAGATAAAAAGTCAAAGCACAGATTTATTAAGTGAAAGTTAGAAAATTCAGCCAAATTTTACACGTAATATTTTATAATTATGGCCTAAAAAGTGGAAAATTATGAGCTAAAAAGTGAATCTTTCACTCTGTAAGTCGAAATAGTGGAATAAAACCTAAAGGCTTCGACTTATGAAGTGAAAGTTAACAGATACAGTCGATGTAAAAACGATGACCTTACACTTTGAGGTAGCGTAAAAATCCAAATTATGACTGAAGAAATCAAAATTTTGGGCTCAAAAGTCAAAATTATGAAATTAAAAAGTCTAAACTTTGATGTTCTAAGTTACAAACATGAAATACAGATAAAATTTTAAAGTCTGTCCTTAAACTTCCAAATTCTGAGATCAAAAGTGACGATTTGACTTTAATGAGAAGCGACTAAATATAAAGCTGTTCATGTCCAGGCTGAGTGTTTGTCAGATGTGAACATGTTTGTTTGTCTCCTCTAGAATCAGAAATACTATGAAGGAATCCGTTCCGCCGTCAGCAGAGTTAAAGCTCGAGGTCACAAAGTCGTCGTCCTCGACATCGGAACAGGAACCGGACTCCTGTCCATGATGGCCGCCACCGCCGGGGCTGACTTCTGCTACGCTGTCGAGGTAAAAACCAGTTTAAATAAAGTTTTTGTTATGAATAAACTTTATTAAAGTTTATTCTGTCGAGGTACAGACACAGTTTAAATAAAGTTTATTCTGTCGAGGTACAGATTGAATTTACTTCCTCTTTTATAAATAAAGTTTATTCTGTCCAGTTAAAGACCCAGTTTAAATAAAGTTTTTTTATGGATAAACTTAAATAAAGTTTATTCTGAGTTTACTTCCTGTTTTATAAATAAAGTTTATTCTGTCCAGGTACAGACTGAGTTTATTCCTGTTTTTATAAATAAAGTTTCTCCTCGCGCCCTGCAGGTTTTCCGTCCGATGGCTGAAGCTGCTCGGATCATCGTGGAGAGAAACGGATTTTCTGACAAGATCAAGATCATCAACAAACATTCGACAGACGTCACCGTGGGTCCAGGTCAGAACAAACCTGACGGAGGGAAAGAACACGACTCTGATGTTTCCTGAAGCATTTTGTTAAAAAAACACAATCAGACTTTTTCCAGCTGAGAAAAAACCCAAACCCAGACTCTGCTTTAACTCTGAGTCTGTTCCTGAATCAGATCGACTCCTTTCATTCTCAGATTATTTGTGTTTCTAGCTCCTGTATTAGTTAGTTTTTCTCTCTTGTTTCTTGACGTCCTGCTCTGTGTTGTTCTGTGTCTGCAGACGGAGACATGCAGGAAAAGGCCAACATCCTGATCACGGAGCTGTTTGACACGGAGCTGATCGGAGAAGGAGCTTTACCGAGCTACGAACACGCTCACCAGAACCTGGTCCAGGTCAGACTGAGCTCTAGTCTGGTGGAGGTCTAAACTCCTTTATATCAGTCTGTTAGAGCAGAGTTTCCAAACATGAGGGTCGCGGCCCTCCAAGGAGACGCGTTATCATTTAGTACCTTTGTTAATTATGCAGACAAACATTAGCTGGATGCAGCGGAAACGCTGAGCGAACCCTAACCCTTCCAAGAAAAAAACTGAGATTAAAACTGGAAAATTCATCTTGTAAAAATGGATTTAAAAAAAGGAATGTTGTCTGAGATTAAAGACAGAACTTTATCAGAAAAACAGAAATTTAAGAGCCAAAAAATTTTAATTTAAGAGACAAAAAAAAGAAATTTAAGAGCCAAAAACTGAAGTTTAAGAACAAAAAAAAAAGAAATTCAGGAGCCAAAAAATGAAATTTGAGAGACAAAAAATTTTAATTTAAGAGCCAAAAAAATTAAATTTAAGAGCAAAAAATTTTTAATTTAAGAGCCAAAAAAAATTAATTTAAGAGTAAAAAAATGAAATTTAACAGCCAAAGAAAAATTTATTTAAGAGCCAAAAATTTTAATTTAAGAGCCAAAAAAAAAAAAAATTTTGAGAGCCAAAAAAATTTTTTATTTAAGAGCCAAAAATTTTAATTTAAGAGCCAAAAAATGAAATTTAAGAGCCAAAAAATTTTTTATTTAAGAGCCAAAAATTTTAATTTAAGAGCCAAAAAAAAGAAATATAAGAGCCAAAAAATTTAATTAAAGAGTAAAAAAAATGAAATTTAACAGCCAAAAATTTTTTTATTTAAGAGCCAAAAAAAATTAATTTAAGAGCCAAAAAATGAAACTCGAGAGTAAAAAAAAAAAAAGAAATTTTACGAGCCTAAAAAGGTCATTTCCAGGATAGAAGTGGTGAATTTATGATGTAAAAATCGACCAATTTAAAAGCAAAAAACTGAATATTTTCTAAAATAAAAGTGAAATTTCTTTTTTTTAAATCCTGTTTATGAGCACAAACACTGAATGTTGTCAGACGTGAAATCAGAACCACTGAGTTGAGTCTTCATGCTGTAATGATCCGATGACTCTCCGTCCGGTCCAGGAGGGCTGTGAGGCGGTTCCCCACCGGGCCTCCGTCTACGCCCAGCTGGTGGAGTCGGAGCTGCTGTGGAGCTGGTCTCAGCTGCAGCCGGCCGACGTGGACGGATCCTGGCTGGCGGCGCCGCCGGCGGTGGGTCGCTGTTCTGGAGCTCACTCGGTCTGCGACATCCAGCTGAGCCAGGTGGACCCGACCAGCTTCACCCCGCTGGGTCCGGTGGTGCCCATGTTCAGGTAGGAGGAGGAAGAGCAGCTCATCATCGTCACCGTCTGTCCGTCAGCTGATTCTAACATCTTCATCTTCCGTCAGCGTGGACTTCAGTAAACCCGTCAGCAGCTCCTTCCAGTCCCACTCCTCCCAGTTTGCTGCTCGGTCCTCCGGTCGGGCCCAGGTGGTTCTGTCCTGGTGGGACCTGGACATGGACCCTGGGGGAAGCATCGTGTGCAGCATGGCTCCCAGCTGGACGTACCAGCAGCCGCAGAGCGCTCCGGTGAGGTTTAGTCAGTTTAACTCGTTTTCTAGAGGCTCCTTGGTGTTTCTGTAGTTTCAGGTTTGATCTGTGCAAAAGTTCGATTCACTAAAAGTCAAAAAAGACGCCAGGAATCATTTTTATTTAAGCCCCCGGCGGTTCGTTTTTCCTCACTGTGGTTCATCTTCCACTGCAACATAAAGTCCTGCAGCTCTGTGGAAACATGACCGGAGCTTTCAGAGCTTCATGTCCCAAAGCTTGTTGTTGCTCCAGTTTGAATCCTGCTGGCAGGAGGAGCTGGACGCTTCCAGTCGCTCTGCTCTGAGGCTTCATGCTGTCCTGAATGTGCCTTTCAGTGGAGGGACCACTGGATGCAGAGCGTCTACTTCCTGCCGGCCGAGAGCAGCGTGAACGAGGGCGACGAGCTCCGTCTGACCGTCTGCCACGACGACTACAGCCTCTGGTTCAGCCTCAGGTAGGAGCCGCCACCACATGGGACGTGATGATTCTCTGCATCCAGGGCATTTTAGACTGAGGAGCTTCAGGAAAAACAGCAGCTGGACTCTCAGATCATCACTTTTTTAGAACAATTTATGCTCGACTATCTGATTATACCTGAAATGTTTTGATTTGGACGTTAAACTGCTGCAGTTTGACTGTTTAGGCTATGAGACATCCCATAATACTGATGCTCAGACTTGGATATAGAGGAAATGAACAGACAGCTGATGTAGTGTTCAGACTGTGACACCTGGATGGAAGAAATCGCTTTATTTGGAATCACTTTTGGTGAATTTGCGTCACATTTTGCCCATTTTGTATCATATTTTGGTTGTTTTGCACCTTTCTGTGGTCATTTTGCATCAATTTCTGGTTGTTTTGCATCAATTTTGGTTACTTTTAGTCACATTTTAGTGGTTTTCCATCGTTTTGTGTTCATTTAGCATCACTTAAACTACTGTTCAAACTATGATACATCCCATGATATTGATAATCAAAGCTGGTTACAGAGGAAATGAACAGAAACCAGGTTTAGAGTTCAGACAGTGACTCCTGGATGGATTTAAACTGATCTGGGTTCAGTTTTTAACAGATCTCAGATTCCACAAGTCGTCTAAAGTGACATTAAACATGTCAGAAATGAATTTAAAAAGTCCAGAGTGACTCAAAAATTATAGAAAAAACATGTGAAACAAAAAAATCTGATGTAGATTGTTATTGTGAAATATTGTAGATATAAAAACCAGTGGATGCAGGTTCTGTACACTAATAGATGCTCAACAACTGTCTGAACTGATTTAAAATAATCCAAAATGAAGGTAAATTAGTTGAGAATGACACAGAAGTCTTTAAAATACGTCTGAAATGACTCAAATATCATCCCAAAGTTCTCAAAATGTGTTTTAAATGACAAAAACTTGTAAAAATGACTCAATAACTGCCCCAAATTAATCAAAAATTGCTCAAAAGCATGTCAAAGTTTTCCAAACATGATTCAAAATGACTCAGATTCAATCGTCTTTATATCGTGATGTGAAGTTGATTCGGTTGCCGTCTTTAAACGGAGCCTGAACGTGTTTTTCATTCATCAGAAACGACTCAAAGTGTCACTGAAGTCGTCCAAAATCACACAAAGGCGTCTTAAAATTCTCAGAATTCATCTAAAATGACAAAAATCTGTAAAGAAATGATCCAGATTTCAACAATTTACTGAAAAAAAAGGTTAAAAATGACAAAATTGACCCAAAATCCTTGAAATTTGGAAGAAAAATGACCAAAAATTTATTTAAAAGGACCTAAAATTTTGTCCCAAATGACTCGAAAAGTCTTCAAACTTACTCCAACGTGGATCATCTTCAGACTGGATGGATTTAAAACTGATCTGGGTCCAGGTTCTACCAGAACTCCAGTGTGTTGTTCCTCCTAAATGTCATGAGTCTGTCTGCTGGACTGATGAAGCTCTGAGGCTCATTAAAGTGTGACGTTTCAACTCACCATGTACTTTTGTACAATTTAAGAATCCACGATACAGTGAGACCGAGAAAAGTGAACTGAGATATGACGAAGGACGACTGTATTGCTAAAAAAAAACATTGAAATTATCCTAAATTACTCAAAATTTGTCCAAAATGACCCAAAACCACTCAACAGTCACTCAAAATGACACATAAATGATCCAAAACGACTCGAAGTGTTTCCGAAATTAGAACTCCTGTGTGAAATTACTGCAAAAAGAGAAAAACTCAAACTTAAAAGCAAAACACAGGATATTTTCTGAGATGTAAATACAAAAATGCAAAAAAAACACACATTTGGAGCAAGAAAACATTAATAGAAGAGGAAAATCTAAGAGCAGAAACACGAATGTTCTCTGGGACTGAAGTGGAAAATGTCTCAAATGTTCACGCGATAAAAACATGAATATAGACGGAGATTAAAGTAGAACTTTTATACGAAAACTCACAAATTTAACAGCAAAGAACGGAATATTTTCTGGGATTAAAGAGATGATAACTTGACGTGGAGCCGCCTCTGTGGACGTCAAGTATTGATAGTCTGAAGGTAGAACTGTGACCACTAATAAAGCTGCTGGAGACGGAGGACCAGAGGATTCTGAGGAGGTCTGGTTGGAACTTTTCTCGTGTTTCATTGGTTTTATGTTTTATCCTTCATGCTTCCAGTCAGCTGATCTCTCAGACCGAAGCTCCGCCCTCCCGGCCCTCCTGCACCTGTCAGGCTCACCTGGTCTGGACTCGGCCTCGCTTCGGGGAGCTGAACGACCGGCGGAGGACGGAGAGCTACGTCAGCGCCCTGAGGAGTGTGAGCTCACCTGAACAGCATCCACTCTGTTTGTATGACAGTATTTACATGTGTAGCGTACTGAAGGTAGCGTCATGTGTGACTGCAGGTGCTGAGAGACGACAGCGTCTGTCTGTCCGTCAGCGATGGAAGTCTGCTTCCTGTTTTCGCCCACATGCTGAGAGCCAAGAAGGTGATTAGAGCTCATGATGGCAAACTGAAGCTTCACAGTCAAACCCTGATTCACTGATCGTCTGTCTCTGCTCAGGTGTTCGCTTTGGAGAACTCCAGGATGTCCAGACAGGTCATCGAGCAGGTAGAGTTCAAACATTCACCTCATTTTTCAGGTGTTTCTGTAGTTTCAGCTGCAAAGGTTTGATTCTCTAAGAGTCTGAATGATGCCAGGAGTCATTTTTGTTCAACCTCGAGCAGTTTGTGGCTGTTCCTCTTTGCTCCTGTCACATTTTTACACTGTTAAAATGACTAAAATCACAAAACAGTGGAACCTCTTTGATTGTTTTACATGTCCAATATTCCCCAAGTGTCCTCAGGTGTTGCTTGGAAAAAATGGAGGCTCTACATGCCAGAGATATTTGTTTACATACTTCTCTGCTCTGTAATACACTGCCTGCAGTTCAGCCTGAAAACTCTTTGAATTTTTGTCACCTGGCTGTTGGTCCCAGCTGAGTCGGTCTTGGCTTCACAGTTGCGCCGATACGTTTAAAATTTTTAGTTTTTTGCAGAATCTGGTTCGAGTGAATGGTTTAATTTTGACACATTTTTGAATGAGACAGAGAAATGTCACGATTTTAGGCTCAGATTGTTTTCACATGTGATGCGTTCATGGACCGTTGGAAAGTCTAAAATCAAATGAAAATCAAATAAAATTAACTTTTCAGATCTACACTTTAAGATTATTGAATAAATAATGCAGACTAGTGTGTGGACTTTGTTAAAATTCAAGTGTATTGACCCGTTGTTGAAATTTTGCAACACTGCCTGCAGTTCAACCTGAAAACTCTCTGAATTTTTGCCACCTGGCTGTTGGTCCCAGCTGGGTCGGTCATGGCTTCTTAGTTTCGCCAAAAAGTGGAGAATTTTTAGTTTTTTGCAGAATCTGGTCAAAATAAATGGTTGATTTTTGGTGATTTTTTGAATGAAACATGTAAAATGACATGATTTTTAAGGAATATCTCGATTTTAAGCTTAGATTAGTCCCATGTAGTGCGTTCATGGACCGTCGGAAAGTCTAAAATCAAATGTTGTTTTCTGTTTTTGCACTTTCTGGCTCTGATTAATAGCGTGATTTTGGTGATTTATTTTGAAAATAAAACGTCTTTTAAACCCATGAGTGGGTTTTAGTGGTCAGAGGGTCAACTAGTCAAAGTCTGTGCTGAATCAAAAACAGATTCATGTCGATAAAATTCACTTTTGAGATTTATACTCTCAGATTATTTTAAGAATCTTTGACTCCTCCACACACCCTTCACCTGAACCCGTCATTCACTTTTAAAGCTATGTGGCCAAATAAATATGAATGATGAAATAATGCAGACTAGCATGTGGACTTTGTTAAAATTCAAGTGTACTGACCCGTTGTCGAAATTCTGCAACACTGCCTGCAGTTCAACCTGAAAACTCTCTGAATTTTTGTCACCTGGCTGTTGGTCCCAGCTGGGTCGGTCATGGCTTCTTAGTTTCGCCAAGAAGTGTAGAATTTTTAGTTTTTTACAGAATCTGGTTTGAGTAAATGGTTGATTTTTGGCGATTTTTTGAATGAAACATGTAAAATGATGTGATTTTTAAGGAATATCTCGATTTTAGACTTGGATTAGTCCCATGTGGTGCGTTCATGGACCGTCGGAAAGTCTAAAATTAAATGTTGTTTTCTGTTTATGCACTTTCTGGCTCTGATTAATGGCGTGATTCTGGCGTCTTAATTTGAAAATAAAACAACTTTTAAACCCAGGAGTTGGTTTTAGTGGTCAGAGGGTCAACAAGTCGAAGGTGATGTCGATAAAATTCACTTTTCAGATCTATACTTTAAGATTATCGAATAAATATTGCAGAATCATGTGTGGACTTGACCCGTTGTTCAGACTTTGCAACACTGCCTGCAGTTCAACCTAGAACCCTACATTTTTGTCATGTGACTGTAACTTGATAATTTTTTTGTTTTTATACAGGATCTGGTCGACACAAATGGTTTAATTTTTAGCAATTTTTAATTCGAGACATGTAGAATGAAGTGATTTTTGATGAAACTGTCGGCTTGACTTGGCTATTTTTTCCTGACAGAGCTAAATGACACACATGATCAGTTCAAGGACCATCAGAAAGTTGAAAATCTGATGTTTTTTTCTGTTTTTACAGTTTCTAGCTTTGATAGATGGTGTAATTTTAGCATTTTTTAAAGAATAACATGTCTTTCTAACCTGCTAGTGAGTTTTGGGGTTCACAGTGTGTTTAATATGATGTTTGCAGTGTAAGAATACAACATGTAAACACATTGGAATGTCTAAAAACCTCTGCTAAGTTCTCTATATAAGCATAAAAACAGTAAACTCTGATAAACCCTGTCTCTGTTAAGGTGTTGGAGGCGAACTCGATGAAAGGAGGAGTTGAGCTGCTGGAGGTCAGACCTGATCAGCTGACCAGTAACGACCTGGGAGGACAGCAGGTTATAAATGCTTCATAGAAATGTTCATGTCTGTAACGGTGTCAGAAAAACAGGAATAAGAGCCGAATTTAGGGTTTAGTATCTCCAGAAATAAAACTCCAACCGCCATGAAATGTGGTGAGAACACAGAACGGTTACCAGTAGATCAGAATGACTGAATGGACCCCTATGAACACCAACATCTAGACCCTATGGACACCAACATCTAGACCCTATGAACACCAACATCTAGACCCCTATGAGCACCAACATCTAGACTCCTATGAACACCAACATCTAGACCCCTATGAGCACCAACATCTAGACCCCTATGAACACCAACATCTAGACCCTATGGACACCAACATCTAGACCCCTATGAACACCAACATCTAGATCCCTATGGACACCAACATCTAGACCCCTATGAACACCAACATCTAGATCCCTATGGACTCCAGCATCTAGACCCCTATGAACACCAACATCTAGACGCTATGGACACCAACATCTAGACCCTATGAACACCAACATCTAGACCCCTATGAACACCAACATCTAGACCCCTATGGACACCAACATCTAGACCCTATGAACACCAACATCTAGACCCCTATGAACACCAACATCTAGACGCTATGGACACCAACATCTAGACCCTATGAACACCAACATCTAGACCCCTATGAACACCAACATCTAGATCCCTATGGACTCCAGCATCTACACCTCTACAGACACCAACCTGTAGACCCCTATGAACACCAACATCTAGATCCCTATGGACTCCAGCATCTAGACCTCTACGGACACCAACATGTAGACCCCTATGAACACCAACATCCAGACCCCTACGAACACCAACATCTAGACCCCTACGGACTCCAGCATCTAGACCTCTACGGACACCAACATCTAGACCCTATGAACACCAACATCTAGACCCCTATGAACACCAACATTTAGACCCCTATGAACACCAACATCTAGAGCCCTATGAACACCAACATCTAGACCTCTATAGACACCAACATCTAGACCCCTATGAACACCAACAGCTAGACCCCTATGGACACCAACATCTAGACCCCTGTGGACACCAACATCTAGACCCCTATAGACACCAACATCTAGACCCCTATGGACCCCAACATCTAGACCCAATGAACACCAGCATCTAAACCTCTATAGACACCAACATCTAGACCCCTATGAACACCAACAGTTAGACCCCTATGAACACCAACAGCTAGACCCCTATGAACACCAACATCTAGACCACTATGAACACCAACATCTAGACCCCTATGGACCCCAACATCTAGACCCAATGAACACCAACATCTAGACCTCTATAGACACCAACATCTAGACCCCTATGAACACCAACAGCTAGACCCCTATGGACACCAACATCTAGACCCCTATAGACACCAACATCTAGACCCCTATGAACACCAACATCTAGACCTCTATGAACACCAACATCTAGACCCCATGAACACCAACATCTAGACCCCTATAGACACCAACATCTAGACCCCTATGAACACCAACATCTAGACCCCAATGAACACCAACATCTAGACCCCTATGAACACCAACATCTAGACCCCATGAACACCAACATCTAGACCCCTATGAACACCAACATCTAGACCCCTATGAACACCAACATCTAGACCCCTATGAACACCAACATGTAGACCCCTATGAACACCAACATCTAGACCCCTATGAACACCAACATCTAGACTCCTATTAACACCAGTTTCCTTTTTCCTACTAATGGATCCATCCATATTTACACTTACAGGGACTTCCTAGGGAAACTATACATCCTGGTTTGACTGACCCAGATGTTCTTTGTGTATTTCCTACTAACACCTCATTAATGTTAAACTCTGGGTTTGTCCAGATCTCGGTTCTGGTCGGTGAACCCTACTTCAGCACCAGTCTGTTGCCGTGGCATTCCCTCTTCTTCTGGTTCTGTCGCTCTGCTCTGTCTGGACTCCTGCGACCCGACGCCTCCATCCTGCCCGGATCAGCCTCCCTGCACATGGTGGCCGTGGAGTTCCAGGTAGGTCATCCAGGTCAAGGTTGTCCTCGTAGTTTCAATTGAGAAGCTCAAGCAAGTCCAGATGATACAATTGAAGCTACGAGGACAGGTACAAGCTTTGCCCGACTCTGTAACAGTTTCTTTTGCCAGATTTGTGCTCAGAAGACGCCGTAAAAATAAACCTGTGTTGTTTTTGTCTTCATTTCTTGTGTTTGTCAGGATCTGTGGAGGATCCGAGCTCCGTGTGGAACCTGTGAAGGCTTCGACGTCACTCCGATGGACGAAATGGTTCAGGTAAAGTTAATTTAAAATAATTTGTATTTTTACCAAGCAGTTTGTTTTTACATCCAGTGAGGTCTTCGATGGTGACATTGTCTTGATATCTGATGTTCACCGCAAGTGTGGCTTAGTTAAATTGGCCAACTGGCTGTAGGAAGGCCGACCTAGTGAAAGTTAGCTGTGCTCGGAGGTCATTAACCACCACATGAGACTTTGTCATGATGCCCGTTGCTAGCTAAACGCCCACAATGCTCTCTGCTTGCCGAGTCTCAGCGACGCCCCCTTTGGTCTCTACAGTAAGAGACTCCCCCTGGTGGAACAACCAGGTACTACAGCTGATCTGCAATACGTTTTCTAACATGCACGACCTTCTTCTTCTGTTTTATCGGTTAAATTATTGCCAGCGATAAATCCGTTAACCAGTAACACTCCTAGTTCCAGCTGGGAGCTTTTTAGCAGCTTTACTTACGCTGACTACAGCGAACAAGTCACTTCATCATGTAGCTCAGTGATGCGGATCATTCTGATATCAAACCTCTGTGAAGAGATTAGTAATATTACAGGTTGTTTACTGTGGAAGACTGGAGGTTGTTTGCTGCTTTGGTACTTTTAAGGTTTAAGGTACGAGTATTAAACAGTAAGAGGCTCCACCTGGTGGAACAACCAGGAAATACAGCTGGTCTACAATACATTTACTGCTGAGATGCATGACCTTCTTCTTTTTCTGCCTTATTGGTTAAATTAGAAAACAGCAATCAATCAATTAATCATTCACATCCTTTAGTGTGTACATTAAGTAATATTAGAGGAATATTTTACCTAAACAGGAGAACGCAGCAAATTAAATCACTTGTATGCACAACTATGGAACAAATCGTCCCTAAAACTTGATTTAACCTCATTTAATTAAATCAGTGACCACCACTGGTTATTGATTTACTGATAATCGATCACCGGTGTGTCTTCAGAGGTCTCTGGATTTCCGTGAGTCCCGTGAGGCCGAACCTCATCCTCTGTGGGAGTATCCGTGCAGAGCCCTGACTCGATCCCAGTCAGTCATGACCTTCGACTTCACCCAGTGCGTCCCTCAGCAGCCAATCAGCAGCCAGGGATCGCTGCCGTTCATCAGGTACAGTCAGTCCATCAATAGTCATCATTTAATCTGTGTTTTATCTCCTGACAGCGATCTTTTGCGGCTCTTTTATTTTGAAAGTTGTTCCAATATCTCCAGTTAAACAGTAAATAGATTTTGTATTGTTTTAAATAGAGGCTGGTGTATTTCTGTATTTCTGTCTTCTGAGGTTTTTAAATTCACCTGTCAGGTCAGTAACAGCGGTGTGTTTCAGGGCTGGGCGTTGCCATGGCGTTGCCTTGTGGATGGAGTACCACCTGACCGATGACATCACTGTCAGCGCAGGTTTAACCGGGCCAATCAGCGAGCAGGTCGGTCCCTAATTCACCTGTTACACTTTTAATCATCTCTGATTTGAGCCAGTTCAGTTCCAGTGGTTCCCAAGCAGTGGTGTGGGGGCCTCTGAAGGGACACCGGATCAATCTGAGGGGTCGTGAGATTATTAGCTAGAAAAGTAAACGAGTTCTGAAACGTAAATCACTGGTTAAGTCCGGGAACGATGCATTTTAAACATAAAATCAGCAAATCCTTTGTTCGAAACTGAGTTCAGAGTCTTTTAAATGTGGAGGACAAACAGATTCAGGATTCTCTCGTATAAAAATGATATAAATCTACATTGTGCAGCGATGCTCTGCTCCCAGTGCTCCTGCGACCCTTATAACGCCACCTGGGTTGGAGCTTTGCACCTCGTAGGAAAGTTTCAACAGGGTAACGATGCTGCGCAATGATTTAAATACATAGATTCCCTTTGAAAGTTGGTTATAAATTAGATTTTTTAATTTACGTAGAGGAATAATTGTCACCTACAGCTGAAATACAGTGTGAAGCATGACGTCCGTGTTGTTTTTTGCCTCCTGCAGGGCGACTGTGTCTGGAGTCGTCACAGGAAGCAGGGGGTTTACTTCTTCAGGACGCCGGTGGAGAGCTCAGGTGACGGCAGGGCTGCGGTGTCTTACAGCTTCACCTTTGAACCCAGTTTAGGAGACATTAAGATGGACTTTAGCGTCACGTCTCAGTGAGGTGGAGGCTCGGTTTGACCTTTTAGCATTTATACCGGATGTTCAAGTGTGTCGGGTTTATAAAACACAGATTAACCACCAGAACGGACCTGATGTAGCGAACAAATGTCTGCTCCAGGTCAGACTGAACATTATTCATGTTAAAACCTGTCGTTTTTTTGAGTGACAGCTGAAGGAAAGTCGCAGTTTTTGCTTTCATATATGTTGTTTTGCTTCCTCAAATCTCTACAATGAAGGAGGAGAAGTTACTAAAACACCTAAACAAAGATTTCAGGACATTTGTTGCTGCACCGTCTCAGATTTTGTTCACTCATTTGGGACCCAAAACTAAGTTCTGTAAAATATTTAGGCTGAATTATGAGGATTACAATATGTTTTAAGACCTGGGACATTCTCTATTTTGAATACAAGTAGTTATTTTACTAGGAAAGCCATGTTTAGGGTTCAATATCTCCAGAAATACAACTCTGAAAGCCATGAAACGTGGTGAGGACACAGACAGGATTAGCTTCCAGAAAATCTGAATGATTTAATGGATCAAGCAGAAGCAAAATTTTTAATTACTCGTCCTCGAAAATGGAAAAATAGTGCAAAATTTCCAATCGAGAGCAGTAATGTGTCTCCAGAAAGTCCCTGTAAGTGTATATCTATGGATGGATCCATGTTTCTACTAAACCATTTCTCCAACTGTTGAGGCTCTAACATCAGTAGAATCTGATGGAGGAAAGTTTGACCAGACAAGGTTCCATTTTTTAGATATTTAGACTAAATATTGATGTGGACTCATTGGTAGGAACCAGAACCTGGTGTTCATAGGGGTCTAGATGGTTGTGTTCATAGAGGTCTAGATGTTGGTGTTCATAGGGGTCTAGATGTTGGTGTTCATAGGGGTCTAGATGTTGGTGTTCATTGGGGTCTAGATGTTGGCGTCCATGGGGGTCTAGATGTTGGCATTCATTGGGGTCTAGATGTTGGTGTTCATTGGGTCTAGATGTTGGTGTTCATAGGGATCTAGATGTTGGTGTTCATAGGGGTCTAGATGTTGGTGTTCATAGGGGTCTAGATGTTGGCGTTCATAGGGGTCTAGATGTTGGTGTTCATGGGGTCTAGATGTTGGTGTTCATTGGGGTCTAGATGTTGGCGTCCATGTGGGTCTAGATGTTGGTGTTCATAAGGGTTGACATGTTGGCGTTCACTGGGGTCCAGATGTTGGTGTTCATTGGGGTCTAGATGTTGACATCCATTGGGGTGTAGATGTTGGCGTTCATAGGGGTCTAGATGTTGGTGTTCATAGGGTTCGAGATTAGATGTTGGCTTTCATAGGGGTGTAGATGTTGGCGTTCATAGGGGTCTAGATGTTGGTGTTCATAGGGTCTAGACATTGGCGTTCACAGGGGTCGAGATTAGATGTTGGTGTTCATAGGGGTCGAGATTAGATTTTGGCTTGGCTCTGTTGTCTTCATGCTGAAATTTAACAACATATGAGGACAAAATTATGGAATTCTACTGATGTTAGAGCCTCAACAGTTGGTGAAATGTAGACCAAGAACTGTATTTTAGTAGAAATATGGATCCACCCATAGATATACACTTACAGGAACTTTATGGGGACACTAGACCACCATTGATTGCAAATTGTGGCCTCTGTGGATCCATTCAGTCATTTAGATCTACTGTAAACTGTTCCGTCTGTGGGAGTTTTATTTCTGGAGATATTGAACCTTAAAATAGTAAAACTCTGAACAGAATCTAAGACGGTGGCGGTGGAGGTAGAGCAGTCCATTGAAATAAACAGGAAACTTCTGAAGGCTGGCTTTAGTTTATTTCAAAGACATGAAACACGGCGGCAAAAACACTCTTTTGCCTTCACAGAGACATAAATACACATCAGTCGGACATTTTGTTCTTGAATCATTGACGGTGAACGTTGTGTTGTTGTGAATTTACCCACGGAGCCACGTAAAGGCCAGTTTTTAGTTTCCTCTCGGTATGTTTTTGTTACCTTCTGATGCATTTTG
This sequence comes from Dascyllus trimaculatus, assembly GCA_024666655.1. Taxonomy (NCBI): domain Eukaryota; kingdom Metazoa; phylum Chordata; class Actinopteri; family Pomacentridae; genus Dascyllus; species Dascyllus trimaculatus. Next base: position 2,062,027 of record CM045448.1, on the reverse strand, counting down.
AAGCCAGTTTAGGGAAACATACTGCAGATACCACAGACTGAAGGGCTGACGCGACTCTTCATGTGATGCATTTATCAATTATCGCTCATTTTAAAGGGCTTGAAGCTGATTTAAATCCCAAACTCTGAACAGAACCTCTTCTAAAGCAGGTTGGCTGTGCAGCATCAGTTACCATGGAGATCTAACAGGTTAAAAAAGAGCCTGAAAACTCTGGATGTAGCCTCAACATAGCTGCAAACACATTAAAACCCACTCTCTGGTTCAAATCCTAACAACGTATCACCGCCAGCAGCTTGACACTGCTGGAAATCGATCAATAAATGCATCACAGACCGTCACATCTGCAGTGTTTTTCCCTAAACTGTTGATTTGGAGTAAAGAACGCTGCAGAATTATTCCTCACAAAGCTTCTACCTTTACTAGGCTCCGTATTTACCTGTGTTGATGTAAATAAAGATCAATAAATGCATTTCAGTGCTTGTAAATACTTGATAAACCCTCCAGGTGAAGTCACGTGACGCTTCTGGTTTCACCTCGAAGGTAAAGACTCCGTGTGACTGTGGATTCTTCTCTGATCGATGAGCAAATGAGAAGTTGCAAATCAAATCGGCCACATCTTAAAGGGTAATTCTGGTATTTTTAAACTGATTTTCCACCTTTTTTTTGCGGCTCTAAATGATTAATAGGTACAGAAATGTTTGGAGTCTTCAGGCGATGCAACGACTAATCGATTAATTTATTAGTTTTCATTTATTTAAGGGAGACAAAAGTCAAAATTATCCGACTCCAGCTTCTTAAATAAAGGATCTAAACCCTTCTGTGAACATACTTTTACTTTATTCTTATGAGTTGTTGAATTTAGTGCAGCTAAAATTAAATCTGCACAACAAAATCCTGCTTCAGAGTCTGTTCAAGCTGCAAACTTTGACTTTAAACCAATAAGCAGAACTGCAGTGATTAATTAATCGCCAACTATTACAATCGATTCCAGTATATTTTTAGGAAAAGAAGTCTAAACTCTCCGATTTCAGCTTCTTAAATGCAAATATTTTCTGTTTTTTCCCTTCTTCTATGATGGTAAACTGAATATCTTTGAGTTTTTGGACCTTTTGCAGCCCAAACAGCTAATTAATTAATCCAGAAAGTGATTTACAATGAAAATAAAGATTAGTTTCAGCCCTACAGGATAGAAACAAGAACTGCAGCAGTGTTCTCGCTCAATGTTGGACCAAATTCAAACATTTTTCTGTTTTTTTTAATCATTCAGAGCCAAAAAAAAGGATGAAAAGTTAGGGTTGAGGTTTAAAAAGAACATAAATCCCAACACAGCTTGCATATTTAACAGTAGCAGGAGTAAAAGTGGAGCTTTTTCCTCAAACTCTCAAATCAAACTGCTGTTTTTTGGTGAATTACCGGGAAACAAGTCGTCGTTTCTCGCCGACCTCTGAACGTCTCGACCGCCGGAATCGCAGCTTTAAACTCAGAATCTTCAGGGAGGACGAGGCGAAGGGAATGTGGTGACGATCTGGAGCTGCAGACGTTCTCAGGCGTCCGTCAGCGTCTTCTTGTCCAGGAGAATCTTCTCTCCGGGTTTGAACGCCGGCATCCCCATGTACGGGCAGCTGGCACATCGGAAGGCGTCGCCGAGGTAACACTGGTACATAAACATCATCGGTTATTCACCAGTCGTCTTTAATAACAGCGGGAATGTGAGAATAAAGCGATACATGAAGGATACTCACACTTCCACAGGCAGATTTTGGCATGTTTGTCTTCTGTTTGGCTTTGCTCTCCTGATCCAGCTCCTCAGCCAGACCACATGTGCTGCACAAAACACACCAAACATATGTTATAATGTCAGTTTTAAAACACACTGGTGGATAAGAAAGCCAAAATGTGTACTCAAATGTCGGAGAAAGACAACAACAAACACCTAAAATGGCTAAAAATACAGTACTTTCCTGCTTCTTTGAGCAAAAAATTCATCCAAAGTAACCCAAAGTCGTTAGTGCGCGACTTAAAGGCTTTTTAAAACACGGTAATGGATTAAAAACATGTACGGGAGTAAAAAGTTGTCTTCTAAAATAGCAACTAGTTATAGTCCATAGGGGTCTAGATGTTGGTGTTCATAGGGGTCTAGATGTTGGTGTTCATAGGGGTCTAGATGTTGGTGTTCATAGGGCTCTAGATGTTGGTGTTCATAGGGGTCTAGATGTTGGTGTCCATAAGGGTCTAGATGTTGGTGTTCATAGGGGTCTAGATGTTGGTGTTCATAGGGCTCTAGATGTTGGTGTTCATGGGGGTCTAGATGTTGGTGTTCATAGGGGTCTAGATGTTGGTGTTCATAGGGCTCTAGATGTTGGTGTTCATAGGGTTCTAGATGTTGGTGTCCATAAGGGTCTAGATGTTGGTGTTCATAGGGGTCAAGATGTTGGTGTTCATAGGGCTCTAGATGTTGGTGTTCATAGGGGTCTAGATGTTGGTGTTCATAGGGTCTAGATGTTGGTGTCCATAAGGGTCTAGATGTTGGTGTTCATAGGGGTCAAGATGTTGGTGTTCATAGGGCTCTAGATGTTGGTGTTCATAGGGGTCTAGATGTTGGTGTTCATAGGGTCTAGATGTTGGTGTTCATAGGGGTCAAGATGTTGGTGTTCATAGGGCTCTAGATGTTGGTGTTCATAGGGGTCAAGATGTTGGTGTTCATAGGGTCTAGATGTTGGTGTCTATAGGGGTCAAGATGTTGGTGTTCATAGGGTCTAGATGTTGGTGTTCATAGGGGTCTAGATGTTGGTGTCTATAGGGGTCAAGATGTTGGTGTTCATAGGGTCTAGATGTTGGTGTTCATAGGGGTCTAGATATTTGTGTTCATAGGGGTCTAGATGTTGGTGTTCATAGGGGACTAGATGTTGGTGTTCATAGGGGTCTAGATGTTGGTGTTCATAGGGGTCTAGATGTTGGTGTTCATAGGGGTCTAGATGTTGGTGTTCATAGGGGTCTAGATGTTGGTGTTCATAGGGGTCTAGATGTTGGCGTTCATAGGGGTCTAGATGTTGGCGTTCATAAGCTTACTTAAATTTGCGTTCCTGATTCCAGACATACTATTTCTGATAAAAATAAAACTCACCAGTTCTTGCAGGCTTTCTTCTTCTTCGTGGCTCCATCTCCACAGCTGGGAGCTTTGAGAGAAGCTGCATCGGGTTTCTTCAGATCATCTTCATCCAGCAGAGCATCAGAGTCCAACAGGTCCTGGAGAAACAGTTTATTAAGGCACCTTGTTAGTACTAAAACAGTCTAATGCAACAGTCCAGCAGTAAATCCTCCTTTCTGAAGGTTCAACTAGTAAGTGCATTTCTATGTGGTACATTATATAGACAGATGTTTCTATCATTTTGTTCCGTATTTTAGATGTTCATAAACTTGTTTTTCCATCTTTTTTTGGCACCACTGTTGTCTTTTTCTTCATCTTCATAAATTCTTCTTCATGTTTTTATGACATTTTCCAACAAGGTCAATGAAAAGTGTTTAAAAAAAGACACAGGACACATTTTTTTAAAGCTTATTCGACCACAACCAGTGTGAAAATTCGTGCTTGTTGAGTTTTACGTGCTGTTTTCTGCTTTGTATATTTACACAAATGTTCAGTTAACACTTATCATTCTACACAAACTCGAGTTCTCATGCAGGTTTTAGTGCAGCTGATCTACAAACTCGCTGGTCGGATCTGTAAACTCACCACGTCGTCGTCGTTCATGTCGTTGGCCGACAGCGTCCACATGGTGACGGTGTTTGGATCTAGTGCTGGTTTCTCTGCTGAAAAACACAGAAAATAGCAAATCTTAGCTTCACATCAACTCTGAAAACGAAACACATGGAACCGTCTAAAGACCTACTGAAGAAAATATAAATACGCAGCTCTACAATAATAAAAAATAAACACACCTGGCTTGGCTGCTTTCTTCCCAAAGGACAGTTTGATCTGAGCGGATGATCCCATCTCGTAGTTGGGTTTGGAGGCCGATATGCGGATTCTGGACAGAGTGTTTCCTTGGTAACCGGTGGAGGTCCGGAGGGAGTTCAAGGCTTCTGGACTGAGGTCTGTTTTATGGAGCTGATGGGGAGAAAAACAAGACAGTCAACAGGTGGAAAAGGAGACAAATGATCGAATTTTGGCGTTCATTGGGTCTAGATGTTGGTGTTCATTGAGGTCTAGATGTTGGTGTTCATAGAGGTCTAGATGTTGGTGTTCATAGGGGTCTCGATGTTGGTGTTCATAGGGGTCTCGATGTTGGTGTTCATAGGGGTCTCGATGTTGGTGTTCATAGGGGTCTAGATGTTGGTGTTCATAGGGGTCTCGATGTTGGTGTTCATAGGGGTCTCGATGTTGGTGTTCATAGGGGTCTCGATGTTGGTGTTCATAGGGGTCTCGATGTTGGTGTTCATAGGGGTCTAGATGTTGGTGTTCATAGGGGTCTAGATGTTGGTGTTCATAGGGGTCTCGATGTTGGTGTCCATAGGGGTCTAGATGTTGGTGTTCATAGGGTCTAGATGTTGGCGTTCATAGGGTCTAGATGTTGGTGTTCATTGGGTCTAGATGTTGGTGTTCATAGAGGTCTAGATGTTGGTGTTCATAGGGGTCTAGATGTTGGTGTTTATAGGGGTCTAGATGTTGGTGTTCATGGGGGTCTAGATGTTGGTGTTCATAGGGGTCTAGATGTTGGTGTTCATTGGGTCTAGATGTTGGTGTTCATAGGGGTCTAGATGTTGGTGTTCATGGGGTCTAGATGTTGGTGTTCATGGGGGTCTAGATGTTGGTGTTCATAGGGGTCTAGATGTTGATGTTCAAAGGGGTCTAGATGTTGGTGTTCATAGGGGTCTAGATGTTGGTGTTCATAGGGGTCTAGATGTTGGTGTTCATAGGGGTCTAGAGTTGGGTCTAGATGTTGGTGTTCATAGGGGTCTAGATGTTGGTGTTCATAGGGGTCTAGATGTTGGTGTTCATAGGGGTTAGATGTTGGTGTTCATAGGGTCTAGATGTTGGTGTTCATAGGGGTCTACATGTTGGTGTTCATAGGGGTCTAGATGTTGTGTCATAGGGGTCTAGATGTTGGTGTTCATAGGGTCTAGATGTTGGTGTTCATAGGGTCTAGATGTTGGTGTTCATAGGGTCTAGATGTTGGTGTTCATAGGATCTAGATGTTGGTGTTCATAGGGGTCTACATGTTGGTGTTCATAGGGTCTAGATGTTGGTGTTCATAGGGGTCTAGATGTTGGTGTTCATAGGGTCTAGATGTTGGTGTTCATAGGGTCTAGATGTTGGTGTTCATAGGGTCTAGATGTTGGTGTTCATAGGGGTCTAGATGTTGGTGTTCATAGGGGTCTAGATGTTGGTGTTCATAGGGTCTAGATGTTGGTGTTGTATTTTCAGAGTTACAAGCTGCTTCCATGTTGCTCCAATGTTAAATTTAACAACATATGAGGCTGATATCTCTGGAGATATTGAACCCTTAAAATGCTTCCCAGGTACGATGTTTATTGAGGGTGAATATACAACAATTCTCAGATTTCTCTCTAATTTCAGTGAAAACTTTTTAAGCTCGCAGAGGTAAGTTTTAAGTTCATCAGACTTTAGTAAACCCTCTGGCTCACCTCTGTGACCGACATGAATCCAGACAACTTCAGAGTCGACAGGAGCTTCTCAGCAGTTCTAACAACCTGAGCCTCTGTACCTGAAACACAGACGGATGAAACTCAAACACACTGCAGCACAAATAGAAAACAACCAGAGCAGCACATGACCTTGTATATCTGGTACTTACATTAATAAACAAATAGGATTCATAAATGAGCACTACAAAGCTTATTTAGTCAGTTAGTAAAACATAACACAGAGTAGATCAGTAGCTCATGGACGTACCTGTAACCGGCTCCTCCAGAATCAGCTTCCCTCCAGGTTTGAGGACTCTGGCGATCTCCTCCAGAGTCTCTGAACTGTGGATGGACGAACTGTCGGCCAGGAGGCAGGAAAGGACCCAGTCGAAGGAGGAGGCTGCATGAGAGGCTGAGGAGAGGGCAGGAGAAGGTAAATCTGCTGATGTTTTCCAGGGTAGAATAACACTCTGACTGTCTGGTGAACAATAACATCTGTAAACTACATGCAGATCTCTTGAATCCAGCTGCAGACTCTAAAAACTGTAGATAGATCCTGCTAATTTTTTTTAAATATTTGGTCCATTTCAGCCAAGCTACAGTATCATACAGACAAAAACGAGAAATCAAAACAACAAACAACAAAACCAGAACTTAAAATAACAGGATGAAGTTTAGGATATTAACTTCTACCAGCTACATGTCCACACATCTCATGTCTTGCTGTTTCCCGTTTGCCCCAAGAACACCTTTACTTTTACATTCTTCTACTTTACTGCAAATGGCTTCAAATAGCAGTCCCTCCAGAATTTCTCAATGTTGTGATCGCAACAATGAACGCAAATTCAACCAATCTCCGCATATTCTGCACGACCCTTCAATTTTGTTCAATCACCGCGACTTTTCCGCAATCACAGCCAGGTACCCCTGACTCTAGTGTGCAGTTCAGGGCGGGAGCTCAGCGTTGCTCAAAGTCGTCATGCTATTGGCTGAATCCACCAGTTCGGGGTGGGAACTCAACGCTCAATGTCGGCATGCTATTGGCTGAATCTAACATTTGACTCCGCCGGGGACAGTAAAAACAAGCTCCGTCTTCTGCTCCTAGCATAGTCGCAAACCTGTATTTGGTTCCACTCTGAATTGCATTAGATCTGCACGCAGGGTGAAGGTTAGACTGTCATCAGACTGTTACAAAATGAAGTAAAGTCGAACGCTGAGCTCCCGCCCCGAACTGCACACTGCAGTCAGGAGCTTCTCATCATAGAAGTCCCCAGTAATGCACGTACGTCACTCAATTCACTTCCTTGTTTATGGTTTGAAGATGCAGGCATGTGCCATAGTAACGTCTCTCACTTACCAACAAAAATTACTGCTAAAGACCTGCAAAACAATTCCCTGATGTTCTTCACCAAAGCAGAGCTAAACTGTTTTCACCCCGTGGAATATTGAGGTGGAACACAAACCAAAACCATCCACTGACAAACACTTTTCTACCGTAAACATATCAGGAGAATGGGTGAAACCAGCGGACCACAGACCAGACAAACCACCGTGATGAAGCTGCTGCATCCAGATCTGTGTCCAGCACTGAAACAATGAAGGTCAGTTAGATTCATTAACTGACGTGACGAGCTGTGAGCGTGTGTGTGTGAACACGCGTGTGCCAGGATGTGGAATTAACTTTTTAAACTTTTAACATTTTTAATGAATTAAACAAAACAAAGAAAAAAATGCAACGTTTTAGCAATTTTTTACCGTCTCCTGCAATTTCATCGCAACAAATACACTTTAAATATCAAAACTTACATCGCAATTTTTTAGAAAAGCTGCCGCGAACTCAGACATTTTAGGAGCAACAATCTGGAAAAACGCCCGCAAAATCCTGGAGGGACTGAAATAGGAACTCATGACACTGCAGAATGCTCCCAAAGAACACCAATATTCTCCCTAAATGTCCTCAAAATATGGAGCGTATATACTGTAAGATCTACCTGCACCTATAACCAACTTCACCTGTTGATTATGAATCTGCTAAACCATGAACACAACCAAGTCCTGCTACTCACACATCAGCAGCCTCTCCATGTTCTCCACGGACATTTTGCCGTCTGCGCCGACAACAGCTCCCAGTTCTTCTGCATGTTGCTTCAAAGCTGCTGGCTCCGAGGGCTGAGTCCAAACCAGCATCACCTTGTCGCCTGGTCTGACGCCGAGGTCTGCCATGACTCCCTGGAGGAGGAAAGATGTTATAGTTCATCACAGCTCAGGTGAAATACGACCACCATGACTCGGCTGAACAAACAGCACACTACTGCAGCACAGGCCTCCATTATGACAGCAATAAAACACAGTAGGAGAGAATTTATATAACAACATTCTTAGAATATTAATGCTGGGAAGGTAAATATGAAGGTTAATGGTTGAGCCTGGCTTCAGACTACAGTAAGGTCAAACACCAGTTTGAGGCAGTCCGAGTTCAATCACACCATGTTGGCTGGAGTTGAGCAACACGAGCAGCTTACTGGGAAACATCTGCACGACTATGATCCGCAGTGTTTGGACATAAACTGGAGAACGTTTCATCACTTGCAACTGAACATTATACGATAAACGGCACCAGCAGAGAGTTTAAAATGTGCTTTGCCGCTATAAAGCTGAGAAAAAGTGTAACTTGGGGACTAAAACTGGCTGTAAAGAGGCTAAACTGACAACTCGGTAACATTACGACCACAGAAATACAGTTTATTCACAAAGAGTTGTAAACTTACACTCAGTAATTACAGAGTGAAAACATGCTTTTAGACACCTTAACAAACCTTTACTAACTTAAAACTTCTATTCATTTAAACATTCAGACCCTCAGTTCTAACCTGTAGAAGCCTCTTTGGCAGCATTGGGATTTTTTCTTTTATTCCCTAAAGATGTTTAGGTGGTGTAAAAGTACCACCAGTGGCAAAATAAAGAAAACTGTTGTTAACTTGGGGTTTATTTACTCCACATAGCAGACATTTTTCTCTATAAATGGTCAGAATTAACAGGAAAATGCAGAGACTTCTATTAAATAAGGCAACAGATTCATTGTCTTCACTGTACGCAGACAGATCCTGATTACTGTTGTGAGTTATCGCCCCTGAAAAGCTCCTCCTGAGCAGAGAAAACCCTGATTACAGGTTCTGCACACCAGGATTCGAGAAGTTAATCTCTTCCTTCCTGACAGATTCTCTTAAAGTCCCTCAGACTGGATGGAAAACACCTGAACTTCCATCTTCAGGCGTCTCCACAGATGTTCTCCAGGTGGTTTAAGTCTGAGCTTTGGTTGAACAGCACAAGGACAGTCAGGGATTTGCCTTAGCTTTCTTTGTATTTCTTATTTATACTCTGTCCTTGGATATAAAACTGGACATCAAGCAGTTCAAACCTGTAGTTGCTGCTGACACACTGATTATTAATTATCTAATGATGGGACATACAATAAAATACCAGTCACAGGGAACAAACCAGGACTTTTACTACAACTTTATCTACATTTTGCTGCTGTGTACTTTTACTTTAAATGCAGGACTTTCCTTGTAATGGAGCATCTTCACTTTGCTATATTGGAACTTGTACTAAAGCAAACAGTACTTCTTCCACCACAGGATTCACCACAGAAAGCCACAGTAAAGGATCTAAACATTTACCTACATGAGGGAATTTCCTTAAAACACGATTTCAAAATAATAAACAGACTAACTACAAAGGAAATGAAAGGTTAGCTGCAGTCCTAACTGCTGCATTGGTACTTTTACTTAAGTATTTACTCTGAATGCTTCTTCCATCCCTGACAAAAGGCCAAACAAGGCCACAGCATTATTCCTGTCAATGAGAGACTTCAGGTTTTAGTCTCTAATGACATCTTTTAACTCTGTTTTTATGGATTATTGAATGCTTCCCAACTCAACTTAAGCCTACAACACACAATATTGCATCAGTTTGTCTGTTTGAGCCAAAACCTTTGACTTTAAACGTTAATAAATCAGCAGTGAGTCCCGTGAGAAACTGAACAGCACCCTGACAATACTGGGTTGCTATTTTAAACACAATTAAGCTAACGGCTACATCTCTATAGTAAAATTATTACACGTTATCGTAAACTAGCTTAAATATCACGTCAGTAACTCTAAACTCCAGAATGTTCCAGAAGGTTCTCCGTCTTAAAACACCAGTTCATCAAAGTAACAGTGAAGAAATGTTCTTATAAAAGCCTCATAACTCTTAACTCAGCTAACTGACTGTCTGACTAATTAGCAGTTAGCGGTTAGCATGTTGAGGACAAACAGCGTGACGCAGGAGCCGGTGTCGTCGGTTATCAAGCTCCTAAACCCGGTGTGAACACGGTGACAGGCCGGTACACGGCTACATGCTAACACAATAAACATAAATTAGTGTAATATTGGTCTAAAATGCATTCGAAGGCTTAATAGTGTGATTAATTTACATTTATACCGACTGTTCTCAGCGACTCACCTGCTATCTTGATGGCAGTTTGGGTTGCAAGTTACACAATGTAAATACTGCTTTTGGTTTCCGTTTTTCAAAATAAGATCGTAGGGAAGTGGGTTTTGAAGGTTTCAAGTCGAAATACTTTACAGTAGAGACAGAAGACTGGCGTTTACCTAGCAAGTATAAATATTCAGGTTTGAATACAAAATAAAATAACTTTAAGATCCTACAATAATGTATATATTAACGATAGTAACGATCTTTTTCGGGCTAATTTACATATTGAAATTAAGACGTTATTTATGTACAAATTTACCTGACCAATGTTTAGAAAGCACAATAATATACAATACTACAGCCTTACCTGACTAAATTAAATATTATGATTAAGACCTCACATATTATTTTCCAACTTCTTCTGCACAAAGTAATTCTGCGAGTTTTACTTTGAAGGCAACACTAGCCGTGTCAGAGGCTGCATCCGTCGAAGGCTGCAGCTGCAGGCCGAATGCGTCACAGCGGTGCGACGACTTGTGAAACGTCATCAGTTAGAGCCCAAGTCCTGTTCCAATTCGAAGTGCGCTTCTCGCCAAGTTTGATCCTCAAAAAGTAGTTTTTTCTCATCATAAACACTCAACCCAGAGGTTGTGGCGATTTATAATATTTGGAGTTCATATCAGTGTGAATGTTAAGAGATTTAAACAAGCTGTAAGCGCTTTTAGTCCCGTACAAGTACATACAAAATATTACAAACAAAAATCACAATTTCGGGATCCATCCCAGTCAAAAAATTAGGCAAAATTACAACTAATAAAGTAAAAATAAATCTTTATTATTATTATTATTATTATTATTATTATTATTATTATTATTATCGAGCCAAAGAAAGAGATAAAAACTAACTAAATATGAACAAATAGATGCAAAACCAATGCAGAGACACACAATGACTCAAGTTAGATACGATGAACCAAAAACTGTGACAAAGGATGCTGATTACATGCAAACAGAGATAAAAACCACTTTAAAGATAAAGAACAGAACTACTGTTTGTAAAATGGCTGCAAAGTCACACAAAACCACCACAGTAAGAATCAAATCTATTTAAGTTTTATAAGCTTTGACTGAGCAAGAAAAAAAACTCCATGCAGAAGACATTAGTTAGTTTAATCCAATAATCCGCATCTTAGAATGTCATTAAAATCAGCTTCATGTGATCATTTTGAATGTTAATTATAGATTCTTTAAGAGAACAATGAAGGGATGCAAACTTCACAGTAGAACCATGTCTAGTTGGGTTCATGTTCAACTCTCATTTTGCTTTTGATGCATTTATTTTATTGATAATTCTGGAATTGTTATTATAACGTGACAAAACATACATGATGCATTTAAAGAAAAGCCTGATGTTGAGCAATATTTTTAAGTTTCAGAAGGAAACATGTATCCACAGCTATTATTAGTAACAAATGTGTTTATATCTATAAAATATGTTGGACATATATGAAAAATATGTGATTGTTGAAATCCATGAGGTCCATCTGCATAAATACATCATATCTGTGTTTTCTTTGTGCCCTCTAGTGGTCACAGGCTGGAACTGCAGCCACGGTCTGGGAAAGTCAGCAACATTAAGAATAAGCTGCACTTCCTGCTACCTCTGCACTATAAAAGCCTCAATCTTTTGACACAAAATAATCCCAGGTTGAGTTTGAAAGGAGCGTCGTCAGGTAAACAACCTGTAGTAATAATCAGCTCGATTCTCCACTTGCTCTGAATACTTCTGTCGTCTTTGTAAAGTTCAAACAGTAAATTGATCTTTATTCCAGATAATTCTGAACTTACAACCGCATTTCTGGAGGGACCGGGAGGGTTAGCAGAGCTAGCAGCAGTGCTAACAAGCTTCTCCTCCACCACGGATTATTACCATAACACAAGTAGCTTTCAAAATAAATGCTCTTCTGAGACACAGATGTAGTTCCGGTTCAATTTGAGCTGTGATGTTTCTCTGTGTGACCATCTGACTTCCTCGTAGAGAAATCCAACTGTTCACTGGGAGCTGCAGATACAACCTCAGCCTGATAGAGGATCAGAGTCAGAGCATCAGGTGTTTCTGCCCTCTAGTGGCCACAGGCGGACACTACAAGGCAAAGTTGGAGGGATTGCATGAGCTACATTTCCTGTTAGCCCTTCAAAGTAAAACCAATATAACTATTGTTTTTGACAAAAGTATTACTGCGTGATTGTTGAGGACTCAGAGGGATCGTTGGGGTAAACTAAGTTGTTTTTAATGACCATTAGTTTCTCCACTGATGGAATGTTTTATTAGGTAAGTAACTGTCTGACTTTCTCGTAGAGAAATTCACCTTTTCATTGGGAGCTGCAGCTACAACCTCAGCCTCAAGGCTGTTTCTAACTTTGCAAGATGCTGTTTGGAGGCCCCTAGAGTGAAGCAGAAATATATTGATATCAGAGATATTGAATGTTTTTAAAAATGTTTACTTTAAAATTTGAAAGCCTGAAATTAAAATACAATAAATCAGCATCTATTTTAAAATGCAACCATTAAAACACACCAGCAGTAAAAATAACACTTCTATATTTAACATCACAGTCACAGTGTAGTATCCTCAACATGTCTGCTTCCTGGCTTTTTAACCAGCAAAGTCATCTGTGGTCTTCTTATATGACAGCTTGACATGAAGCAGAGGGGTTTTCTGACTGAAGGCCATCTGGCCTGTCTGACAAACTTCACTCAGGACATCCACTGGATGAAACGAGACTTGAAAACAAAAACAAACCTTGACATTATCGATTGATAGATGTGTTGCTATTAGTCAACCCCTGGACCATTATAACACCCCCGATCAATGACATCGATTTATTAGGAGGGAATAAATATTTGCAAAGACATGTTGAATAAAAAGAGCTTTATTGACAATAGTAAAGCTGCAGTAGTTGGAAGTGTGTAAAGAAACACTCAAATTTAAAAACAAGACATTTAAAATGTTTTTTAAAATCCTCAGAAATGAAAATTCATTAGTTTATTAAAGTTGAAGCAACATAAATACAGAACGTGTGATTTTCTGCCCTCTGGTGGCCAAAGGGTGAAAGTACTTAAATGTAGTATATCCAGTGAAGTGATTCAAAAATAAAATAGAAATCACTGTAGTTATGAAGCGTGACCACCAGAGGGCGCTGTTACATTTCAGATTTTGCAGGCATGTGACAAAACTTTAACTGCAGCGTCTGTAAATGATCTGGTAGAAATGAACAAATAAGTACACATAATAAATGACTCATGATACATAAATTATTAGACCAAACAGGAAAAAATCAACTGAGCTGTATAGCTGATGGATGGCTAGTGGTGTTTATCTGGACAATAAAACAAGTTAAACCAAAGTCATGACAACGATCAGCTCTAACAGAAGAGAAGACAGACTTTATTTAAAGGTTAAAGGCTCTTATTGTTAGCGACCACATGAGTCAGGATTATGTTTCATACATGTGTTAAAAAGCTTCCACTGGATTATTACCAACAATGAGGTCATGCGACAAAGCCAGAACATAATGCTACCTTTGAGCCCAGAGTTTACACGTGACCAACTCCATCAATACTCACACCTTAAAAGCCATCAGTCAGGTTGGAGATGGTCAGACGTGGAGCTGAACGGAGGCACAATGAGCCACATGGACGAGCTGCTCACATCCCAGCAGCTGCCACAGAGTGACAGTGGAGCAGCCGCTTTAACAGCTGCTGCCATGATGGAGCTCAGCGGTCGGGTTCTGGTCCAGTCACAGCTGCTTCTGGACCTTTCAGGACTGAACTGGATCCATCTTCAGTCTGTGGCCTCAACACCATGTGACCTAAAGCCACTGACATGAGCTTCATGAACCTCTCTGTGGGCTCCGAGGCTTCAGCCCACATGTTTCCAGGACTCTTTGTTCTCATCAGCTCAATGTGTTGCAGGTAGAGAAGCTGAACCAGTTGGACTGCAGCTGGAAATAGAAAGTCCACTCAACTAGAATCCTGCTCTGACACAAACATCCTGAAACTTCCTGACACTCTGACATGCAGGCTGCCCTCTGAACCGGACATCAGCCTCCAACGGATCATGTCTACATCAACTGAACTTCTCCATCATCCACAGTGTGGAGCTGCAGCACTAAACTACACAGTGGGAACAACACACTTTACACTGGTTCCCAGTCCACCTCCCAGTAACATGGACCAGTCAGAGTCTCTACACACCAGCTGCTGCTGCTGCTTCAACCTCTGGATCATCAGGACACACTTCATCCTCTCCAACAGACACCGTCCTGATCAGCATCAATGACTCCCATCTGCAGAGAGAAGAAGAGAGACCAGAGGAGATCAATGAGTTTGATCAGCTGATCATCAGTATAAAGAGCAGCAGGACCTGATCAGCTGATCACTGTTGACATGAGACAACAAGCAGTCAGATCAGATGTGATGGACACTCTGATGGAGGAGGACCACTGTCTGTGCACATCTGGAAGGCTGTCGGCTGGAATCAGCTTCATGTCCTCAACACATCAACACAACAACAACAGTGGGCTTCACATCCACTCAAACACATGATGACAACCAGCTTGTGGCTCCTCTGATTGGCTGACTGCTGTCTCTGTGTTCCTGTCCAGTCCTGGAGTCTGTCTCCATTCTGCTTCACAGCTTCACTGAGAAGCTGCAGGTTTACAGGAGACACTGGATCTTTGCTCTGATACTGACTGTTTAGTAGAAAACTGACTGACTGGAACCTTCTACTTACTCCAGAGTCTTCAGGCTGCAGTCTGGACTCTCCACAAGATCCTTCAGATGTTTCACTGCTGAATCCTTCAAGTTGTTCCAGCTCAGGTCCAGATGTTCCAGATGGGAGGGGTTGGACTTCAGAGCTGAGACCAGAGAATCACAGCTGATCTCTGACAAATCGCACCACTTCAATCTGAAAAAAGAATAAAAGATGTGGATCAGATCAGTGATGATCCATCAGATGTGTTCTTCACCTGCAGGTCTGCCTTCATCTGTCTGCATGTGTCAGTGTGTTTGTGTGTTTAGGATCAATATCAGTGATCAGACATGATCAGTCAAATCACATTGAACTGAACAAACCAAAGAAATATTTCTGCTTCTCTCAGTAAACTTAGTCTCTTCTAACTGATCTGAGTTCAGAGGATCTTCTGGATCCACATGAGACTCTTCAGCTCTGTTATGACTGCAGACATATGTGTTGTTCTGTGCTGTGTGGTTGTTGTATTATGCCACTGGGTATGCAAACAGGGCTACCAGCAAGACGACTGGACGCCAGGATGACACGGGCCACCATTTGAAGACGGGAAAGTGACGTCGTCCAGGGTTCAGAGGGTCGGAGGGCGTGGGCAATCTTCCCCGTCGAAAAGGACACGTCAACACACAGAGGAGTTTTGAGAGCGACTGCTTAGGATTTAAGATTTGGAATGATCGCAGTGAGCAGCCACCTTTTGGTTAGTTTGTGTTGTTTTTCTTTTGGTTTACTCACTGTCGCTTTTAGTTGATCAACCATTTATTGTTTCATTTCTCAAATTGCACTGGTCTACAAGCAAAATGCTTCCGGAACAAGAGTAGTGAAATTTTACCAACTTTTGGTCACTAATAAAGAAAAATTATGTCAGAAGTGCCAATTAGCTATAGTTTTCAAGATACAATATTAGGTCAAAATTTGAAATTTCTTGAAAATTGATGAGAAATCCAGTCACATTGCAAAATAAAATATTTTTCTTAGAGCTACCATCGATCGAAAACAGTGATTCTCAACAAGCATAATATCATGTTGAATAGAAATTTGAAAGAACATGATGTATTTGACACATTCCTTGCAGAAAACCTGTGTTTTGAAAGTGAACTGTTACTACTCTGGCTCAAAAGTAGCAACAAAGAGGGAGACCACACCAAAAGCAACGGTTTAACAATATTTGTTAAATAAAGATAACGTGTAAGTGTAAGTCAGGGTGTATGCAATTGTGTTGGAAGTGCAGGTGATGAGTGCATGTGTAGAGTAAGCAAAGCAAACTAAAGAGGAGTCAGCTGGTGGCCAGGGCAGGAATGGAGCAGAGAGAGAGGAGGCAGCAATCAGGCCCTTTTAAAGAGCCACAGGTGTACCTGGTTGCCTAAATGATACGACCTTATTTGGGAACCGCCCAGCTTCCTGCAAACAGGAACAGGTAGAAATCCAGCCCACCAATCAAAGGCCACCTCCTTGGCCGTCACAGAACATAATGTATCGATATTTCTTTAGCAGTAGCACGTGTTAACCTGTGGACTGTAATTTACATGCAGCCGTTTTCATAACTGAAAAGTTGCCAGGGCCTGATATTTCTACGGAACTATTGTGTTCATCAGTTGCTGATGCACCAGAATCTTTCTCTTTGGAATCCGATGATGACCAAGATGATGTTCAGGATGCAGCTAGTCCTGAGCCATCAACATCGGCTGATCCAGACTTCACCCCGTCATATTCCTCTCCTGAACCACACCTTATATCTCAGAGTGAACTGAATGACCTAGTCAGGGATTTGGAACTGCCTAAGAATGAAGCAGAGCTGTTGGGCTCCAGGCTGCAACAATGGAATCTCCTTGAGAGTGATGTCAGGATATCTAGCTTTCGTGATCGCCTTTAAGTCAGTAGCAACAGAATTCCTGGGAAACAACAAGGCAGATAAATATGAACAGCTGGTGGCAAACCTCCGGAAGTCCTACAAACTTCTTGGGTGCAATATGTCACTGAAAATACACTTTTTACATTCCCATCTGGATTATTTTCCATTGAACTGTGGATCAGTAAGTGATGAGCATGGGGAACAATTCCACCAGGACATTGCAGCTATGGAGAAAAGATATCAAGGAAAATGGAGTCCAAGTATGCTTGCCGACTACTGTTGGAACTTGACAAGGGATGATCCAAATGCTGTGTATAAGAGACAAGCCAAAAAGCGTCGTGTAGACAATGAGTAACAGATGGATGTGAAGATTCTGTTTTTTTATCTGATGCAATCAGTACAAACATACCATTTGACCTTTGTTTTATTCCTTGACATTTTATTATCTTGAAAGTTGGTTATTTTCATAATATAAGTGTTTCTTCTTTATGTAAGGCTTGAAAATCTGTATGTGAAAGTATGCAAAATTACGTATTTATGCAATAAAATGGTAACCTTAAATATTTTGAAAAGAGTAGCCAACTAAGACTTATGATGTTTGATTTTCACTCAATTTTATCAAATTATAGAAGATTTAGCAAGTTTTATCTCTGAAGCAGACACTTCCCAAAATTTTGTAGACCAGTGTTGTAAATAAACCCTGTAAATTACTGGAGACATATGTGTGCCGGACATCCTTGGGACCAGGGGAGGGTTTCCTATTTATGTTAGGCTCAGTGTCCCCCTAGGCTGGGCGTAACAAGCTCTAATTACATTCATTTCCTTCAACAACCAACAGGAACATTTTCTACACTTCCTGATACAAACACTCCACTTTGGTCTCAACAAACTGAATTTAGGACACAAACAGAAAATGTGGCCCAGAGCAGATTTACAGCTTCATGATGGAAGTTCTGTTGGAACATAGATGAGCTTCAGTCGTCATTAAACACAGATCAGATCTACAACAGTAACAGACAGTCAGTGAACTGACCTCAGAGTCTTCAGGCTGCAGTCTGGACTCTCCACAAAACCACACAGATGTTTCACTCCTGGATCCTTCAGGTCGTTGTAGCTCAGCTCCAGATGTTCCAGATGAGAGGGGTTGGACTTCAGAGCTGAGGCCAGAGAATCACAGCTGATCTCTGACAAACCACAGCGCTCCAATCTGAATAAAGAATAAAAGATGTGAGTTGAGGAGACAGAGTTCCTTGTTCAAGCCATCCAGAGGTCCATCATGTGTTCAGAGCTGAAGAAGCTTCTCAATGTACAAGTTGATCAAATGGAAACTCCAAACAGCTGAAGCCAACAGGAAGCAGCTTCCAACAGTCCAACAGAACCAGAGAAGAAGAGCTCTCATTCATATTAATGACAACATGCTGCTGCTCCGATCAACACGGAGTGACTTCAGCTCTGAAACTCTGCAGCTCCACCAGCGGCTCCATCCATACAAACTGATGCTGAGCAGCAAACACCAGGAAAAACACTCGGACATTTATTTCACTTCCTGCTCAGAGTCACAGAAACACACAGGAAGGAAACCAGGACAAGACCAGGCTCCAGACTCTAGAAGACCTTCATGTTCTGGAACAATGGACACATTTCAACCAGGACTCTGGTGCTGCTGGATTAGTATGGAGCTAAAACAGAGACAGTGCAGGTTGTCATTGAAAACACAACTTTGAACCACTGGAAAACAAGTCTGAGCATAAAAAATGTCTTTAAAAGCAGCGAAATGAAGAAAAACCCTGAAGATTATGATTTAAAGTCACGTTAAAGGACTTCCAGTGGCTCCATGTGGTTGTAGATGGGAAATGTTGCTCTCCAATAAGACAACTAATAACCGGCCAGTGTTTTTAATCACTGACGGCAGAAACCAAACCAAAGTAAAGCTCAATAGTTAGAGAAAGTCAATGAGGACAGACGGAGAAAAGGGGAGAGCTAACAAGAAGGACAGCATGAATATAAGATGTAGTGAGTCCACGAGGGGAGCAACGCCAGCCGCCACAGTGAGCAGGATTCAGTCATTGTAGTGGAGTGGTGTCCACTCAGACAAGAACACTTGGAAGCAGTGAACAGAAGGAAGAAGGCCTTGACCAGACCGGAGACTCATGTTTCTCTCACTGGTTTGTTAGGACTGGCCAACAGTTGTAGACTTGAGGACAAATGTCCAGAAGAGATGAGTCAGATTGTGGACATCAGTGTGATCCTGGAGCCTCCACTCTATATTTTAGGTGTAGCCTCTGACACCAGCATGGACACAGACCTGAGGCCCTCGCTCATAACTTGGTTATTAACAGCAAAGAAAGCAGCAACAGCATCCTGGCTGAAACCACAGCCTCCCAACTAAACCCAGTGGAGACAGACATGAAGACATGTCCTCATCATAGAGACCACAGCAGGGTACAGCTGAGAACCAACACATGTGATGTAGAATGGAGCCCAGGGATACAGGTACCGCCTGGCTCTAGTCACCTCTTAGTGGTTTATCTTTCATTTCATTAAATCTACTCATTTATTCAACTTTAAATGCACTTGTCTGTGGCGCAGCAAATGACCTCTATGTTAGCAGAAGCTGTTAATGAAGGAAAAGGACTGAGAAAAGATGTGAAGGCTGCCGTGTGTGTGGTTACAGGCATGTAGGTGAGTCTGTGTTATCTAAGGTAGGTAGGAAGGAAAGGGTGTGGGTCCTCATGTGGATATGGATGTGTAGTGGTCTGGTCAGATGGCACGCTAGGATGTCAGGAGAAAATGAGGTGGAACTGAAAAGCATCTCCTCACTTGGATGTTTTATCTGTGTATTGAAATAAATAAGTCAAAATAAATCAATAAAATCACATTAGAAACCTTAAAAAGCCAAACTGTTGTTTCAGTGACGACCTGTTCTGTCTGGTTTAGCTCCATATGACAGCTTCATCAATGATGGAAAGCTAACGCTAGGTTCTGCTGTCAGTTCACTGGAGGATGGTTCTGGTTCTGGTTCTGGTTCTGGTTCTTTCTAATGTGCAGCTCAACATTTGTGTTCCACAGTCAAAGGACTAAAGAGAGAAGAAGAAAGCAGACGTCAGCATGAAGATCCTCAGTGTGGATCAGTAGAAGATCAGCCTGATGGCTGCAGCTTAGTGTCACCACAACTTTACATCACATTCATCTCAGCACACAAACTAAACATGATGTCTGACCTCAGAGTCTTCAGGCTGCAGTCTGGACTCTCCACAAAACCACACAGATGTTTCACTCCTGGATCATGTAGCTCGTTGAGACTCAGGTCCAGATGTTCCAGATGGGAGGGGTTGGACTTCAGAGCTGAGGCCAGAGAATCACAGCTGATCTCTGACAAACTGCATCCCTCCAATCTGAATAAAGAATAAAAGATGTGGATCAGATCAGTGATGATCCATCAGATGTGTCTCTCTGAGTTCCTGAGGCTCCACTGCAGCACAAACACTGTGGAAACACAAACATCCTGACTGGATGTGTGGAAGTCAGACTGCTGAAGCCTCACATCACTTTCACATCAGCTTTACATTCAGACACACAGCAGGACTGTGGATTCTGTCCTCCATTTTGGATCCCTGCAGTCAGCTGATCAGGGCATTTATTCACAGACGCTTCAACAAACTAAAATGTCTTCAGACTCTTTTCACAAACATCCTCAACATTTATCAAAGCAAACCTAAAACTTCAGTCAACAATGTGAAGAGAATAAATTCACCAACAGTCAGTGAACTGACCTGAGAGTCTCCAGTTTACAGTTTGGACTCTTCAGTCCATCACAAAGACGCTTCACTCCTGAATCCTGCAGGTAGATGTTTCCACTCAGGTCCAGTTCAGTCAGATGGGAGGGGTTGGACTTCAGACCTGAGGCCACGACTTCACAGTGACTCTCTGAGAGTCCACATCTAGAAAGTCTGTCATGACACATAAATGATAGAACATGTTGTGATGAGAGAGGACACTTCCTGCTTCCTGCTGAGAACATTCAGAGTTTCTACTGAGACTCAGGATGTTGGGACTGAGTTGAGCTCAGTCAACAGTTCCAGTACAAAGATGATGATGTCTCTGCTGTGGACCTGCTGCTGTCAGCTTCACCTCCATCCCTGAACATCTACAGTCTGCTGTCAAACGCTACACAATGGAACTGATCCTGGACAACATCACACCTGGACACCAGTAAAGATCAACACCAGGACATATTGTGATGTGATGACAGACGACTGGGTCAACTTTGGTCCTCAACC
This sequence comes from Dascyllus trimaculatus, assembly GCA_024666655.1. NCBI lineage: Eukaryota > Metazoa > Chordata > Actinopteri > Pomacentridae > Dascyllus > Dascyllus trimaculatus. The sequence goes on along the minus strand of CM045448.1, from coordinate 2,040,962 downwards.
TTCTTTTGGAGCTTCTGAAAAACTTGTTCAACACTTTTTATTTGTTCACGTTTTGCCATAAACAACAACAAAAATCCAACAGCTGAGGCCTGAAAAAACAGATGTCAGTGAGCCAAGGCAGGAGGATCCAGGTACAAAGCTCCTGTTTCCATAAAGCTTTACTCAGAGAACTAAAGACGTGATTGTTAAGAGTCCAGAGAGCTACAGCAGTCCCATTCTTCCCAGTATTGATCCCCCTTCTCTTTCTGGAGTCCCACTGAGGATGTCAT